>JAANYP010001982.1:0-166268 GCA_020465985.1 Centrapalus pauciflorus | reverse complement strand
CGAATTTAAGACCCTAAATTCGAATATGGTTCGAATTTATCCTCATGAGTTCGAGTTTAGTCATCAAATTCGAAGGAAATTCGAGTTTAACCCCTTAAATTCGAGTTTAATGCCTAAAAATCGAAAACCCACTCTCTAAACTCGAATATTTTGGATGAAACCCAAAAACAACACATAAAATAACAAGAGTTATTCAAAGGATAAGGTGTGAACATGAGATGGGCTTAAAACTCAGTTGTAGTTCGAATTTGGACATAGACCCGAAATGGGGAAAAATATTACAAAAATTACGAAACTTGGTTTTATGGATTTAAACGGTTTTTGACTCGAAATATTGTTGCAATTGATTTAACAGGTCCCTTGTGGTGTTGTTTAACCCACAGTGGGGTACATTGAGGATCCGGTTGAAATCCCGAAGAGAAATAAATATTGGTTAAACGTTTAATTACGCACCCACTGTGAGTACAGTAGATTTCGCATGTTTATATCTGTTTTATGTTAAGCTTTGCCTGCTGAGACCTGTTGCTTCATTTATTTGTTTGGAATTCTACTAACTTGCGTAGATTTAGATGCACATTCATACTTGTTGCATGTCCTTTCGATTGTTGTGCATCTAGTGATGGACCCGTGGGTCGCATCGATTACTCTGATGTTACTGCGCTATATGACCTGGAGCTGATCCCTCCGAGGCCCGGTAGGCAGTATGTCATCCCCGATCGTACGTTTGTCTCAGATGGTATGTTTAAAGCCGAGCTTTGGGCTCGAAGGGGCTGCGGCTCTGGTCCGTACTTGGTGTACGAAGAGGGTATCCGATGTTTGTCATCAGTGTTACCCTTGGGGCTTCATAAAAATTTATAAAATGCGTAATCTCTGTATTCACTAAGCATCCGCTTATTCCCCAGTTGTTTAATTTTATTTTACAGGAAAAGGGAAATCTGCAGCTGGGCCTTCTAGTTAGGTCTTTTGCGAAGATTTGGAAGATTTGAAACTACTTAATCGGTAATCATGTTTTGGGACAATGTTGTATTATATTCTGGATGTTGTAATAATTGTATTGGGTATGTAGACTTAGACATGGTACCTTGTAGCACCGTAGGGTGTTTGTCACTGTTGCACTACTTTATTTTATGTATTTTAATGCTTCCGCACTTAAACTAGGTTATCAGATCATTATGTATTTGTATTTGATGATTGAATCCTGGGTGTTTTGTAAATGGTGGTTGTTGTGGCAAGGGTGTCACAGTGGTTCATAATTTTTTTATCGTCGTTTAATTAAAATCGGAATGTGTTGGAATATGTTTTAGTTGATGAAATATCAAAGTCTAGGGACTTAATGTGTAATTTCCTTATAGTTTGTAATTTTGTATAAATAGTCATTTTGACTTTCTAGATTTAGAGAGATCTGTCAGAATTCACTTTTGTACGCATTCAATTTAGAAAAGGCAGCACTGTACGAACAAGGAAATACAGTTCATCATTCTTGTAATCATCAAGTTCTTCAATCAAATCATTCGGTTAGTATTGATTACATTTATTGTTCTTATTAATTGCATTGTGTTGATTGAATTGGTAGAAACTACTTTTCACAATTGGTATCAGAGCCTTAGGGGTGAATAATTCTGATTGAGATTGAAATTTTTTACGTGTTCTTGAGCACTTTTTTCGGAAAAACCCTAAAATCACTAGGGGTTTTGATTCTGTTGATCATTGTAAGTGATAATTGGATCGAAGGTTAAGGATTCAAAGACGAATCAATTGAATATAAACTTGATTTGATTTTCAAAACACAGAAAAAGATCTAAGGAATTTTCTGAAATTTTGAAAAGTTCAAAAACGGTTACTGTTCTATTGAAAAACTCAGACTTAGATCCATTTTTGCATAAAAGTGCTTTACAAAAAGTGTTTGTATTAAAAAACCTTACCTTCGATTACAATTTGAGTGAAATTGGGTAAAATTTGGTTTTAATCTGAATTTCAGACTTATAAAACCTGAAAATACTAAGAAACTCGAAATATACACATCCTGTGTGTAATTCGAGTTGAGTACCTTGGTAATTCGAGTTGAATACCTTAGTAATTCGAGTTAAGTACCTTAGTTAATCGAGTTGAGTACATTAGTTAATCGAGTTGCTTATCTTAGGTATTCGAGTTATGTATAACTAATATTCGAGTTGACAACTTGTGATATTCGAGTTGACAACATTTTGTTAACAAACTCGAATTTCAGAACAACACCATTCGAGTTTCTTATAAGACTATTCGAGTTTCTTATAAGACTATTCGAGTTTTTTATAAGACTCATTCGAGTTTCTTATAAGACTATTCGTGTTTCTTATAAGACTATTCGAGTTTCTTATAAGACTATTCGAGTTTCTTATAAGACTCATTCGAGTTTCTTATAAGACTATTCGAGTTTCTTATAAGACATTCGAGTTTCTTATAAGACCCATTCGAGTTGTGCAAGACTCATTCGAGTTTTGACATATACTCATTCGAGTTTTGACATATACTCATTCGAGTTTTGTCATATACTCATTCGAGTTTTGTTATATACCAAGTTTGATCAAAAGGTCAATCGAGTTTCACAGAAAGTATAAATCGAGTTTGGTAAAAGACTCAATCGAGTTTTACCATAAACTCAATCGAGTTTCACACTATATTCATTCAAGTTTCACTCATAACACAAGAATCATTCGAGTTTGACACACACAGTAATCAAAACACAAATCACTGTCTGAGTTAAGTTGCTTATTGCTACTAACAAGTCACTGTGTTGTAGATTTCAGTACTAATCTGTGTTTCAAGGTGTGATCAAATCTTTCATTCTCATTCGAAGTTCATCAGATCTTGGTCAAGTTTCCCAAAGATCAATCAACATGTCTAAAGACGCACTGGCTATGGGATCAGAAACCAAACCCCCAATCTTATACAGGGGTGAATATGTTCAATGGCGGGAAAGGTTTCTGGAATTTATAAGTTTCCATGATTTGTCTGAAGAAATGCTGAAATCATTAACTGAAGGACCAGCAATCTTTATGGAAACAATCCCAGGAGTACCAACTGGCAATCCCCCAATACCACCAAGGACTGTTGAGGTAACAAACCTAACAGAGGCCCAGAAAAAGAGAAAGTTAGGGGACAAGACTGCAAGAAAGTTATTGTTAATTTCAATCCCCAATGAAATATACACTTGTCTGACAAATACAAAGACTGCTAAGTCCATCTGGGATGAAGTATGCAAAATCATGCGGGGATCAGACAGAGCAGCTACTAATAGGGCTAGAAATAGTCTAATGACATTTGAGAACTTTAGAGCCCGTGAAGGTGAACTTCTGGAAAACACTTATCTCAGATTTGTAAATCTGGTAAGTGAAGTAAAAAGAAACGGAGTGACGAAGTCCAACTTGGACATCAATGTCAAATTTTTAAATGTCCTAAATCCAGAATGGGAAAAATATGCTATGATCATCCAACAAACGAAAGATATAGAGGAGATGGATTTTCATATGCTATTTGAAAACCTCAACAACTACCAAGAAGTTGTTTTGAGGAAAATATCTGGAAAGAAGAAAGCGGAAAAAGAAACTGCTGATCCACTAGCTCTACTGGCGGAGAAAAAGTATAAATACAAGCTCAAAAAGGAGAAAAGAGCGGTAATCAGCAGTACATCATCAGAATCAGAATCATCAGATTCATCTGCAGATTCAGAGATTGAAGAGATGAAAAAACAGATGGCACTGCTTACAAAGGCATTTCAGAAGAAATTTTACAGGAAGCCAACAAACAACAAAATGCGCTACAAAACAGGCTCAAGGAAAGTTGAGAAAAAGGATAAGTATGAGAAGGCTGGAGAAAGTAGTGCACGAAAGTCTGACAAATATGAGAAGTCAGATAAATCAACCAAGAAGGAATCTGAACAGAAATGCTATAACTGTGGAAAACCAGGTCACTATGCCCGGGAATGCAGATCACCAGTAGTCAAAAATTCAGACTACTATACGAGAAAGGCCCTCTTAGCTAAAGAGAAAGAGTCAGGCAAAGCTCTTATGGCGGAGGATGATCATTGGTTACAGTTATCCGAAGATGATGACATTTTGGATGAAGATGCCCATATCTGTTTAAAGTCAGAAATCTTCAATGAATCTGAACTCAGTGAATCAGCTATGATAGCTGAAGATGAGGTGTGGGTTGGACTGACAGATGAAGAGGATGAAGAGCAGAGAGAATCTGATTCTGATGAAGAAGAAGATAAAGAAGAAGTTGCATTAATGGCATCTGGCCAAAACAAAGCTGAAAATGAGGAGGATTCAGAGTCTGATAACTCAGAGGATTCAGAAGGACAGGAGGTAAATTCTATTTCATATTCTGATATTGACGAATCATGCATATTAGAAGAAAAACTAACTAATATGGCTTTCATGCTTAAAAAGTTTGAAAAATCCTTAAAAGCAGAAAAGAAAAAGGTTCATTCTTTGGAAAACAAACTTCTAAATGAACACAATTTAGTCCTAGATTTTTCCAAAGATAAAGCCTTAGCTTTACGAGCTGTCTCAGACTTACAAGATAAGGAAAAAGAACTTCAAAGCAATATATTCAATCTGAATCACAAAATATCTGATTTACAAGAAAGTCTGCGAATAGCTGAATTAGAAGCCTCAAATTTTTCTGTAAAATATCATGCCATATTTGAAGAAAGAACTAAACTTTATGAGAAAATAAAAAAGATGGAGGAGGAATTTATTAAAAGAAGGCAAACAGATCAAACAATATATCTAAATCAACCAAAAGATACAGAGTTTTATAACTCTAAATCTGGTATTGGTTGGGAAAATCCTAAGTATCTGACAAAAGCTATAACAAATTCACCAACATTATATGATGTCAGATACATGAATTTAGGATTAAAAATGACATTCTTGAAAGCATCTGAAGAAGTAGAATCCAGTGAAGAAATCAAAAGGTCAAGATCAGACAAAATGCAAAATTATGTTGACTATACCAAGATAAATGAAATCAGCAACATTGTTGATACTAAAGAAGAGTACATTCAAACTTATTCTGAAAAGGATTTGTCTGAATTACCAACTCAGTCTCAAAAACTATATTTACCAAATTCAATTTTAGAACAGATAAATTCTGATTTAGAATTGAAAATTAAAAGTTTTGAGACAGAGAATGGAACACTCAAGTCTGAATTACTAAAAATAGAACAAAAGTTGCAAGATAAGGCTAAAAATATAAATGTGTCTGATCCACATTCATCTATTTCTCTGGATTCTATAAATTCAGAAAAAGAATTTGATTTGTTCATGCACTCTGATGTTAATTCATTAGATCAAAGATTTGGTAAAATTGGTGAATTTATCAAACCTTTGACTAACAAACTATCAACTGGTAATAAAGAATCTGTTAAAATTCTGCAAAGAAAGACTACAGACTCTTTAAAACCATCTGAATATTCACCATCAGTGCAACAAAAGAAGGAGAAAACAAAACTGTTTGTTAAGTCTCCTAGTTTTGAAAAGGGTGAATCATCCTCATCAACGAACTCCTTTGCACGTACAGTCAAATCTTCAACAGGTATGAAAAGGTTACAGAAAAAACAAGCATCTAAATCTTCTAATTCTCAAACTTCTTTTATGTCAGATAACGTTGTGAACGGGTCGAGAAAACAAGTGTGGCGAAAGAAGCAAAGAGAAGAGAAAAACAAGATTATAAAACAAGAATGGCGCGTGAAAGAAAAAATTGTTACAGATAGAAACAGCAAAATTGAACATTCTGTCTGTAATAATGATAAAATTGTTAATAATTCTTGTATTAAGTTTTCAAGATCGAAATTAATTGCTTTGAATTCTTATGTTTGTAAGTCTGAAACTGTGAAACATAATAAGCTTGTATGGCAACCAAAGAAAAAGGACCCATTGTATGAACAACAAAAGGATCCACAGATAAAAATTTCAAAAACAATTCCACCGAGAATTGTACAAAAGTGGATACCCAAAAGAACAATTCAAAAATGGGTACCTAAAATAAATTCAAACGATAAGCCCAAAGCCATATCAGTTAGAAAAACAAATGATACTATGCATGTTTTACCTAAAACTAAAGTACCCAACTACAAGTGGGTACCTCATGTGCTATTACGTTTTATAGGTAAACCATGTCTGGTACCTTGATTCGGGATGCTCCAAACACATGACCGGACAACGAGACACACTCACGGACTTTGTAGAAAAGTTCTGTGGGACGGTAAGATTTGGAAACGATCAGTTTTGTCCGATCAAGGGATACGGAAGTCTGAAGTATGACAAAATCACAATCCAAAAGGTCTTTTATGTTGACGGTCTTGGTCATAACCTATTCAGTATTGGACAACTGTGTGATAAGGGGTTAGAAGTCAACTTCAAAGCCAATCGGTGCAGCATCAGATCAGCACAAGGAAAAGAAATTCTAGCAGGAACCAGGAAAACAAATCTATACTCCATTGATTTAGCCTCGATCAATCTGAAGAAAGATGTCTGCTTATTGTCAAAAGCAACATCTAAAACAGCATGGCTGTGGCATCGTCGCCTTTCACATCTAAATTTCAATGAACTGACCAACCTAGCAAAAGGAGGGTTAGTTAAAGGGCTGCCGGCGCTTAAATTTCAAAAAGAGCAACTATGCGCGGCATGTGAAAAAGGAAAGATGACAAAAGCCACACACAAATCCAAAACAGCACACTCATCCACAAGAGCATTAGAGTTACTGCATATGGATTTGTGTGGACCGATGAGAGTACAAAGTATAAATAAGAAAAGATATGTATTGGTGATAGTTGATGACTACTCACGATACACATGGGTGTTTTTCCTGAAATCCAAATCAGATGCAACCGAATCTATCATCGACTTCATCCGAAAAATACAAGTAAAGTTGCAACTCACCATCCAGACAATTCGCTCAGACAATGGAACAGAGTTCAAGAACAAATCATTGGACTCGTTCTTAAATTCAGTTGGAATTACACATCAATTCTCAGCTGCTCGGACTCCACAACAAAACGGTGTCGTTGAAAGAAGAAATCGGACACTAGTGGAAGCAGCTAGGACGATGTTGGCCTATTCCAATTTACCATTGTTCTTGTGGGCAGAAGCGGTTGCAACAGCATGTTTCACACAAAACCGTTCAATAATAAATAAAAGATTCGGAAAGACTCCGTATGAGCTAATCAATAAACGAATACCTAATGTTAAATTTTTCCATGTCTTTGGTTGCAGATGCTTTATATTGAATGATAAAGACAATCTGGGAAAGTTTAATCAAAAGGCAGATGAAGGAATCTTCATCGGGTATTCAAAGGAGTCGGTTGCTTTCCGAATATACAACAAGAGAACCAAGATAGTCAACGAGAGCGTAAATGTTAAATTTGACGAAGGAATAGTGATGGCTTCTGAACACACCAGTTCAGAACCCGGACCTAACATGCAGACTTCATTGGAGTCAAATAAACAAAATGCTGAACAAAATGAATTAAATAAGTTGTTTGAGAACTTTTATGATGATTATTTTGAAACTCCCAAATCTAATGTTCAAAATTTGGTGCCTGACAGGATCACTGAAGATCCAGTCGTAGTTTCAGATCTCTCTCAACAACAAAGTTCAGAAGAAACTGGAGAAGCTTCAACAGCAAAGGTGCAGTCAATTACTGAGACTGTACAACCATTTGTACCTCCACATACTTCTGAAACCCCTATTACTTCAGAACAGTCAGAAGCTCCTACCTCCGATGTTCCACCTACAACATCTGCAACAACTCCCGAACCATATTTCGATTCCAATCCAAACCAAGACCCAATAGAACCGTATCCACATACAGTTAAGTGGACAAGAAATCACCCAATAGAGAATATCATTGGTGATCCATCGTCATCAGTCCAAACCAGAAGGGCTACAATAAATGAATGCTTATTTTCAAATTTTTTAAGTAAGATTGAACCTAAAAATGTAAAAGAAGCCCTTCTGGATGCTGACTGGATTGTGGCGATGCAAGAGGAACTCAACCAGTTCGAACGGTTAAAGGTCTGGAGACTTGTTGAGCGACCGAAAGACAAATCTATAATTGGCACGAAATGGATCTTCAAGAACAAGAAAGATGAACACGGTGTCATTGTTCGGAATAAAGCTCGTCTCGTGGCCAAAGGATACAGTCAACAAGAAGGAATTGATTATGATTAAACATTCGCACCAGTTGCACGCATTGAAGCTATAAGGATGTTTTTAGCTTTTGCCGCACACAAAAATTTTACAGTATATCAAATGGATGTCAAAACTGCGTTTTTAAACGGGGAGCTAACAGATGAAGTATATACATATCAGCCTGAAGGGTTTACTGATCCTTCGAAACCTGATCATGTATATATTTTGGATAAGTCACTGTATGGCCTTAAACAAGCACCTCGTGCTTGGTATGATGCACTTTCAACATATCTGTTGAAATGTGGATTTACAAAAGGTGCAGTTGACACAACCCTGTTTATAAAACGTCAGGGGCCAGATATTATAGTAATACAGATATATGTAGATGATATAATATTTGGGTCTACAAATCCTGAATTTTGTAAGAAATTCGCGTTTTTAATGTCCCAGAAATTTGAAATGAGCATGATGGGGGAAATAAATTTTTTCTTAGGTTTACAAGTAAAACAATTGACTGATGGTATTTTTATCAATCAGTCAAAATATATCCAAGACATGTTAAAGAAATTTAACATGGTCAATAGTACTCCTATGAAAACTCCCATGGCTCCGGATTCAAAATCAAAACTCGATGCGGACATCTCAGGGAAACCTGTAGATGTAACCCATTATCGAGGTATAATTGGGTCATTAATGTATTTAACAGCCAGTAGACCAGATATTATGTTTGCTACATGTGTTTGTGCTAGATATCAGGCAAATCCAAAAGAATCACACTTAACTGCTGCAAAACGAATTTTAAGATATCTCAAAGGTACTCCAAATCTTGGTTTGTGGTACCCTAGGGAGTCTTCATTTCATCTGACTGCTTTTTCTGACGCTGATCACGCAGGTGATAAGATGGACAGAAAAAGTACGTCAGGAGCAGTACAATTCTTAGGTGACAAACCCGTATGTTGGTCATCCAAGAAACAACACTGTGTTTCATTGTCAACAGCTGAAGCAGAATACGTGGCTGTATCTTCTTGCTGTTCTCAAGTGTTGTGGATGAAAAGCCAACTACGTGATTACGGGTTTACACCAAAGAAGATTCCAATATACTGTGATTCTCAGAGTGCAATCGCTATTGCATCAAATCCGGTGCAACATTCTAAAACGAAACACATCGACATTCGATATCATTTCATTAAAGATCATGTAGAAAATGGAAATATAGAATTATATTTTGTACCTACTGAATATCAACTAGCTGATTTGTTTACCAAAGCGTTAGATGAAAAGCGGTTTAATTTTTTGGTATACAAATTAGGTATGTTGAATCGTTAAGATTTAATAATTCAGTAGTTTCAAAATTTTAATTTTAATATTTTCATTTTTTAAGTGATTTTTATCTGATGTTAAATTCTTGATTCATAAAAAGTTTATATACTTGAGAATTTAACGAGATCTGGAATGTCATGTGTAGGGGGAGCAGAAAAGCATTTTATCTGATTTTGCATAAATCTGATAAAAATTATATGTTATTTTGTAGGGGGAGCAGATTTGCAAAATGAAATCATAAGTTTGAGGGGGAGCAACTTTCAGAATTTCAAGGGGGAGCAAATGCATTTTGTTAATACTTTTAATTTTTTTTTTTGTGTGTGTGTTTTTCATTTATTTTGTGATGTGTATGTGAAATTTTTTTTTCTCTTTCAAGTATAAATTTTTTTTAGTTCATTTTAAATTTTTTTGAGCTGATAAATTTTTTTTAATTTTTTTTAAATTCAAATTTTTGTTTTAGTCACAATTTTTTGAAAGATGGGTATGTCGGCTAATGTGGTTTAGAAGATGGGCCGAATGATAAAAGTGAAAAATTTAAAGTGTTTGGGCCGGGTAAAATTGAATTATAAATTTCAAATTTCAAATTCAAATTTTCTTTTTTCCGGAATATTCAAACTCCATCTTCTCCACAAAGCTTTCTTCATCTCAAAGAAACCCAAGAACCCATAACCGACGATTATATTTCATAAAAATTGTGAGTAAAACTATGTTTGTCTTTATTATTTCAGTTTATATGTACATCGTTTCATTGTATATGTTCAGTGTGAGTTTATATGTTCGTATTTTGTGTTTGTTTGTGAACGTTAATGGAGAATCCTAATATTTGTTCATGAAGTTCAAATTAAATGTGTGATGAGGTTCGTATTGGTATTATGACTATGAATCTGAAATTTCATAAGTCATTTATACATCACACAAACAGAATCCATGATTTTCTAATGAAACAGTTTCGAGTTCTTAAAAAGTCTGAAATTTGAATTTTTAACAACTTTAAAGTTGTTTTTGTTCAAAGTTCAGTAAAACAAATGTGTTTAAAACACATTTTCGAGGGGGGTACAAGTTTTAAAACACTGATAAACAACCCTGAACTTAAATTCATAAAATTCAGTGTGTTTTAGACTTGTAGGAATATAAACAGACATTTCTCGAATATGTAAGTCATTCGAGTTGCATATGTAAGTCATTCGAGTTGCATATGTAAGTCATTCGAGTTGTATGACAGAGTCATTCGAGTTGTATGACAGAGTCATTCGAGTTGCCTATATGTGTCATTCGAGTTTTATCTGAGAGTAATTCGAGTTTCATCATGACTTACACATTACATTCGAGAAACATTTATGTTTCATGCGAGTTGACAAGTTTGTAACACTTAGAAAATTTTCAGAAATAAGTGCTTCAAAGATTATTCGAGTTGGGACTATATTCTAATCGAGAAAATGACTTAGTCATTCGAGTTGGGTGTTGGATCCCATTTTCCATTCGAGTTTAATACATGTTACATTCGAGTTTCATGTATATAACATTCGAGTTTTGTAGTGACTTAATCGAGTTTTACATGTCTTCATTCGAGAAACTTCAAGACTCATTCGAGTTGAGTCAAACTTCATTCGAGTTGTATATAGACTGATTTGAGTTTCATAGACTCTTCATTCGAGTTTTACAGAGTATTATTCGAGTTTCATAGACTCTTCATTCGAGTTTTACAGTGTATTATTCAAGTTTCATGAATACATCATTCGAGTTGGGTGTAGACTTATTCGAGTTGTTTCATATGTCACCCGAGGTTGTTAAAGTGTCATTCGAGAAAAGTATAGGTTCATTCGAGATTCATCAGAAAACTTTTCTAAGTATATTATTTTAAAGTTTTAAGAAAAATGTCACATTTTTTAAGAAATTGTTATAAATTTGTGTTTTTCTAACATTGGTCTCTAAACGATTGACTTTGGAGTCCTCTCAATAATTTTCAATTATTGTCAGGAATCCCGATGCTTTAAACAGAAAATCACAAGTTTTTGCAATTTCTGATAAAATGTTACAAGTTTTTCTACATTTTGAAGGTTGTCCTTTGTGTACTTGGTAAGTCTAACATGAATTTTATTTTTACAGGTATTCAAATGGCATCTCCTGTACAATCCCAAAATTCAAATTCCTCTAATGCTCAATCATCATCAAATCATACCCTCGTCTCTACCCCAGTCAGATCAACCTCTGTAGCCCGTTCTTCACAAACCCAAATTATTCCTGATAATCAACTTGTCAAGCCAAAACATTGTCTTCCTTTCAGGGAGAATAACCACCGTTTAGATCCCAAAGTTATAAAAGTAAGCCATCCGATCATTGTGGACATTCTAAAAGGCCATCCTCTTGGTTATCTACTTCAGTATAAGCCGTCTATTCCACAAGTGTACTTACAACAATTTTGGCATACTGTCAAATTTGTTCCTGCGGATGGTAATCACCATTTCAAAGTGACGATTGATCAATTCAAGACGAAGATCACTCTTGCAAGGCTTCGTCACAATTTATTTCTTCCACGCCGAATAGACACTGTGAACTTTCCAGAGTTAGCAGATTTTGAGGATTTTGTTTCTGATGAAGAGCTTGTCCATGATTTGATCTGTCTAGGCTACTCAAAGCCACTTCCGAAGAGCTCCAAATTTCACAGAAATGGATTAAATGGTGAATGGTACACACTGTTTGGTATCATTAATCGTTGCATGACTTCAAAGCATACTGGGATTGACCGATGCAGCATCCATTGCCTGAGAATATTTCATGGGATTGCATTCAACAAACACTATGACTTTGCTCAGTGTATCTGGGAAGATCTAAAGGAGATTGTACTTGCTAAAACCACAAACAGAGCAAGGAAATTCGTTCCGCTTCAAAGATTTATTCAAATTCTAATCCGAGGGATCTTAAGGGCTAATGAAAATATTCCAAAGAGAGCCAATTCTCAAAGATGCCCAGACTATGTTATGATGAGTTTACATGAAGTGCCAGACTCTCCGAATGCCAACATAATGCCAATCCCAGAATCATTACTCAAATATGCTGATCAAGAGAGTGAAAATGTGAAGTTGTATCGAATAGATCATGCTCCGATAGAGACCCAAGAACCGGGTTCTCTTAGCCCAGGAGCTTTAAGGATTGAGGAACCTCAGCAAGGGGCTGAAGTTCAGGTTGCCCAGTCTGTGAGTGAGGGAGTAGGAAGTGTGAGGGGTGGTGAGGAAGAAGCAACAAAGTCAGATTCTGAGAGGACATTATCTGATATTCAAGAAGAAGAGGGAGAAGGAGCTGATGATGATGATGATAATGATGATGATGGAGGTGATCATCATGAGGGAGGAGGTTTGATGATCGATATAGTACAGATAGCTGAACAGAGTGTGAGGGAGGTCCTAAGCCCAGAAAGCCGGGACATAGCTACATCTGCTGTTAGCTCTCCTATGAGAGTTAGCATTGAACAAGTCAGTATCCCACTGACGACTGCACACCCTCCTATCCACTCAATCTCCTCTCAACAGGAGATTGTTTCATTTGATCACCGGGATGAAACACACGATCTATCCGAAAGTCAATTGGACTTGATGGATATTGAAACAAGTGCACAATTGCCCGTGTGTACGCCTTCATTTGAATCACAAAGTCTAGATCCTATACACTTTAGGACACTTGAGTCAACTTCATTCGTTGAAGTAAGTGTGGCTGAACTTAGTGTTCCCACCGGAACACCCTTAGTAACGGAAGCATTTGTTGCTCCGTCACTTGAAGAGGGTGGAAGTCCAGTCAGAGAAACGCCAATACCAACTCTGAGCACTGGCCACACAGAAGTTCTTTTTACAAGTTCGACTGTTGTGTCAACTGGACGTCTACGTGACCCAGTGGTGAGTTTATCCCCTTTTGTTACTGAGTCAACCCTGACAAGTGCACTGAATGCAGCTGTGTCTGGTGTTAATTTACATGTTTCTAATCAGTTAGCGGAGGTAATGGCTCAAATGACAAATATTCAGAAATTTTTAAAGGGAAAAGATGTTGCAGAGGAGTCTGTCAAGCAAAATGACTCAAAGCAAGCTATTGAGGAGTTGAAGGAAGAATTGAAGGATTTTGTTTTTGAGCAGTTTGATGAGATGCGTGAACGTATGATCAGCCTAGAAAATACTGTGGTAACTGCGTTGGGTAATCTTTCTGAACGAGTAGCTGCAGTAGAAGAGACCTGCAAGGCTCAAGCTTCCTCGTCAAAGAGAAAACATGATGAGCATGACGAAGACTCCGATGATGCTCCTCATGAGGGGGAGAAGAGGAGAAAGCTTGATCAACCGACGCCAGGGATTTTAATGCTGACATATCCAGAGCAGGAGCCAGAAACTCAAGGGAAAGAAGCCGGAGGATCTAAACAGTCAGCTGGTGAACAGAGAGAGCTGGGATTGATTCTTTATGAAGATGTTCCAGTTCCTTTGAACACTCAGTCCGATATTTATCAGTTTATTGAGTATATTGATTCAGAGGAAGACGTTCAAGAGAAAGAAAAAGAGCTAAGTATTCAAGAGATAGGAGAAGAAAGAGAGGAGTATATTGAAGTATCAGAAGATGATGACATAATTACTTTGACTGATGTAGATTTTAGAGCTGAAAGAATTGAGGAAGAGGAAGTACTAGTTGAGGAAATTGTGAAGGATGTTGAATCAACACCAACGGTTGAAAAGCCTGAGGTTGTTGTACAAGTTAAAGAAGAGTTTGAAGAATTCCATGTTGAGAGCAGTATGGCTCAAGAAACGGTTGTGTTGAATGAAGTTGAAGTTATGGATAGATTTTTCAACGAGTATGTGCTAGCTGACGAATCTGAGAAACAACACAGACTTAGATTTCAAGCACAACAAGTGGTCCAGAGGGAAATTCAAGATATGCTAACTTTGTTGAATCAGGATGAGATAAGCAAGAAGAAGATGAAAAAGTTTGAACTACCAGAGAACAGGTCTGCTGAGTTCATAAGGAAAAGAAACAAGATGCCGTACATTGAAGACATTTTAGAGAAACGGATCTTTTGTAAAAAGCAAGCTCCTTGTTCATTTCACAAGTTATTCCGAGTCTTAGAGCCGAACATGCCCAATCTGGTCAACTATGCCAGTTTCTTAAGAAACAAGACTCAAGAGGTTGAGAAGGTGAAGAGTGACTTCAGGATAGTAGATCTGGTGATGATTGAAAAGGAAAGATTTGTTAAGATTTTTTATCCGAAGTTTACTGTAACCAGGTCTGATGGAAACACATATGTATTCACAGAAGCTGACATGTTCAACATGCACTTGGTCGATATTGAAGATCTTTTTGACGAACTGTGCAGGAATAAAAGGAATGAACATTGTAGATTTGCACTGAAGACATTGTTTCATTTTATGCATACCAAACTGGTATTAATGTCAGTGCAAGATCTACAGATTGGAGTTGAGAGAGGCATGAGGAAGATAAACATGACTGCACCTCACAGAGATATTAAATTTGCTGGTGAACTTAAAGAGTTTCAAGTTATAATGGTGAAGCATCCAGCTGTCATGTACAAAGATAGAAGTAAAAGATTGAGAGCTATGAGAAGTGTTGAACTGAATAAGTTTTCTGATGGAACGTTGATTAAAGTGATGAATGGTCTGAAAGGCAAGCTGGCAGCAGATAAAAAGAGGAAGACAAAGAAAGGAGCTTTATCAGTTAACGATCGAAAACTCATGGTCGATTTTATTTCTAAAATTGAATGGAGGCTGTCAGATCGGAAAAGTATTAGAAGATTTGAACAGAAGCTGGGCTTGTCAACTTGAAGACTTTGCTACTTTCATCAAATGGGGAGATTGTTGGAATATGTTTTAGTTGATGAAATATCAAAGTCTAGGGACTTAATGTGTAATTTCCTTATAGTTTGTAATTTTGTATAAATAGTCATTTTGACTTTCTAGATTTAGAGAGATCTGTCAGAATTCACTTTTGTACGCATTCAATTTAGAAAAGGCAGCACTGTACGAAAAAGGAAATACAGTTCATCATTCTTGTAATCATCAAGTTCTTCAATCAAATCATTCGGTTAGTATTGATTACATTTATTGTTCTTATTAATTGCATTGTGTTGATTGAATTGGTAGAAACTACTTTTCACAGAATGTTATTTAAAAAAAATAAAAAATCAGAATGGTTTCATCTTTTTTTTATCGAAAAATTAAAACTATTTTAATTTTTGATTGTTTTGAACAAAAAACGTGAACAATATTGATTTTGACTTTTTCAAACAAAAAAAGGCTAACCATTCTAATTTTAAAGTTTTTCGACCAGAAAATGACGAACTATACCGATTTAAATTTTTCGATAAAAAAAGATGAACCATTCTGATTTTTTACTTTTCAAAAAAAAAAGCCATTCCAATTTTAATTAAACAACGATAAAAAAAATACGAACCACTCTGATATTGTTTTTTGGATCAACGATGAACCATTTTGATTTTCAATTTTTTGATCACAAAATGATGAACCACTATAATTTTTGATATTTTCAAACAACGATAACCATACGGTATTAATTTTTTTATCAAAAAAAATGACAAACCTTTTTTAATTTAATTTTTTTTATAAAAAAGGGTAAACCATTATGATTTTTGAATTTTTCAAACAAAATAACCATTCTGATTTTTAATTAAACGTAGATAAAAAAATAAACACAATTTTAATTTTTTCAATAAAAACAACAAACCATTTGGAAATTTCATTTTTTTTACTAAAAAGCGATGAACCATTCCAATTCTTGATTTTTTCAAAACAATTTAGAATTAAAATTTTTATTAAATATTTGCAATAAAGAAACTACGAACCATTTTGATTGTATTATTTTTTCCAAACGAAAAAAGCTTCAACACGTCGTTATTTAGAATTTTTTTCAATGGTATAAAAGAAATAAATCATTTCGATTTTAGATTTTCCGAACGACAAAACTACAACTAGTTTTTATTTATATTTTTCTTAATTGAAAAAAAGAATAGAGAAAGATTTGGATTCTCAATAAATAATTGAAAAAAATGAATCAGATATATCATATAATAATCTTAAATAAATAATTATAATAATATATAAAAAAAGCGAACATTAATAATAACAATAAAAATACAAATAAAAATTAATAATTAAAACAAAAGGAATAAAAAATAAAATGTTACATTTGGATAATTAAATTATAAAAAAGAAAGAAATACTATATATATATATATATATATATATATATATATATATATATATATATATATATATATATATATGAAAAGTTTGAAAACTACATAAATGGTCCCTGAAAGTTTGAAGTTACATAAAAGGTCCCTGAAAGTCAAAAAGCCAAAAATGCCTCTAGAACTAACGGCTCAAGTTAACTGCCGTTAGTTTCAAGGACCAAAATGTTACAACTTCTCGATGTTAGGGACTTATTGTAACATCCCATTTCCAGAATAATTGCGTGTAATTATTTTAGTGGATTTCAAAGTATTATTATTGTGATGGTCCAATGGGAGCCCGATTAGTGGATATATACATGTCGGGTTTATGGGTTACGTGTCACCGAGTAATTAATTTAGTGGGTTAATTGTATATCTGGGTTCGTGGAGTTAAATGGGTTGAGTGGATATTAATTGTGAAAATGTGATATCGGGTTCGGGTTTTTGGGTTTAGGAGCGGCTAAAATAGAAACGTATATGTCTGTGCTTACCATTCTATTCCTTATCCATTTGAGACAAACCCTAAAGTGTGGTGTGTGTGTTTGTGAGGCTCCAGCAGAGAGAATCCATCCTCAAGCTCCAAGATTGCTTGTGAAATCTGGGATTTAGCTTCACCATCTTCATCTCCCTTGTGTTCTTAAGCTCCAAAAGGTAAGAGGCTATGTCTTGAGGGTCTAAATTGTGTTATATGTTGAGTTCTTGTGGGAAATGATTGTTTGGGTGATAGGGGAACTTATATGCTAGTTTTATGTGTTTATTTGGAGCTGGAAACGATTTGAGAGGAGTGGTTTACTCCTAGACAGCCATGGAAATCGCAGAGCAGGGCTGAGTTCAGCCGCGCTGTCGCGGCGCGACTTGCAGAGGGCTCGCGGCGCGAGTAGGTACCTGCAGGGGAAATCCGGCTTGGGTCTTATAAGGGAGTTTTGGGTCGAAATTTTATCGGGTTCCTTCGGGTTTGCTTAGGGTCTTTGGGCTGAGTTTGAGTCGGGATGCGGTTGGGGCTTTGGGTCCGGGTTGGTTTTGGGTATTTGGGGTCGCTTTTGGGTCCGAGTTGGTTGTGGTTTTATTGTAGTTTTGTTATATGTGTCGGTAAAAATGGGAATTAACAGTTGGGATCTGTATGATACAGGGACAAGCCGACAGCGGAGCGAGACGAATCAAAGGCCGTAGAGTTCAGTGTTGAGGCAGATTGATCAGGTGAGTACCCGAGTCTTTTTCCAAACGAGCGCTCCATTTTATGAGTTGTATCGCGTTATCTGTGTATATTGTGATATACTGTGTGCGAGACAGGGACGTGGGCTTCAGGTATGATTCCGTTCGTATATATGTGATATATGTGCATGAGATGATATCCAGTCCACGGGTTCGTGACGAGTTCCATACGGACGGTGATTCGCGATGTGTGATCGCGCGGGTTGGTTATCCCTAACAGTCCTTGGGGCGTGTATACACTGCAGGGCCTGTAGTCGGTTCGCGCCCGTGCTACAGGGTTTTCGCTAACCACCACCGTACACGGTCGTTAGTCGGGGAAGTGTCCCCTCAGTGATACTGTGTGCATGACTTCGGATCTCATGTTGTGTGTTCATACCCGAGTTATCTTGCTGATTACCAGGAATAGGGATTGTGATGTGTGTATGTGCTATGTGTATGCATGTTACAGAGTCTAACTCTCGCGTCCTCACGAGCTTACGTATTCGAGTCTGTCATGTTCAGGGAATCAGAAAAGGGATCGGTAGTTGTGGTTGCTGGATCGGGACGGAAAGGATTTTGTGTCTGCTGTGTAATAGCCAGATTAGTCCCGTATGTGATAGTGATAGCCTGGCTGTGTGTGTTAGATTAGTTGGGTTAATCGTCTGTATCAGATTTATGATATGTTGCTATAAAAGTTTTAAATAACAATGAATTGTATTAACCTGTGACATGTGTTATAGAGTTATTGCGATGATTGCCACTTATGATGTTGTGTTGACGTGACATTTCTGGGATCGGGAGGGGTGTTACACTTATGATGTAATAAAATTCTTTCAGGGACTAAAATCGTAATTACATATAAACCACAGGGACCATTTATGTAATTTAGTCTTTAAAAATGATGATTTACTTTTATTATTATTATTATTATTATTATTATTATTATTATTATTATTATTATTATTATTATTATTATTATTATTATTATTATTATTATTATTATTATTATTATTATTATTATTTAAGTTGCATTTATTTTTTATTAAAGTTATATTTTTACCTATTTAATTGATTTATTTTACATAACCTATGACGTTTTTCATTTATTTATTAAAATTTTATTTATATTAGATTTCATTATTATAATATTTATATTTTTTTGTATTTTGTATGTTTTCATTTATTTATTTCATTACGTTAACCATACATTTTTAGTTCTAAAAGGTATATATAAACTTAGCATTTAATTCATTTGGATTTAGATATTTTTTACATTATTATTTTGGTTTAAATATAATATTCTATTTGTTTTGATTTAAATATTGGGTTAATATTAAAAAAACCCTACCAACTTTCATCAATTTATCGATTAAGTCACTGGACTTTTTTTTTTGAGTGTTTAAGTCACTGAACAATTTTTGTTTTATTCAAGAATGTATATTTGACTAGTTTGGAAGGTTGATTAACAGTAATTTATCCAACGTGGCATCCATACGTACATGTGGTGTAGACGTGGCTCATATGTGGCAGTTATTATTCTATTATCATTATTAAATTTATTGTTATAGTTTGAAGCCTTCATCAGAGAAGACCTCGTCCCTCCCTCCGACCACTCTCCACCACCCACTCGAGCAACCACTAACACGACCACCATTACCTTCGATTACATCCATCGTGGACCAAAACCTAAACATGTATATGAAAACAATGAACAACAAAAACAATAACATACATGAAGAAGATTCAAGCATGAACTTGAAGCATATTTAATAAACCAAATCGAATTCTGGAAAACAAATACCTCTGAACAGATTCAATCATAAACAAAATCAAAATTCAAATCCAGGAACGTGGCCAGAACTAAAAACACAGACTTGACCAGATCTTGAACAAATCAATATGTGTTTCAATTACTACAATCGTTTAAGGAATCATTCAAGCGCACCCACCAACATCAAACCCCTGATTCAGACGATGAGGGTTTTGAGCACCAAATCTGGACAAGATCTAAAATCATACACTGCTTCCACGTCGGAGATCTGGACGAGTTTTGGAGTGGATTGGGCTAGCAGTGGGAAGAGGAAAAATGGAGCGGTCGAAAACCTAAACAAATCAGGAGGAAGGAGCGGTCACTGGTTAGAGGAGATGCCAGAGAAAAAAAGCAGTAGAGGACTGTAATGGTGAAGCCGGTGAGGTGGATGAGAGGGGTGGAGCGGGTTAGGCGACGAGAGGGGAGGAGCGGGTTAGGCAGGAGGGGAGTCGTAGAGGTCGACGGGAGGGGAGTCGGAGAGTCTAACGGGAAGGGAGCTGGAGAGGTCATAAAGGCTTCTGTCGCCTCATATATGCATATTATGCCACCTCAGAATTTTTTTACCGGATCATCCGGTAACGGGTAAAAGTTATATAGTTTTGAATAAGACAAAAATTGTTTAGGGATTTAAACATGTGAAAAAAAAGTCTAGTGACTTAATCGATAAACTGATGAAAGTTCGTAGAGTTTTTTCAATATTAACCCTTAAATATTTTGTTACATTAATACATTTAAGTCAAAACAAATAAAAATGTTAGGTTTTATATAGTTTTCTTATAAATTATATACAAACCAAAACATATTAATACAACAAAATATTTATGTCATAACATATGAAATGTTATGTTTATATATTTTTATTTGAAAGTTATAACCCACTTAAAACGTATTAACCTAACAAAAAATTTAATTATTTTATTATACTAATATGTTACGGATAAGTTTTTATTTATCTTACATTTCATTTATTATTTTTAATATGATTATATTTTTACATTAATAAGATTCGTTCTAATCATAATTTTCAAGAAAAAAATATAAACTTAGCAATTGCTTTGATTTGATTTTAAATTTTTTGTTAGGGTAATACATTTTAAGTTGGCTATAACTTTCAAGTAAAATATATAAACATAACATTTTATTCGTTATGACATATATATTTTGTAATATTAATATGTTTTGGTTTAACTATAATTTACATTAAACCTAAAATTTTATTTGCTTTGACTTAAATGTTTTAATGTAACAAAATATTTAAATCAAAACAGATAGTATATTAAATTTAAACTGCAATAATAATGTAACAAATATCTAAATCAAAGTGAATTAAATCATAAGTTTATATATTTTTCTTAAAAATGTATAATGAAATCAAAATATGTTAACGTAATGAAATAAATAAATTAAATACAAAATAGAAATTTAAAATAAATTAATTAAGTAAGTAAAAGTATAACTTTAATAAAAATAAATAAATCTTAAATAATAATAATAACAACAATAAATTAATTAAATCATCATTTATTAAATTAAGATTTAAAATTTAAAAACAAAAAAAAAATTAAAGAAAAGAAAGGGACCAAAATTGTTATTAATCAAAATGGTCTAATTGTCATTTAGGAAACATAATGAGACAGACCATTTCTGCAAGTAAACAATGCAAATAATAACCATTAATGCAAAATTGAAACCACAATGACTGAATCCAACGTTTTATGCAAACCACATGGACCATTTTTGTAATTTACTCTTTTATTATTATTATTAGAGTTAATTACAAAAATGGTCACTGTGGTTTGTCCTAAAATTTGGATTTAGTCTATGAACTTTCAATTTTGCAGAAACGCTCCTTATTTTCATAGTTTGTTTGCAATTTTGGTCCCTCAACCTATTAACTTTTCTAATATGATCAAATTACCTTATTTTGATGCAAACTATAGGGACCATTTCTACAATTTTTAAGTCATTTTTTTATTCTTAATTTAATAAATTATTTTTTAGTGTTACTTAAATTTAATAAACTATAAAAAAAAAGAAAAGAATTATTTAATTATTTATGTTGGTTCATAAATGATTTAGATATTTTTAGTCTTAATTAATTTAAGTTACTATAATTAAAGTGTAAATCAATCAAAATTTATAATCGAAAAAATCATTTATGTTTAGAAACTATTTTTTAAAGGTTTCATAAATAAAAAAATTTTTCTCTATAATTATTTATATTGGTTCATACATTTATAATAAAAAATACTTATGTTGATCAAAGACTATTTATGTAATTGACTCTACTTTATTTTTAGTGTCAATTAACTTTAATAAATTATAAAAAATAGTTTATTTGTGAGCCAACAGTTTAATTAAAGTTAAAAATATTTAAAGAACTTAAATAAAATAAATTTAACGTTTAATTTGACTGAGTTAAAAAGACTTACAAATGGTCTAAGACAACTCAAATTTTTTTATTTAACGTATCAATTATTTTATCGTTTTAATTTTTAATTACACCAAAAACGATTTAAAATTTTAGGTCCATATAACATCTTTGAGATTCATGATTAACAACTTTAATCATCAAACTTTGGTATGTCAGACCTTTACATAAAAATCGAGAAATATAAATAGGCTTTTAATCTTTTTTCGTCTTTCAATTTTACTTTTCATTTTAATCCGATTAAATCGACACCTTAAAAGTTTAAAACATTTAGATTTATCATTATCACCTTGCTTTCATACAAATGTGAACGGATTATAAAATAGAATCTTTGCCCAATTTTATTTAAGAAGAAAGTAAAATTTATTTGACCAACAAACATATTTTTATTATAAATTTATGAACCAACATAAATAATTATAGAGCCAAATATATTTATAATATTTTATATACGAAACCTCTAGGAAATAGTTTCTAAACATAAATAATTTTTTCGATTATAAATTTTGATTGGTTTACACTTTGATTATAGTAAAATAAAATTAGTTAAGACTAAAAATATCTAAATCATTTATGAACCAACATAAATAATTAAAAAATGTTTTTTTTATAGTTTATTAAATTTAAGTAACACTAAAAAATAATTTATTTAATTAAGAATAAAAAGGACTTAAAAAATTAATTGTAGAACTGGTCCCTATAGTTTGCATCAAAATAATGGTAATTTGATGATATTAGAAAAGTTAATAGGTTGAGGGACCAAAATTGCAAACAAACTATGAAATAAGGACCGTTTCTGCAAAATTGATAGTTCAGGGACCAAATCCAAATTTTAGGACAAACCACAGGGACCATTTTTGTAATTAACTCTTATTATTATTATTATTATTATTATTATTATTATTATTATTATTATTATTATTATTATTATTATTATTATTATTATTATTATTATTATTATCATTATAGATTTAAGAGTTACTTGCATATATGGTCCTTTGACTATCCCCAAATTGCAGTTATCGTCCTTTTTTCGAAAACGTTGCAATTTGGGTGTTTTATGTACCGAAAAGTTGCAAATAAGGTCCTTTCTAATAGAATCCGTTAAATGTCTCTGTTAAGTCAGGGGCATTTTCGTCTTTTAATGACAAAGAACCATTTTTGCAATTCATTATTATTATTATTATTATTATTATTATTATTATTATTATTATTATTATTATTATTATTATTATTATTATTATCATCTATTTTAGAACCTATGAATTAAGATCATAGATTCCAGTGGTTGTTCATCCCCAACACCCCCAATCCATTTTTATCTTCCAAGAACACCCACAGTCATCGCCATAACCCACCCCTTCCCCTGTTTGTTTCCATTTTCAGAGAAAAAGAACACGGCAAGGTGTAAGAAACCACTACCACAATTGTTACCAGCACCGCAACCATGAGAGCCATATCTAGGTTTATAGATCTAGATTCAGGATGTTCATAAACCAAAATCACAGTTAAGGAAACAACATTAATGGCCACAAACCACCATAAAAATCAAGACACTTTCCGGTGACGGAACCACCGACGGTCACTGCACCTTCCAATTCCTCAACCTTGTCGTAACCAACAACGGTCTCTGCACGAAGACGGAACCACCCATTACGGACTCACTACCTTCACCGGCTTCTGCCCGTCTCCGTCGTCATCTTACGACATCGATGTCGACGCTATGCTCCCGCTGCTGTCGGCGAAACGCTATGTTCCCGCTGTTGTCGAGAAACGCTATGCCCCCGCTGCTGTCGATGAAACGCTATGCCCCCGCTGCTGTCGATGAACCACTCATTATGGAATCCTTACTCCTCCTCCTAGAAGAAGGAGACGAAACCCTTTGCTCTTGCTGCTGTCGACGCCTATGGTGGTCCACCACCACTTTTCTTCTATCATTCTTTGAACTCATTTCCATTTCCATATCAAAATGTAAATTCCTCTTCGAATTTGAATACCCCCAGCCACAAGTAAGTGTTTCAACATCGATAGGTTTTACACCCATTACCAATTCCATTTCTTTACTTTTGAAGGTATTTCAGAAGATAAGAGAGAAAGGAAGATAAAGTGAGAAAAAGGTTCAGTGAACAAATAATAATAATAATAATAATAATAATAATAATAATAATAATAATAATAATAATAATAATAATAATAATAATAATGCAAATAATAAGAAAAATTGTAAAAAAGGTCCTTTATCCTTAAAAAGACGAAATTGCCATTGACTTAACAGAGACATTTAACGGATTCTGTTAGAAAGGACCTTATTTGCAACTTTTCGATACATAAAACACCCAAATTGCAACGTTTTCGAAAAAAGGACGATAACTACAATTTGGAATAGTTAAAGAACCATCTATGCAATTAACTCTAGATTTAATGTACTGAATGTAAATAATATATATTGTCATTATTATACGTACTTACGTACACTTATAATTTTAAACAATATTTTTTTTTAAATTCACACATATAATACATGGTTAATAGCTTTGTAAGGAATATATATATAAAATAATTTGTATTAAATTAAGGTTAAATAATTATTCATAAATTATAAAATCTACATTAAAATATTTAATAAAATAACTAGATGAATAAATTCATTTGGAACTCTGTTATTCAATGTTTTTGAACGGACTTAATAATAAACTATAAATAAAGAATTTTTAAGTTATTTTATTTGCATATTAGGTTATTACCCATGTAAATACATGAGTTAATTTGAAAAAAAATTAATACAAACATTTCTAAAGATATATAAAGTAATTATAAAAATTAATGTTTATTGAGTTTTAGTTAATTTAATATTAAATTATGTAGTTTAAATTAGAATTGTTTTGATTTAAATTGAATTATAATATTGTTAGTTAGCTATATGGTTTTATCTAATTATTAAGTTAAAGTTAATTATATTTAAAAATAGGTAATTAAAATACACATGTCAATAATTAAAGATGACAAGTGACAATATTATAAGATGACAAATTTCATTTAGTTACTTGTATAATAATATTTATTTATAGATATAGATTATATAGTTTAATACTCATGTATTACATGGGTTAATTTTGAAAATAGATATATATATATATAAATATGTGTAATATAATAATTATATGAATAATAAATTTTGCTTAATTTTAGTTGGTTAGTTATTAAATTAATCCATATTAGATTTAGATATATTTGATTTGCTTTAAAATTTAAAAATAAAACCAGTAAATGGCGTGGCAAAAGGAGAGAACGACATGTGTCAAATTCAATGAGAGCATGCCATGTGGCATGTTAGTTACTCTTTTAATAGTATAGATAGAAGATGTATATCCTCGGTAATGTATGGTTCGGTTACTAACAGTTTTTTTTTTACAAGTGAACACTGAAATTTCACCGTCATATATAGGTTTTTTGAGTTTCAAATTGAGTGGTCTAGCTCTATTTTTTGGTTTCTTTTGAACACCCCTGTAAAACATTATTTCACATTTTTAATTTATGTTTAAAGCCAACATTACTAGAAAAACGATTTTTACAAATGAGTTTTCGAGGGAACATATTCTTCGGTAAAAGTCGTTTTTGTTGCCGTGGCAAAAGCTATCTTCATTTTAATTATTGCATCTTTATCATGTTATTTAAGTGATTAGCTTTTAAAATTTTAAAGTTATGCTAGTAGTAATATACACACTTACGAATTACATATGTTTTTTTAAAAATTCTCAATTTATAGATTGTACGGAATCATATCTATAAATACTATTATATGAGTAACCAATTTGTCACGTGTTGACCCCTCACTTAATTCGTCATATGTCAAAACTTTAATCTGCCACATGTCATTACCAAAATTAAATTCAAATAAAAATCAAAACAAACTCAAACTATTATAATCTAATCTAAGTAATCTAATATATAATTAACTAAAATCTAATAAACTTAAATTTTTTTACAATTATTTCATGTGTTTTTATAAATTTTCATTTTTAATTTTCTATGAATTCATCCCATGTAGTACATGTGTATATAACCTAGAAAATAACTAAAAAGGTATAATAAAAATTTGAAATTATATAAAGAAACTAGTTTATAAACACGTTTAATACATGATTTTGTTTGATAACTAAATAGTTCTAAAATTCAATATATATATATATATATATATATATATATATATATATATATATATATATATATATATATATATATATATATATATATATATATATATATATATTAAAAATAGGGTTTATTATGAAAAAGTCAATGTGTTTTTTTGTGTTTTGCATTTTCGTGCATTTATGTGTGGGAAAAGATTTTAAAAATGCATGTTTTTGCAAATTCACTCCCCTCACTACAAAATTTAAAGGACTCAGAAATTGATCAAAAGCAAGTTTAAAACTTGATCCTATATATACATGAATCAAACAATAATTTCAAGGTAAGATTTCATTTATTTGGGTTTTTGTTGATGGATGCTTGTAACATCAATTGGTGTTACAAAACTAGCATAAAAGGTTCATAACTTGCGTATAAATAAATTTCAATCGTAGGATTGGTACAAAATCAAATCAGAGAAAAGTCTGATATGCAAGTGACGAATTTCAGATCACTATTGCATCCGAAATTCGTCAGATGTCGGATCTCTACATGGACCGAAATTCGGATGGTTTAATTTAGCAAATCAACCAAGTGTATAAAGATGGATTGCAATTAAGAGTGTTCAACATATCATACTGAAATGAAAACTAAGTTACATGTAACATCCCACTTTTGGGACGGGGACGTGGAATTATGTGATTGGGTTGATTATAATATTATAAATGAGTTGGGCCAATTATTGAGTTTTACGTGGAAGTGTCACGTGATAAGATTTTGGGTTAACCGGGTGTCGGGATTAAGTTTTAATAAAAGATTATAATTTTGGGAATTATTAGTTAAATTAAGACCCGGTGATATAAAGTTTGTATTTTGTGATAGCGGGTTCGGATATTGGGTGTCGGACCGGGTTTAAGCCGAAAACGTATATATTTGTGAGCTCCTTGCTTGTGGTTTCATTATTCCATCTTCCAAAATCAGAGTTTAAGAGAGTATATGTGTGTATTAGTGAATTCCAGCTCCTGCAATCAGAGATTGAAGCTCCAATTTGTGATTCAAGCTACCAATTCTTCCTTCATCTTCTTAGTTGCATATTAGAGGTAATTTCGAGTTGAATTCGCGGATTAATTGTTGTGGATTGTGAATAAGTAATTGAATTGAGTTTATATGTTGTCCTGAGTAAATTCGAGTATGTATTCGTGATTAAAATCAAGCTGGAAATCGAGTTGGGGAGAAATCCCCTGGCTGTCCAGAAAACAGAGCATAACTGCTACTGTTCGTCCGTGAGCGCGACCGCGATCCCTTGATCGCGGGCCGCGATGTTCTTGAGATGATCGCAGGCGGTTTGAGCCCGAGCTCGGACCGCGATGTGAGCTCGGCCGAGTTTGAGGTCAGCGCGGCCGCGACCGCGATAGGGTCAGTGCGGCCGCGATTGGTTGAGTTCGGCCGCGATGCGGCTAGGGTTTCGGGTCAGGTTTTCGGGTTCTGTGGATCATATGTTTGGGTCTTTAGGGTCTCATGAGTTATTGGGAATTGTATATAAAGCTGTTGGGTTGAGATTGTAATATTGAGAATGCGTCTTTTGGGTATCTGGGATTGTGTGAGTTGGTTGGGATCGCGTGTTTGAATGTTCGAGCTGTGTGAGTTGGTTGGGATCTTGTGTTCGAGTATTCGGGTTGTGTAGTTTGGTAGTTGGGTATCTGGGTTTGAGCGAGTTATCTGAGTATTGTGTTAGAGTTGTTGAGTTATTGAGAAATCGTGTATAGAGCTGTTGGGTTGTGATTGAGAACTTGAGCTGTGATTGTGATTGTGATATAGAGTCATTGTGTTGTAATTCCAGGGTCTCGAGTTGATAGGGTTGAGGACGGGCAGGGAACTGAGACCGAGTAGTGAGACTCCAGGGCAGGTGAGTTTGCATGTTTTTCTTGAGATACTTGTACGATTATTGATTAATACTTGCATGATCTTTTATTGAGCTTTTTTACGAGATATCATGAGTTTTCTTACGAGTTTTTATTGAGATATTATCATGCATGTATTACTGTGCTTTATTGAGAAATGTGTTTTATATATGAGATTTGGGACACTTGAGCTGTTGAGATATTAAACCGTACGGCTGGGCAGGGGTTGGGTCGCTCCCAATTCCCTTTTTAGTTCCTGACGACTGCTTTGTGCGGTCTAGGGATTTTGGCACGTGGGCCTATCCACGCGAGCTGAGCATCATGTGGGATCTCATATACTTGTTCAGTAGAGAACGCTGAACGTTTTATTATTGAGCTTACTTTTTATTGAGATTTATAATCGTACACTAACCCTTGCATTCTCACCAGCGTTAGCTGACCCAGTGTGTGTTGTTGTGTGTGTGTGTCTCAGGTGATCAGAGATTTAGTAGGCCTGCTGGACCCAAGTAGGGTTACTGTGACATTTATCAAGGGACTAGCTGCCTGTGCTAAAGGTAGTCATATTTTGGGAATGTTTATGCGTACTTCGGATAGCGGGTAATATATTCAGGGACTTCCGTGACTTATTTATGTGATTAAAGTTCTAAAACTATCGGGTTTCTGCATGTATGTATTGGGAATAGTATAGGGATTATTATATTATATCGTTGCTGAGGTGGTATTTATGTGGCATTGTGGATTAGTTTGAGGGTGTTACATTACATGTATGATATATGTGACAAAAGTTAATAAAATAGTTTGGTATTGTACGAGTTAAATCTCTTGATTTTTATAGACTATTTTATTTTAACATTTTTGAAATTATAATTTAAACTTTAAAAATGTAAGTTAATAATTTTTGTTTAAGTTTACATTTAAATAGTGTTTTGCTATTTCTACATTTCAAGAATTTAATTATAACCTTGTTATTATTTTTTACTGTTTGAAACAATTTTTTTTAAAGTTACTTTTATTTATAGTAGCAATATTAAGTTTTTATACTTAATTATGATCGTTTATAAAATTTCATATAAGAATTTGTTATGTTATGTTTATTACTTTTTAGTAACTTTGTTTTTAATAATGTTTTATATTTGTATGGAAATTGTAATTTTAGCTTCCAATAATGTTTTACATTTACATTTTAATTAGTTTTTGACTGTTTTTACAATTCGAGAATATAATTAAATTTAACATCGTTTTTATTTTCAATTTTGATATAACTAATATTTTTTAACTTTACTTTATTTTTTAACCGTTTAAAATATTTTTTCTCAAATTTGCTTTTATTTATAGTAGCATTATTAGGATTTTATACTTTTGCATATAAAAGTTTGTTTTGTTAAGTTTATTGTTTTGTTTATCTTCGTTTTTAATTTACATTTACATGAAATTTTTTATTTTTGTTTTCAAAACATTTTGTTTATTATAATGAACGATCTTGAAAATCTGTGATTTTATTGTTTAACGTAAAAAAATAAAATTCTATTATTCTTGGTTTTGACCATTTTTTGTAACTCTTATTATTATTTTCATTATTAATATAATATACCATTTCAAAACATTTTTGTAATCAATCCATTATTGTATAAAATTGTATTAGCTATTTTGGGTTTTATACAACTTATGATTGTTTTCTTCTTTTTCGTATAAAAATCTTTTGACAATATTATGTACTTATATCTATCATTTTTTACAATATTAACAAGCATTTCAAATTCATACATCAATTTTAGAAAATTTACATAAAAGATTCTATTTCCTACAACCGTACAATAAAACCTACATATTAAATCCTATTGTTATTGTAACATCCCGAATTTGAGCCTGGTACGTGGATTTAATTTATTGGCTCTTTATTTTAATATTATGACGTTGTTCCAATTGAATCCCGTTTCGTGGATTATACGTGTCGGGACCGAGTGATACGTGTCTCCGGATTAATAAATAGTTGATTATTATTATCATTGAGATCGTGGATTTAATTGGGTCCAAATGATATTAATTGTGAAAAAGTGATATCGGGTCCGGGTTAATGGGTTCGGGACCGGCTAAATATAGAAACGTATATGTGTCGCCTCCTCCTTTTTCCTTATCCATTTTTGAGAAATTTCGAAAGGTGTATGTGTGTGTTGTGTGAGGAGTTCCAGCTGAATCAAGCTTCCAAATTCAGAAATTGGGTGTGGAATCTGAGAGTTATCTTCACCATCTTCATCTTGTTGGAGTTCTTGAGGATCTTGAGGTAAGAACCTCTAATTTGGTAGCTTAGTAGTGAGTTATGGGTGTTGTGAAGTTAGGGCTTTGCTTTGAATCTGTATGGGCTGTCATATATGAGTTTTGTATGTGTCCTCTTGCTGTTGAAATCGGTTAAGGGGTGTTGAGTCCCCTGGTTTAGCCATGGAATCGCAGGTCAGGATGCAGATCATCGGTTGGTCGCGGCGCGACCCGCAGCCTGCGGGAGAAATCCGACTTGATTCTTTTGGGGGAGTCTTGGGTCATTATTGGTTTAGGTCCTTCGGGATAATGTCGGGTTGAATTTATTTGATTTTTGGGTCTTGGTAGGAGTCTCGTGAAGGGGTTTTGTGAGTCGGTTATTCGGTTCGGGTGTGTTTCGGGTTTAGTTCGATTGCGATTGTTGTGTTCGAACTTGAGTTGTTCGGTTATTGAGCTTGTGTTAATGTGTAAGATACGTGGTGTTTACAGGTTCTAGCCGATCGCGTGTCGAGCCGCAATAGAGTTTTGGACTTCGGTCGAGTTCGGGTAATCGGTGAGTACTCGAGTTCTTTCTAAACGCAGGTGCATTTTATGAGTCATCTACGTGATTGTGATATATGTGTAAGAGACTGTGTTGTAGCGCGCAAGTATGAGTTTCTCTACGCTATACATGCTATACGTGTTTGAGTGCAGGTGTCCGCGATATGTGATCGCGCAGGCTGAGTGTACCTAACCAGTCACGAAGTATGAGACTGTATATATACAGCAGTGTTATTGCCAGGTCGCTCCTGTGCCTATTGAGTAGCTAACCGCTGCTGTGTGCGGCCTGTTAGCTGGGGAACGGCGTCCCCTTTTGAGCAGAGATATGTGTTGTGTATTGAGCCTGTGATATCTGTGTTGAGCTTTGTGTTGTGCATATTATGTGTTGTTATCTGCAGGGTCTAACCCTCGCGTACTCACGAGCTTCCCAACTTATGTTTTCGAGTCTTTCGTGTCTCAGGTGGTCATTCTGTGGGGCCTCAGTCGCAGCAGCCGCTGAAGTAGGACCGGGGCAGATCCGAGTTTGTGTGGGTGCTTGTTATCTTTAGATGTTAGATGTTGAGGACTGTTATCTGTGTTTTGTATCTGATCTTCGTATGTTAGCTATCAGTTGTGATGTATGATAGTCAATGATCAGTATGCAACATGTTATGACGACATGTTTATTAAAGTTTTAATTAATAGTGTTTTCCGCTAATCCTATGACATGTGTACTATGAGACGCTTGCGTTATTGCCACTTATGAATGTTTATTGACGTGGCATTTGTGTGAGAAATGTGGGTGTTACAGCTTGGTATCAGAGCTTGTGGTTTCAGTATTGAGTATCAGTGGATGCTTGAGCTTAGACCGTGTTCAGATACATGGGATTCTTCCCTGAGACTGATTTAGCGGATTTAACTGATCTAGCTTATTGTATGACATTGGGTGGTCGATCTGTTATCTTACCTTTGTGATATGTGTAGGTAGTTATGGCAGATCATGGAGAGGGAGCCGGGCCAGAGAGACCAGCGGGGGATGAGTATATCCGTCGGTCAGAGATGTTAGAGGTTATGGCTAAGTTTTACCGTCAGCAGCAGAGACAGAGTGTAGTTCCTCCACTAGTTACCAGTGTTGAGACAGGGGCTGGTGCATCTTCTTCTTCTGTGAGAGGCGGGTCCTTTAATGACTTCATGACAAGAGTCCCACCTCAGTTCCGAGGCGGTGGTGAGCCGGGTGCGGTTATGGCGTGAGAGAGAGAGATAGAGGCGGCTTTCCGAGTTCCCATGTTGATCGGCGCGATATGGTCGGTTATGCGACCTATTTGCTAAGAGGAGGGGCTTCACAGTGGTGGAAGTCCATTGAGTCGTCGATGACTACAGCAGCAACTTTTGCCATGTCTTGGGAGCAGTTCCACGCCATATTTGAGTTACAGTATATTCCCCATGATGAGCGCCGGGAGATGGAGCGCCGTTTTCTGCATCTCCAGCAGAGCAGCATGTCTGTTCAGCAGTATGTAGACAGATTTAATGAGTATGCCCAGTTTGCACCCCAGCATGCTGATACAGAGATCTGTAAGGCCGACGCCTTTATAGATGGTTTGAGATCCGATATTCGGGAGTTCGTCGGGCATCACGACACTCCTACGTTTGCGAGAGCCTAGGAGTTGGCTCGAGTTAGAGAGAGGGAGATCGAGAGACAGTATGGTCATACATCTTTCACTTGTACCTCGAGTGATTCTCTGTGCTTCCGCTGTGGGAGGCCAGGTCACATTGCCCGAGATTGTCCAGACGCACAGCCGACTGTGCAGGGAGCGAGCACCAGCGGTACTAGTGTGACACCCTTGCCACAACAACCACCATTTACATAACACCCAGGATTAATCACCAACATAACATTTCATAATGATCTGATAACCTAATTTAAGTGCGGAAGCATTAAAACACATAATTTAAGTAGTGCAATAGTGTTAAACACCCTATGGTGCTACAAGGTATCAAATCTACGTCTACACACCACATTACAATTATTACAACCTCCAGAATACATTACAACATTGTCTCATAACATAATTACCGATTAAGCCATACCAAATCTTCCGAATCTTCAATATGTCCTAACTAGAAGGTCCGGCGGTAGACTTCCCTTTTCCTGTAAAATAAAAATAAACAACTGGGGAATAAGCGGATGCTTAGTGAATACAAAGATTACGCATTTTATAAATTTTTATGAAGCCCAAGGATAACACAGATGACCAACATCGGATATCCTCTTCGTACACTAAGTACGGACCAGAGCCGCAGCCCCTTCGAGCCCAAAGCTCGGTATTTAAACATACCATCTGAGACAAACGTACGATCGGGGATGACATACTGCCTACCGGGCCTAGGAGTGGATCAGCTCCAGGTCATATAGCACAGTAACATCAGAGTAATCGATGCGACCCACCGGTCCATCAATAGATGCACAACAATCGAAAGGACATGCAACAAGTAGGAATGTGCATCTAAATCTACGCAAGTTAGTAGAATTCCAAACAAATAATTGAAGCAACAGGTCTCAGCAGGCAAAGCTTAACATAAAACAGATATAAACATGCGAAATCTACTGTACTCACAGTGGGTGCGTAATTAAACTTTTAACCGATATTATTTCTCCTCGGGCTTTCAACCGGATCCGCCAAGTACCCCACTGTGGGTTAAACAACACCACAAGGGACCTGTTAAATTAGTTACAACAATATTTCGAGTCAAAAACCATTTAAATCCATAAAACCAAGTTTCGTAAGTTTTGCAATATTTTTCCCCATTTCGGGTCTATGTCCAAATTCGAACTATAACTAAGTTTGAACCCATTTCAAGTTCACACCTTGTCCTTTGAATAACTCTTGTCATTTTATGTGTTATTTATGAGTTTTATTCAAAATACTCGAGTTTAGAGAGTAGATTTCTAAATTTTAGGCATTAAACTCGAATTTCAGGGGTTAAATTCGAATTTCCTTCGAATTTAATGACTAAACTCGAACTCCAAAGGATAGATTCGAACCATATTCGAATCTAGGGCCTTAGATTCGAATCCATGGTGTCAAACTCGAATTCATGCTCGAATTTAGTACAAAATTCGAGTTTGTTCTTGCATTTCGACTGTGTTCTTGGTATTTTCGAGTTTGTTCATCTTTACAACTTAAATCCTTCATTTCAAAGCCTAAAATCATGAATATATCAAGTATTATACCTAGGTTTGATTCTATTACACATATACTATCACATTCTTGCAAGATTTCAAGCAAAACTAGCTCCAAATCACGTAAAAATGGCAGATTCGAATCTAAGTTCTTCAAAACCGAAATAAACAAACTTAAAAGGGTCGATTCTTACCTCAATTCGTACGAAATCGAAAATCCAACCGTAGATTGTTGTTGTACTCCTCGAGATCTTTCCGATGACGTATAAATCTCGATAATCGGCCGGTCGGTTTGTGAGATATCTTAGAGAGATGTAGAGAGAATCTAGAGAGAGAAAGTTGTAGAGAGAGAGTGACTTATGGAAAATGAGAGTTTTTATCCTTTTTATTCCCATTTTCATCATTTTGCACATTTCACCCCTTAACTTTACCGGTTCCATAAAATACTGATTTATTCTTAAATTTATTATAAATAATTTTTATAATTCATAATATTCCTTAATAATAATTCCCGAGTTCAAATTTTCTTAAAATAACAACAAACTTTCTAAATATCTCAAATACATAATAATTGCTCAAATTTCAACTTAATTATATATTTTCTGTAACATCCTCGGGTTTAATTTATTGTAATTGGGATAATTAGATAAATTTTGTATTAAGTTAAATTATTGAAAATGATTATGTATTTGAATTTATGGAAGTTGATTGCATATGATGGAAATTTAGAATTTTTATTTATTTAAGTGAAAATAATTATTTAAGTATTAAGGATAATAAATAAAAGATGGAAATCTTTTATAAATCAGTATTAGATGGGATCTGATGAGTTAAGGGACTAAAGGTGTTAAAATGGAATTTTGAAATAAAAGACCAAAGGTCTTTCATTTCCACCTATCACTTTCTCTCACTAGAAATTTTTCTCTCATCTCTCGGCTCTCTCTCTCTCTCTCAAAAATTCGAAGATCATCAAAAAACTTGGATTTTGAAGCTGAAAATCTGGAACAAGATTGCTAGGAAGGAATTATAACATCTGCAATCATCGAATTAAGGTAAACATTTCATTAAATATCGAAATTTGAAGGTTTTTGGTTCGGTTCTTATAAAATCCGAATTCATAGAATTGAGGTTTAAATGTTGATGCATGTATGATATTGTTATGAAATCATTAAAATCGAGTGTTAGAGATGATATATATTGAATTTCAGCTTCTGAATCAACCTCTAAGTACGATTTTTAGAGATTTGTGTGTGTTTTAGTGTGTGTTTTACGGATGGAACAAAATGAACAAAAATGGGTTTAATTTGATATGTAATAGTGTTAATATTAGTGTTAAAAGTGTTGAAAATAGATGTATTTTAGTTTGTGTAAGTTATTCCATGTATTGAACTAGTACCAAAAACGATGGAATTAAATCTGGAAGTGACAAAAACTGCACAAGTATGAACACAGTGGGATCCGAATTCGGATCCGAGATGAACTCGGATCTGGTCCGAATTCGGATGAGGCCCGGATTTCTGGAAAATTAATATATCAAAATATTTCTAAGTATTGGAACTTGGATGGGGGTCCGAATTCGGTTGGGGACCGAATTCGGATGAGCCCGAACTTGTAATATATATCCGAACTAGCATGTGGTCCGAAATAGGGCTTATATTGGGACCGAATTAGGGTTCATATGAGAACCGAACTGGGGGTCCGAATTCGGGTGGGGTCCGAATTCGGACATGAATCCGAAATTGGGATCAAAAATGGTAAAAACTTATAAAAATTAAGTTTTATGGAATTAAACAAGATATTAACACAATGTGTTGTTACAAATGACTTACAGGTCCCTTGTGGTGTTGTTTAACCCATAGTGGGGTACTTGGTTGATCCGGTTGAAATCCCGAGGAGAAATAAAATTAGATTAAAGATAATAACGCACCCACTGTGAGTACCTTTGATTTTAACATTGCTGCATCTGCATTATGTTTGCATTGCCTGCTGAGGCATGTTGTTTCATGTTCGTTTGGCATTCTACTAACATGCGTTTATGTTGATGCACATTCATATTTGTTGCATGTCCGTTCATTTGTTGTGCATCTTTTCGATGGACCTGCGTGGTCGCATCTGTACTCTAATGTTACTGTGCTATATGACCAAGATTTTGACACCTCTGTGGTCAGGATAGACAGTAGGTCATCCCCGATGTAATGTCTGCCTCAGATGGTTGGTTGTTCTTATGCCGAGTGTCAGCTCGAAGGAGCTGCGGCTCAGGTTTGCGTACTTGGAGTACGTGTGGGGTATACGGTATGTGTTACCGCGGTTACCCTGGGTGGCATCATAATGATTTGTAGAATGTGTAAAATCATCTGGTATTCACTAAGCTTTAGCTTACCCCTTCAGTTGTTGAATTTTTACAGGAAAAGGGAAGTCTACAGCAGGACCGTCTAGCTAGGACGTTTATTGAAGTGTTTGAAGATTTCCACTGTTTAGCTTGGTATTTGTTTTATGAAATCAATGTTGTAATAATTTGGGGATGATGTAATTCAGTTCAAGTTTATAGACTTAGATGTGTAACCTTTGTAGCACCGTAGGGTGTTAGACTCTGTTGTAATACTTTTATTTATGTATTTTGCTTCCGCACTATTATTAAGCTATCAGATGATTATGTTATGTGTTTGTTGGTGATTAATCCTGGATGAATGGTAATTGGTGGTTAATGTGGCAAGGGTGTCACATTTTCCACTTAATTAGCCCAATTTCAATAAAATAAATCCGAGGATGTTACAACATGGGCTCCACCACGCTCTAACTTCGTCCTCGAAGTTATTTGACTTCAAACAATTGCGGATATTTTCTCAACATTTCCGACTTAGTTTCCCATGTATGATTTGCTCCCTTATGATGCTTCCAACGTATAAGCACCATTTCAATCTCTTTGTTTCTTATTCTTCATTACTACAATATTCATAATATATTCCGACTTTTCAACATATACTAACCCTTCATGATTTCTAACTTAGTATAATCAGCCTAATCTTCGTTACCAGTTGTGAAGATCTCATAAAGATTTCTACATGAAATACCAAGTGTTATTTTGATATTTCCTTAGATAATTCCAATTATCACAACCAATTCCAACTTTTCCATTACTCTAAATGTGCCAATATATTTTAGTGTCAACTCGTCTCCTTTTTACAAAAACCAGTTTCAACCCTTATCGGTGATGTTTTCAACTATACTTAATCGTTTGTATTATAACTGATCGGTTAATGGCTACTATCATAGTAGCACATTTGTGATAACACGGTCATAACAATCAGAGTTCCTTCAATTTTCTTTCCAACATGTAGGGCTTCTACATTTTCTCCCGTGCAAAACTTTAAACATGGTTTTCTTTACTTTATCATGATGACTAAAGTTATACGAATCTCTATCTAATCAATTGATCTTTTCAATTTATACTTGAATCCAAAATACATTATCTTGTCACATATTTCAATGTGAAATAGTCCATTCATCCTGATCTTCTATCGGTTGCTGGTAAGTTTTACTCGTATTCATGTTTGTGCCGCATCTTACTTATATTTCGTTATATGCATACCGATACGAACAATAAGTTATTAGGAAAAACTCCAGGGATCAAATCAACATGTAAACCTACTTCTTAGATCTCTAAAGTACAATCATGATACACATGATCTATTTTAACTAATGTGTTGTTAAGAAATTTCAACATCAATCACAACTGTCAACTTAGACCAAAAAACTAACATTGATTGCACAAATGCAGTAGTTACGATTTAACTAATGGGCACCATAATTTAAACAAAACTTATGACCACCTCCGAATCTCCCCTAGATTCCGAATCGTAGTATTAGACCTTTCTTTGCGGTATAAGCAAATTTCATTACTGTACAAAGTCTCTTTAACTTTCCTATTGATCAATTACCATATCAATAAGTATACTATCCTCAAGTAGCATTATATTTCCTTTTTAATTGATTACAACTCACGTGCATATCTTACTTATATCTCACATTGTATATTCTAAATCTCATACAGTATGAACACCATTATCATACCCTCGTACGGTTTCTCTCAAATTTCTAGATTTGGTTTCCTCATATAATGTTCGTATATATATATATATATATATATATATATATATATATATATATATATATATATATATATATATATATATATATATATATATATATATATATTGATATTGAAACAAGTTCCTTGATTCCAATTACATAAAAATTCTCACGATATTTTAAACATCTTTTCCAATTCAAAGCTTCAGAATCCATTTTGGCTTTTCATCTAATGCCTATTCAGATACTAGAGTATTCTTTTTCACAATCATCATCTTACCTATATTAGTAACAACTTTTCCTAATACTTAAATTCATGCTATCTTTGGAATCATAAAACTTCGATGAAGTTACATATAGAATCTTAAAGTACTCTTCTAAAATGACTCATTTTTCCACATTTATAGCAAATATCAGTCCTTCTTGACATTTGTCATTCTTATTTATAACGTCGACATCTTCTATATTTATCACGTTACATTCACTAAATGATATCGGAGTAAGATCCAAATTTGAAGACTACATCTTTAATTTTCTAAGGTGCAGCTACGATATAGGTAATCTAACTCGGCTAAAGTGTTACTAGTAACTTCTATGTCAAATCTAGCAAGTAACTTAAACAGCGTCATGACTGGTCGTTTGTTCAAAACAGTAGACACAAAAGGCCTGTTGATATCAGAATTAAACATCATTATTGCAAGCATAAATTTAACTTATAAACGTACCCGCATCCACCTCCGGGTTTTCCCTAGCTTCCTCCGCGGTAATCTGAAATGCACTAGTCTGTCCCCTTTTTGGCTGGTTCCGGCGGTTGACTGAACCACCACTTGATCCTCCATATGATCGAGTCGACGATGGAGCAGCAGCTGTTGGAGCATTCTTTCGGCAATCCCTGCTATAGTGCCCCCACACACCACATTTATAGCAGGCATCCGATCTTCGTGGGCATTCACTTTGGTAGTGGCCCAATTCTCCACAGCAGAAACATGCACGAGCATGACCAGGAGAACTAGACTGCCGACGATAAGACTGTTGTGGCGAGTACTGTGATGATCGTGCAGAGCCAGAGTAGCCTCCTTCACGTTGACGTTTCGGCGGTGAAGGTTGAGTTGGGTTAGTTGAAGCAGCATCAGCAGACCCCATCACATATCCTGACATAATCAGGATTCGTTCTACATTTCTGGCAGCTTCAAGCAGACTAGCAAACGTGGGGTAACGTACGTTGCTCATCACCCTTCGGATTTCCAAATCAAGACCAACCTCAAATCGGGTAACTTTTCTTTCTTCTGTATCAACCTGATGAGGCGCGAATAAACTTAACCTCGTGAACTCTACCGCATATTGGGACACAGACTTAGTCCCCTGAATTAGTGTCATGAACTTAGCTTCTAGTCTTCGACGTTCATCGGCCGGGCAGTATTGCTGAGTGAAAATTTCAGTAAACTCAGCCCATGTCATTCTAAAAACCTCCTCCATTGTTAAGGCATTCACCATTGAATTCCACCACATTACTACGTCTTTGGTGAACATAGCAGTAGCGAACCGGACCATGTCCTTTTCAGCACAATCACTGATTCGGAATGTCCGTTCTGTGGCTGTTATCCATTCCAGAGCAGCAACAGCATCACCCAGTCCATTAAACTCGACTGCTCCATTTCCCTTAAAATCCTTAAACCGACAACTTCTGGGCTTATTAGATGACCCAGTATTGTCATCTTGTTCGTCATTGCTTTTCTCTCTTTCCTTATTCTTCCTCTTATCTTCTCTTCGTTTAGCTTCGGCCTCATCTCGAGCCCGAAACTGATCTTGTATCATCTTGTTCTGCTCAGCCATCATGGCTAGCATCATCTCTCTTGTCTCTTCAGGTGTCATTCCTCCTCCAGACATGTTCTGAAATAATAAACATATAACTTGTTTAGTAACATGTCATTAATTTAAAGACACCACTCATTTGTCCCGTATGATAATCAATCTCCTATGATTACTAGATCGTAACCTATCTTAGTTCTAATCATTACTTAAACCACTACTTATCATTACCTAATGTTTGAGATCAAGACCTCACGGACACTTGAATCTCAAACTACTGCTCTGATACCATCTCGTGTGACACCCTTGCCACAACAACCACCATTTACATAACACCCAGGATTAATCACCAACATAACATTTCATAATGATCTGATAACCTAATTTAAGTGCGGAAGCATTAAAACACATAATTTAAGTAGTGCAATGGTGTTAAACACCCTATGGTGCTACAAGGTATCAAATCTACGTCTACACACCACATTACAATTATTACAATCTCCAGAATACATTACAACATTGTCTCATAACATAATTACCGATTAAGCAATACCAAATCTTCCGAATCTTCAATATGTCCTAACTAGAAGGTCCGGCGGTAGACTTCCCTTTTCCTGTAAAATAAAAATAAACAACTGGGGAATAAGCGGATGCTTAGTGAATACAAAGATTACACATTTTATAAATTTTTATGAAGCCCAAGGATAACATAGATGACCAACATCGGATATCCTCTTCGTACACTAAGTACGGACCAGAGCCGCAGCCCCTTCGAGCCCAAAGCTCGGCATTTAAACATACCATCTGAGACAAACGTACGATCGGGGATGACATACTGCCTACCGGGCCTAGGAGTGGATCAGCTCCAGGTCATATAGCACAGTAACATCAGAGTAATCGATGCGACCCACCGGTCCATCAATAGATGCACAACAATCGAAAGGAAATGCAACAAGTAGGAATGTGCATCTAAATCTACGCAAGTTAGTAGAATTCCAAACAAATAATTGAAACAACAGGTCTCAGCAGGTAAAGCTTAACATAAAACAGATATAAACATGCGAAATCTACTGTACTCACAGCGGGTGCGTAATTAAACTTTTAACCGATATTATTTCTCCTCGGGCTTTCAACCGGATCCGCCAACTACCCCACTGTGGGTTAAACAACACCACAAGGGACCTGTTAAATTAGTTACAACAATATTTCGAGTCAAAAACCGTTTAAATCCATAAAACCAAGTTTCGTAAGTTTTGCAATATTTTTCCCTATTTCGGGTCTATGTCCGAATTCGAACTACAACTAAGTTTGAACCCATTTCAAGTTCACACCTTGTCCTTTGAATAACTCTTGTCATTTTATGTGTTATTTATGAGTTTTATTCAAAATACTCGAGTTTAGAGAGTAGATTTCTAAATTTTAGGCATTAAACTCGAATTTCAGGGGTTAAATTCGAATTTCCTTCGAATTTAATGACTAAACTCGAACTCCTAAGGATAGATTCGAACCATATTCGAATTTAGGGCCTTAGATTCGAATCCATGGTGTCAAACTCGAATTCATGCTCGAATTTAGTACAAAAATCGAGTTTGTTCTTGCATTTCGACTGTGTTCTTGGTATTTTCGAGTTTGTTCATCTTTACAACTTAAATCCTTCATTTCAAAGCCTAAAATCATGAATATATCAAGTATTATACCTAGGTTTGATTCTATTACACATATACTATCACATTCTTGCAAGATTTCAAGCAAAACTAGCTCCAAATCACGTAAAAATGACATATTCGAATCTAAGTTCTTCAAAACCGAAATAAACAAACTTAAAAGGGTCGATTCTTACCTCAATTCGTACGAAACCGAAAATCCAACCGTAGATTGTTGTTGTACTCCTCGAGATCTTTCCGATGACGTATAAATCTCGATAATCGGCCAGTCGGTTTGTGAGATATCTTAGAGAGATGTAGAGAGAAAGTTGTAGAGAGAGAGTGACTTATGGAAAATGAGAGTTTTTATCATTTTTATTCCCATTTTCATCATTTTGCACATTTCACCCCTCAACTTAACCGGTTCCATAAAATACTGATTTATTCTTAAATTTATTATAAATAATTTTTATAATTCATAATATTCCTTAATAATAATTCCCGAGTTCAAATTTTCTAAAAATAACAACAAACTTTCTAAATATCTCAAATACATAATAATTGCTCAAATTTCAACTTAATTATATATTTTCCACTTAATTAGCCCAATTGCAATAAAATAAATCTGAGGATGTTACAACTAGAGCCGAGCCATCATCATCGAGCCGTTGAGAGTCAGCGCCCAGAGGCCGAGGTAGAGTGTTTCAAGCCATAGCAGAGGAGGCCCGCGAGTCTACAGATGTTGTTTCCGGTACGTACATCCTGAACGGGCTTAGCGCTCGCATATTGTTTGATTCTGGAGCGGATCGCTCTTATGTATCTGTTGTCATCTGTGCGTACTTTTCTGTGCCTTATACTACTTTATCTGTTCCATTAGTTGTTGAGAGGGTTGATGGTAGTACGGCATTAGTGAGCCGGATATTCAGGGATTGTGTTTTAGAGATCGATGCTCACCGGTTTCTGATTGATCTGCTACCGATAGAGATTAGCAGTTTCGACGTGATAGTGGGTATGGATTGGATGACAGCAAGACAGGCCGACATTCTGTGCGCGAAGAAGATGATCCGTATACCCATTTCAGACAGTGAGACTGTGACCGTGTATGGCGAGATCGGTATATTTTCGATGGCCAGAGCCCAGAGATATGTTGCTAAGGAGTGTGAGACCTTCCTGGCTTATGTTGTTGATGCCAGATTGGAGAAGAAGACCATAGAGGATATACCCGTGATTAGAGAGTTCCCTAAGGTATTCCCAGATGAGTTTTCTGGGTTACCGCCAGATCGTCAGGTTGAGTTCCGTATCGACCTTATCCCTGGAGCGGTGCCTATTGCGAAGACGCCTTATAGGCTGGCACCTACCGAGATGCGAGAGATGATGTCGCAGCTTCAGGAGTTGCTAGATTGTGGATTTATCCGTCCGAGTTCGTCCCCGTGGGGAGCTCCCGTGTTATTTGTGAAGAAGAAGGACGACACTATGCGGATGTGTATCGACTACCGAGAGTTGAATAAAGTGACGGTGAAGAACCGATATCCGCTTCCACGCATCGACGATCTGTTTGATCAGCTACAGGGTTCGAGTTTCTTCTCGAAGATAGATTTGAGGTCGGGTTATCATCAATTGAGAGTCAGAGACGAGGATGTTCCGAAGACTGCGTTTCGGACGAGATACGACCACTATGAGTTTCTTGTGATGCCCTTTGGACTGACTAACGCACCCGCGACTTTCATGGATTTGATGAACAGGGTGTGTAGATCTATGTTGGATCGGTTTGTGATTGTCTTCATTGACGACATCCTGATCTATTCGAGGAGTGCCGAGGACCACGAGCAGCACTTGCGAGAGGTGTTAACCGTGCTGCGAAAGGAGAGACTATATGCGAAGTTCTCCGAGTGCGACATCTGGTTCTGCGAGCTCCAGTTTCTTGGTCATGTTGTGAGCGCCGGGGGTATTTTAGTGGATCCGGCGAAGATAGAGGTCGTGATGAGTTGGGAGCCGCCGAGGACTGTTCCTGAGATCCGCAGCTTTTTGGGATTAGCTCGGTATTATCGCCGCTTCATTCAGGACTTTTCGAGGATTGCCATACCGTTGACGAGATTGACACGGCAGTCCGTTCCTTTTATGTGGTCCGATGAGCAGGAGTCAGCATTCAGAGAGTTGAAATCCCGGTTATGTCAGGCTCTGATATTAGCATTGCCCGAGGGTACAGAGGATTTCGTGGTTTATTGTGATGCATCGGGTACCGGTTTGGGTTGTGTCTTGATGCAGCGAGGTAAGGTGATAGCGTATGCGTCGCGACAGTTAAAGACCTACGAGGAGAACCATACCGTGCATGATCTTGAGTTAGATGCGATAGTGTTTGCGTTGAAGATATGGCGTCATTACCTGTACGGGTCTCGGTTTGTGGTGTATACAGATCATAAGAGTCTTCAGTATCTGTTCAGTCAGAAAGAGTTGAATATGAGACAGCGGCGCAGCCTAGAGCTTCTGAAGGATTATGACTGCGAGATTCAGTACCATCCGGGTAGGGACAACGTGGTGGCCGATGCGTTGAGCCGCAAGGCATGCGGCCAGACAGTGGTTTCCCGAGCAGCGAGGCTCGAGGTCACTTCGACCATTGTGTAGAGTTTGAGATTGGCCCAGTTAGAGGGTTTGCGAGCAGAGAATGTGAAGAGAGAGCGGCTTACAGGTCAGCTTGATGTTTTGAGCAGGGATAGCAGAGGGCAGTATGTGTTTCACGATCGGCTTTGGGTTCCGAGAGTCGGTAATCTTCGGTAGTTGATACTAGATGAGTCGCACCGGTCGAGACTGTCTATTCACCCCGGGAGCACCAAGATGTACAGAGATCTGCGCGAGTTCTACTGGTGGCCTGGGATGAAGAGAGATGTGGGCCAATGTGTCGAAGAGTGTATGACTTGTCTGCGCGTTAAGGTCGAGCATCAGAAGCCTCACGGGCATCTGCAGCCTCTAGAGATCCCCGAGTGGAAGTGGTATCATATCACAATTTTATCATTAGACTTCCACGCACAGTTCGAGGCAACGATATGATCTGGGTGATTGTGGATCGGTTGACCAAGAGTGCCCATTTTCTAGCGGTTCGGGGCACTATTACTATGGATCAGTTGGCTCGGTTGTATATTAATGAGGTGGTTTCGAGGCACGGCGTTCCGATGTCGATCACGTCCGATAGAGATATGCGGTTTACTTCGAGGTTCTGGCAGAGCTTTCAGCGCGAGTTGGGGCTAGAGTTCTGTTGAGCACAACGTACAGACCTCAGACAGACGGGCAGACAGAGCGGACGAATCAGACTCTCGAGGATATGCTCCGAGCGTGTGCGATTGATTTTAGTGGTAGTTGGGACGTTCACTTGTCGTTAGTCGAGTTTGCGTACAACAACAGCTACCATACCTCCATCAAGATGGCTCCATTTGAGGCGCTTTACGGGCGTAAGTGCCTAACCTCTCTGTGTTGGGGCGAGGTTGGTGAGCGACCTATCAGTGGGCCTGAGTTGCTACAGGAGACGAGCGACAAGGTGGCGGTCATTCGTGAGCATACGAGAGTAGCGCAGAGTCGACAAACGAGTTATGCTGATCGTCGTCTGACTGAGCTCGAGTTCAGTATTGGAGACCGTGTCATGCTGAAAGTATCGCCGTGGAAGGGAGTCATCAGATTCAGACACAGAGGTAAGCTGAGTCCGCGGTACATCGGTCCATTTGAGATTATCGCCAGAGTCCAAGATCAGGCATACAGATTGAGACTGCCTCCCGAGTTGGCCGGAGTTCATGATACCTTTCATGTAAGTCATCTGAGGAAATGTCTGGCCAAAGACGATCAGTTCGTGCCTCTATCCGAGATCACTATGGACGATCACCTGCGATATGTCGAGCAGCCCGAGGCGATTATTGACCGAAAGGTAAAGAGATTGCGGAATAAAGAGATTGCATTAGTACTCATTCAGTGGAGGCATCATAAGGGTACTAGTGCTACCTGGGAGCCCGAGGCCGAGATGAGAAGCCGGTATCCGCAGCTGTTCCCGAGTTCGAGCTAGATTCCGGGACGGAATCTTCTTAAGAGGGGAGGATTTGTAACATCCCGAATTTGAGTCTGGTACGTGGATTTAATTTATTGGCTCTTTATTTTAATATTATGACGTTGTTCCAATTGAATCCCGTTTCGTGGATTATACGTGTCGGGACCGAGTGATACGTGTCTCCGGATTAATAATTAGTGGATTTTTATTATCACTGAGATCGTGGATTTAATTGGGTCCAAATGATATTAATTGTGAAAAAGTGATATCGGGTCCGGGTTAATGGGTTCGGGACCGGCTAAAAATAGAAACGTATATGTGTCGCCTCCTCCTTTTTCCTTATCCATTTTTGAGAAATTTCGAAAGGTGTATGTGTGTGTTGTGTGAGGAGTTCCAGCTGAATCAAGCTTCCAAATTCAGAAATTGGGTGTGGAATCTGAGAGTTATCTTCACCATCTTCATCTTGTTGGAGTTCTTGAGGATCTTGAGGTAAGAACCTCTAATTTGGTAGCTTAGTAGTGAGTTATGGGTGTTGTGAAGTTAGGGCTTTGCTTTGAATCTGTATGGGCTGTCATATATGAGTTTTGTATGTGTCCTCTTGCTGTTGAAATCGGTTAAGGGGTGTTGAGTCCCCTGGTTTAGCCATGGAAGCGCCAGTCAGGATGCAGATCATCGGTTGGTCGCGACGCGACCCACAGGGGCTTAGCGGCGTGAGCCGCAGCCTGCGGGATAAATCCGACTTGATTCTTTTGGGGGAGTCTTGGGTCGTTATTGGTTTGGGTCCTTCGGGATAATGTCGGGTTGAATTTATTTGAGTTTTGGGTCTCGGTGAGAGTCTCATGAAGGGGTTCGGGAGTCGGTTATTCGGTTGGGGTGTGTTTCGGGTTTAGTTCGATTGCGATTGTTGTGTTCGAACTTGACTTGTTTGGTTATTGAGCTTGTGTTAATGTGTAACATCCGTGGTGTTTACAGGTTCTAGCCGATCGCGTGTCGAGCCGCAATAGAGTTTTGGACTTCAGTCGAGTTCGGGTAATCGGTGAGTACTCGAGTTCTTTCTAAACGCACGTGCATTTTATGAGTCGTCTACGTGATTGTGATATATGTGTATGAGACTGTGTTGTAGCGCGCAGGTATGAGTTTCTCTACCCTATACGTGCAATACGTTTTTGAGTGCTGGTGTCCGCGATATGTGATCGTGCAGGCTGAGTGTCCCTAACCAGTCATGAAGTATGAGACTGTATATACAACAGTGTTATTGTCAGGTCGCTCCTGTGCCTATTGAGTAGCTAACCGCTGCTGTGTGCGGCCTGTCAGCTAGGGAACGACGTTCCCTTTTGAGCAGCAATATGGGTTGTGTATTGAGCCTGTGATATCTGTGTTGAGCTTTGTGTTGTGCATATTATGTGTTGTTATTTGCAGGGTCTAACCCTCGCGTACTCACGAGCTTCCCAGCTTATGTTTTCGAGTCTTCCGTGTCTCAGGCAGTCATTCTGTGGGGCCTCAGTCGCAGCAGCCGCCGAAGTAGGACCGGGGCAGATCCGAGTTTGTGTGGGTGCTTGTTATCTTTAGATGTTAGATGTTGAGGATTGTTATCTGTGTTTTGTATCTGATCTTCGTATGTTAGCTATCAGTTGTGATGTATGATAGCCAGTGATCAGTATGCGACATGTTATGACGACATGTGTATTAAAGTTTTAATTAACAGTGTTTTCCGCTAATCCTATGACATGTGTACTATGAGACGCTTGCGTTATTGCCATTTATGAATGTTTATTGACGTGACATTTGTGTGAGAAATGTGGGTGTTACGGTTATAAAATATAATCTTTTAATTATACTTTTAAGATGTTTTTTCAATACTTTTATACCATGACTATTATAGTGTTTAGTGAAAAACCACTTTTAAATGAATAATTTAGTTTCTTAGACCATATTGATAAACTTTTTGAAAGATTTGTTTTATTTTTCCATCTTTTTAAATATTGGGAATTATTTTAATGTTTAATACAAACGAGTAAAACACTTCGCGCTTTGCGGCGGTATATGAATCATTAACAAATAATTTAATAAAACTGATATATATAAAAGAAGAAATTTGAAATATAATTCTCAGTCAAAATTAATAACATCAATAATCACATATAATTTTAAAGGAGAATTTCATATATACCCCTCCAAAACTTCATAATATCATATATACCCAACTTAAAATTTTAATATCATATATATCCATCCTAAACATCATAATATCATATATACCTAATTTTAATTATTAATATCACATATATCTTTCTTAAATATCATTAATATCATATATACCCAAATTTATTAATTTAATTATTTTTAAAACATTTAAAACACATAATAAATATTGCTTATTAATTAATGACCATTATACCCTTACTCATTTCTTCTTTCAACTAAACTTCAAAATATCATATTTATCCAACTTAAATTAAAATATCATATCCCTTTTAATTATTCTATATAATTTATATTTGTAAACTTTACTAAATATATTCTTCAAACTAAAACAAATTAACATTAAAAATAAAAATGGTGTATTATGTTTTTGCTCGTTTGTAATCAAATCGTATCATCTTATTATATTTTATTATTTGTTTTTTTCTACAGTAATCTACATACAATTAATTGATTACATATTATGTCCTTTTTTTTCCTTTTTCTTTTCGAACGTTATAGTTGCATCACATTTTTTTTTAATTTAGTATATATTTTTTTTTGTTTTCTAATACATTGGTTTCTAATTTTTTTTTCAAGTTTGCATTCGTTTTATAACTATTGTTTATTTAGTTTACTTTTTTAATTTTTATATTTAGTCTAAAATCTGAGTTATAACTTGTTATCCGATATAATTAGTTGTGTATATTTTGTGTTACTACAAGATTATATATATATATATATATATATATATATATATATATATATATATATATATATATATATATATATGAATCAGGTTCATCAGCGTACCTATGAGATTCCAGCATACCTTAATGTGAATGATCATTCACATATATTTTTTTGAATAGACATGTATAAGACAACATTATAAGAATTTTTTTCAAAAGGAACAACATCATAAATCTTGTGAATGGTAAAAAAAGATCATGTGAATGGTCATTCACATGGTGTGAAACGACCATTCACATGGATGACCATTCACATAAATATGCATTGAGCATTCACATAATTTTTAAGTACACAGAAAGTGTGAATCTATGTGAAATTCATATATCATGGGTATAACATTAAATTAAACATGGTTATGTGAAAAAAATTTTAAAAAAGTTTTTTAAGGTTGGTACCTTCGGGTGCACTTGATTTCGAGAGATACATATTTGAACCTGACTCATATATATATAATCCTATATATTTAAAGTCCAGTTTTATAATAATTTGTTTAATAATTAGTAACTAGAAAATATTTTAATATTAAAATTTTGTTTAAAAAAACTGAATTTTTTACTAATGAAAATAACCATATATTTATAATAAAAGAATTAATTTACTAATAAAATACAAATTTCATCCGGTAAAATTAATATTAGAATTATTTTCTAGTCATTAATTATTAAACAAAATATTATAAAACTGGACTCTAAATATATAGAATTATATATATATATATATATATATATATATATATATATATATATATATATATATATATATGTATATATAATCTTATCATTAACACAAAATATACACAACTAATTACATCAGATAACAAGTTATAACTCATATACTAGATTAAATATAAAAATTTAAAAAAAGTAAACTAAGTAAACAATACTTATAAAACGAATGCAAACTTGAAAAAAATTTGAAACTAATGTATTAGAAAACAAAAAATATATATGAAATTAAAAAAAAAAAAACAAAATGTGATACAACTATAAAATTCAAAAGGAAAAAGAAAAGAGAGAACATAATATGTAATCAGTTAATTGTATATTGATTAATGTAGAAAAAAACAAATAAGAAAATATAGTAAGACGATACGATTTGATAACAAACGAGCAAAAACATGATATAATTTTTTTAAATTTATTTTTATTGTTAATTTGAAGAATTTATTTAGTAAAGTTTAAAAAAATAAATTATCTAAAATTATTAAAAGAGATATGATATTTTAATTTAAGTTGGAAGAAGAAATGAGTAAGGGTATAATGATCATTAATTAATAAGCAATATTAATTATGAGTTTTAAATGTTATAAAAATAATTAAATTAATGAATTTGGGTATATATGATATTAATGATGTTTAAGAGGGATATATGTGATATTAATAATTAAAATTGGGTATATATGATATTATGATGTTTAGGAGGGGTATATATGATATTAAAATTTTAGGTTGGGTAAATATGATATTATAAAGTTTTGGAAGGGTATATACGAAATTATCCCTAATTTTGATGTTATTATTATTTAAAAGGGTCAATTGCAATCGAGCAAATTTAATATGTGTGTGTGTTTAAGTTATCGTGAGAAGCTGAATATATTTTGAGAAATGTGAGAAGCACTATGATTCGTTAATTTTGTACATTGATTCACTTATTTTGAATTTATGATTCATATTTATAAATTCAAAAAATAATAAATTATCTTAAAACGTAGTGAATTGTTGATTCACCTTTTTAAAATTTATGATTCATTATTTATACAATCAAACAATTATGAATCAATATGTAAAAATGAACCACAATGCTTCCCACATTTCTACAAATATATTTAGCATCTCATTTGATTATAAGTTAGTATATATATATATATATATATATATATATATATATATATATATATATATATATATATATATATATATATATATGTAACACCCCTCCCGATCCCAGAAATGCCACGTCAACCCAATATCATAGGTGGCAATAATGCAACAGATCTATAACATACATAGGGATGGCAATCGTCACCCGATCCAATCCACCATTGGTGGATATGGACGAAGTAAAATGGATGAATATCAGATATGGAGCGGATATGGATGAATATTGGATAGGATATGGACGAATATTTCTTATCCATGGATAATATCCATTTACCCGATATTAATAGTTTTTTACATTTTTATGTTATGATATTATATAAATCTATATACATATTTGTAATCTTTTATTTCATAATTAATTAATTAGATTTAAAAATATAATAACTCATATTAATTTGTCATAACATTATTTATTTATGGGAAGAAAATGAGCTAAAGACCAAAGCACATACCATTAGCTTAATCTAATCTTCTATTTAACTATTATTTTTCTTGATAAACTCCATTAAACATCCTAACTCCAAAATTCCAAGTTCTAATGATGCTAATAATTAACCACTAACATCTGTTGTTCAAAAAAAAATTAGTTTGAACAATTTAGCCTTTGATTTCTAAAGTGGTCTCTATTCAAAACCTAATGATTGGTGTTATAATATTTATAAAATTTTTATGTTTTGTTTGTATTAGTTTTAAAGTATATTTGGATTACTCTTTTATTTAAATCAAACTATGTATTGCAAGTGACGATAATTGTTAAAACAATGCACTATGGTAATTAATAAAAGAGTTTTTTCTAATATCCAACGGACATCCACTTACCCGTTTCATCCAGTGGATATGGATATGGATGGATGAAATTAATTTGAATGGATATGGATATGGATGTGGATGATGAAAAACTTAATGGATATGGATATGACTTCATCCAATCCATATCCGATCCATTGTCATCCCTAAACATACATGTCATAGGATAATGCAGATTACGGCTATATTAAAACTTTACACATTAAGTCAAACCCAGTCAATACAGTCATAATCCCAGATTAAACTAAACACAGTAACACTAACTATCAGATACATCGTTCCCAAAATAACTATTACATGCAGTTCAAGTCATTACACGAACTAATAACAGATCATCAGTCCATCCCAGAATCTATCTCTGCGGCTGCTGTGGTCCCTTCTGATTCCCTGAACATGTTAGACTCGAATACATGAGCTATAAAGCCCGTGAGCACACGAAGGTTGACACTTCACAGAACACATAGCACCTAGTACGCAAACCCTGTCCATGTCCTGTAGCCCTACACATATCTCAGATATAAAGCACAAGTATGAGATCGGAATAACACCCTGGCCCTGAGGGGACCCTTCCCCGGCCGACACACCGCACACATCAGTGAGCGGCAATAACCCTGTAGCGCAGGAGCGACCCGGCTACAGGCCCTGCCGTATATATACGACCCAAGGACTGTTAGGGACAGTCAACCCGCGCGATCCCTTTCGCGACTCAATGTCCGTATGGAACACATCACGGACCCCTGCATTCGATCTCACATCTCATACATAGCACATATAAGGAGTAGGATATACCTGAGGTTCACGTTCCTGTCTCATATATATAAAACACGCACGATATAGCTACACAACTATAAACACTAAAGACGGCGCGCGTTTGTAAAGGAACTCGAGTACTCACCTGACTGATTCCCCGAAGTCTGAACACCCTGATCGAATCCGGCTCGAGGTCCGCTAGTCCCTGTAATCACACGGATAGCCCAATGATTAAACACAATTCCCGAATAACACATATCCCACAATTACATTGACCCAAACTCAATTCGAACCCGACAATTTCACGGAACCGAAACTCGATTAATACCCGAAACCCGACTCAACTCAACTCAAAGCAACCCTAAACGAGACCCCAAATATATACAAAACCCATCCCGAGTAATCCCGAAGGAAACCTACACAATTCCGACCCAAACTCATTTCACAAGACTAAACTCGGATTTTCACTGCAGGCCCTTGGTCGCGCTGCGGACCCTCTGGTGGTCGCGCCGCGACACCGCGAAAACCCCATAGCTGACCTGCGATTTCAGCTCTGCCCAGGAATACCAATACTCCTTCCAATTCAATTTCAATCCCAAAAGAACACATATCAGCATAACAACTCCTATATTACACAAGAACCCAATCCCCACAAAAACTTAACACATAACACAATTTAAACCACTAGATTGAAGCTTTCTTCCCTCCTTGAAGCCTCAAGAACACAAGGATGAAGATGGTGGAGTTTAAACTCAATTCTCACAATCAATTATGGAGCTGGAGCTGCCCTTTTTCTGCTGGAGTTCACACAACACACACATACACACTTTTAGGGATTTAGAAATGGATAAGGAAGAAGGAGGTGAACATATATATGTACGTCTCTATCTCAACCGGTCCCGAACCCACTAACCCGAACCCGATATCACATTTTCACTATTAATACCCATTTAACCCATTTAATCCCGTGATCCCAAAAACATAATCCGTTCATTAAAATTATGATCCGATAACACGCAAGCCCAATCCCGACACGTATCAATCCACGAAACGGGATATAATTGGACCAACCCAATATTAATAGAATATTTATCCACTAAAATAATTCCACGCACCAGGTCAAATTGACGGATGTTACAAATCCTCCCCTCTTAAAAAGATTCCGTCCCAGAATCTAACTCGAACCCTAGAACAGGTGAGGATATCTCAATCGCATTTCTGACTCGGGCTCCCAGGTGGCGTTGGTACCCTTATGGTGTCTCCACTGAATGAGTACCAAGGCATTCTATTTATTCCTCAACTTCTTAATCTTTCGGTCCGTAATGGCCTCAGGCTGCTCCACATATCGCAGCTGATCGTCGACTGTAATCTCAGATAGGGGCACATACTGGTCATCTATAGCCAGACACTTCCGGAGTTGACTCACGTGAAATGTATCGTGCACACCGGCCAACTCTGAAGGCAATCGCAGTCGATAGGCCTGATCTCGGACTCTCTCAACGATCTCGAATGGCCCGATATACCGCGGACTCAGCTTCCCGCGATGTCTGAACCGGATAACCCCTTTCCACGGCGACACTTTAAGCAATACTCGGTCCCCAACACTGAATTCCAGCTCTTTTAAACGGCGATCGGCATAACTTTTCTGACGGCTCTGGGCGACCCTCATATGCTCCTGAACCACGACCACCTGTCACTAGTCTCCTGAAGCAGCTCCGGCCCGCTAATAGGTCGTTCACCGACCTCGCCCCAACACACTGGGGTCAGGCACTTGCGCCCATATAGTGCCTCAAACGGAGCCAATTTTATCGTGGCGTGATAGCTTTTATTATATGCGAACTCGACCAACGGTAAATGCACATCCCAATTGCCGCTGAAGTCGATAGCACACGCCCGTAACATATCCTCGAGGGTCTGATTGGTGCGCTCGGTCTGCCCGTCAGTCTGCGGTCTGTAAGCCGTGCTCAACTGAACCCTGGTGCCCAATTCCCGCTGGAAACTCTGCCAGAATCGAGATGTAAACTGCGTATCCCTGTCCGAAGTAATCGACATCGGAATCCCATGCCGCGATACCACCTCATTGATATACAGTCTCGCTAACTGATCCATAGTGATAGTACCCCGAACGGCTAAGAAGTGCGCACTCTTCGTTAGTCGATCCACTATAACCCAGATCATATCATTCCCGCGGACCGTGCGTGGAAGTCTCACAATGAAATCCATCGTGATATGGTACCACACTCGGGAATCTCTAACGGCTGAAGATGCCCGTGCGGCTTCTGATGCTCGGCTTTGACTCTGAGACACGTCATGCACTGTTCAACATACCGGCCCACATCCCTTTTCATTCCCGGCCACCAGTAGAAGTCGCGGAGATCACGGTACATCTTAGTACTCCCCGGATGCACAGATAGCCTCGACCGATGCGACTCATCAAGAATCAACTGTCGCAGATTCCCAACCTTCGGGACCCAAACCCTATCATGGAACACATACAGCCCACGATCGTCTCTGGTTAACGACTCAAGCCGCCCTGACAGACGCTCCCGCTTCATATTATCCCCTCGCAGGCCCTCCTGTTGCGCTAGTCTCAGACTATCGGTCAATGTCGAGGTAATCTCAAGCCTCGAAGCCCTGGAAATCATAGTCTGGCCGCATGCCCTACGGCTTAGCGCGTCAGCTACCACATTAGCCCGGCCCGGATGGTACTGAATCTCACAATCGTAGTCCTTGAGCAACTCAAGGTTACGGCGCTGTCGCATATTCAGATCTTTCTGGCTGAACAGGTACTTAAGACTCTTATGGTCGGTATACACGATAAACCGAGACCCATACAGATAATGGCACCAAATCTTCAACGCGAACACAATGGCGTCCAACTCTAAGTCATGCACGGTATGGTTCTCCTCGTAAGTCAGCAGCTGGCGTGAAGCGTACGCGATCACTTTCCCTCGCTGCATCAGAACACAACCCAAACCTGACCCTGAAGCATCACAATATACCACAAAATCATCGGTACCCTCCGGCAAGGCCAACACTGGAGCCTGACACAATTGGGTCTTCAATTCTCGAAATGCACGCTCCTGATCCTCGGACCACTCGAACGGAACGGACTGCCGTGTCAATCTCGTCAACGGCAAGGCTATCCTCGAAAAGTCCTGGATGAAGCGCCTATAATACCCGGCGAGACCCAGAAAGCTACGAATCTCTGGCACTGATCTTGGAGGCTCCCAACTCATCACGACCTCAATCTTTGCTGGATCCACTTTTATATCCTCGGCACTGACCACATGACCCAAAAACTGCACTTCCCGAAGCCAAAATTCACATTTGGAGAACTTCGCATACAGTTTCTCCCTGCGCAGCACGGTCAAAACCTCTCGGAGGTGCTGCTCGTGGTCCCCGGCACTCCGCGAATAGATCAGGATGTCATCGATGAACACGATCACGAATCTATCCAACATAGCTCTACACACCCTGTTCATTAAATCCATGAAAGCGGCGGGTGCGTTGGTCAATCCGAATGGCATGACGAGGAACTCGTAGTGCCCATAACGAGTCCAAAACGCTGTCTTCGGCACATCCTCATCCCTGACCCTCAACTGATGATAACCAGATCGCAAGTCGATCTTGGAGAAGAAACTCGAGCCCTGGAGCTGATCAAACAAATCATCGATACGAGAAGCGGATAACGATTCTTCACGGTCACCTTGTTCAACTCCCTGTAGTCGATACACATCCGCATGCTACCGTCCTTCTTTTTCACAAATAATACCGGCGCACCCCACGGTGACGAACTAGGACGGATAAATCCACGATCCAGGAGCTCCTGCAACTGAGACATCAGCTCTCGCATCTCTGTCGGTGCCAGCTTATAAGGCGTCTTAGCAATCGGCACCGCCCCAGGAACAAGATCTATACGAAACTCCACTTGGCGATCTGGCGGTAATCCAGGCAACTCCTCTGGGAATACCTCAGGGAACTCACGAATCACCGGAATATCCTCTAAGGTCTTCTTTTCCTTCCTCGCGTCAACTACATAAGCTAGGAAGGTCTCGCACCCCTTAGAGACATATCTCTGAGCCCTGGCCATAGACACGATCCCGATATCTCCCTTACGGCGCTCCCCATACACAATGACACTCTCACTGTCAGAAATGGGTATACGGATGATCTTCTTGGCGCACAGAATATCAGCCCGCCTAGCAGTCAACCAGTCCATACCCACAAGCACATCGAAGCTACTGACCTCAATCGGCAGCAAATCGATCGCAAACTGATGAGAATCTATCTCTAACACACAGTCCCGATACACCCGACTCACTAACATCGAACTCCCATCGACCCTCTCGACAACCAACGGAACTGACAAAGGAGAAGGAGACACACTAAAATACGCACAAAATATAATAGACACATAGGAGCGATCGGCCCCGGAATCAAATAATACACGAGCTCGAAGTCCGTTAAGAATATACGTACCCGAAACAACATCTGTAGCATCCCGTGCCTCCTCTGCTGTCGCCTGAAATACTCGCCCGCGGCCCCTCGGAACAGACTCACGGCGGCTAGATGACGACGGCTCGGCCCTGGCCCCACTCGAACTGGCTCCCTGTACTACCGGCCCCGGCTCCAGACAGTCCCTAACACGGTGCCCCGGCCTCCCACATCTGAAACACAGCGGCTCGGGAACTGTACATACTGACGCGGCGTGGCCCCGCTGGCCGCACCGGAAACAACGCGGCTGCTCTGATAAGCACTGACCCGAATGGCGCCGGTGACATTTCGGGCACTCCCGATCTCCATAAGAGCTCTCGACACGGCTACCGGACGCCTAGGACCCCTGCCCCACACTGCTCTGGCTCTGCGCCCCTGACCCTGGCCTTGACGTCTCGATCGACGATCTCGACCTCTATCTCGATCCCTATCACGTCTCGGTACTGAACCCTGCCCTGAACCCTGGCTCGAAAACTGCCACTGATCCGGACGCTGGTCACTAGGGGCGTCCCCGGAGGATCTCCACACACTGGTCGGCTGATCTGAGGTCCCGGTACGCTGTCTCTGAGAAGAGGGCTGCTCCCTCTGCTTTAGAATCTCCCGCTCCCTCATGCGGGTCATCTCAAGAGCTCTGGCGAATGTAGGGGTATCATGCAGCCCTACAAACTCTCGAATATCTGATCGAAGCCCATCTATAAACGCATCAGCCTTACGGCTCTCCGTATCAACATGCTGAGGCGCGAACTGTGAGTACTCATTGAAACGGTCGACATACTGCTGAACGGTCATATTACCCTGCTGCAGATGCAAGAATCAGCGCTCCATTTATTGTCTCTCATCTCGAGGAATGTACTGGAGCTCAAACATAGCCCTAAACTGCTCCCAAGTCATGGCGTATGCGACGGACTCGGTCATCGATGACTCAATCGATTTCCACCACTGCGAAGCACCGCCCCGTAACTGATATGCTGCATACCCAACCATATCTCTGGGATCCACATGGGCCACTCAAAATGCGGCCTCAATCTCGCGCTCCCATGCGATGGCCGCCCCCGGCTCACCGTCACCCCGAAATTGCGGTGGGGCCCCTGTCATAAAATCTTTAAAAGACCCGCCCCGCTGCGAAGACGACGAAGCTCCACCCCCTGATCCAGTCTCGGTATGACGAACGACTGGTCCCAGACTCTGACCCTGTTCCCTTTCTTGCTCTTTCTGCTGTCGGTAAAACTCGGTAAGAACCTCTAGCAGCTCGGATTTCCGGATATACTCATCACTAGGCGGCTTACCCGCGCCCGAACCCTCTCCCTGATCTGCCATACGAATCTGCACAAAACAAAACTATTAAGCACACGGGATAAATCACTCAGCGTTATACACTAAGCCAGGTCGGTTAATCCACTATATAATCGCAAAACGATCTTCATGGACCGGAACAAGGTCTAAGTTAAGCATCCACTAATGATACTCAAGCTTCAAACTTGCCTCTGATACCATGCTGTAACACCCCTCCCGATCCCAAAAATGTCACGTCAACCCAATATCATAGGTAGCAATAACGCAACAGATCTATAACATACATGTCATAGGATAATGCAGATTACGGCTAATTTAAAACTTTATACATTAAGTCAAACCCAGTCAATATAGTCATAATTCCATATTAAACTAAACACAGTAACACTAACTATCAGATACATCGTTCCCAAAATAACTATTACATGCAGTTCAAGTCATTACACGAACTAATAACAGATCATCAGTCCAGCCCCGAATCTATCTCTGCGGTTGCTGTGGTCCCTTCTGATTCCCTGAACATGTTAGACTCGAATACATGAGCTATAAAGCCCGTGAGCACACGAAGGTTGACACTTCACAGAACACATAGCACATAGCACGCAAACCTTGTCCCTGTCCCTGTAGCCCCACACATATATCAGATATAAAGCACAAGTATGAGATCGGAATAACACCCTGGCCCTGAGGGGACCCTTCCCCGGCCGACACACCGCACACATCAGTGAGCGGCAATAACCCTGTAGCGCATGAGCGACCCGACTACAGGCCCTGCCGTATATATACGCCCCAAGGACTGTTAGGGACAGTCAACCCGCGCGATCCCTTTCGCGACTCAATGTCCGTATGGAACACATCACGGACCCCTGCATTCGATCTCACATCTCATACATAGCACGTATAAGGAGTAGGATATACCTGAGGTTCACGTTGCTGTCTCATATATATAAAACACGCACGATATAGCTACACAACTATAAACACTAAAGACGGCGCGCGTTTGTAAAGGAACTCGAGTACTCACCTGACTGATTCCACGAAGTCTGAACACCCTGATCGAATCCGGCTCGAGGTCCGCTAGTCCCTGTAATCACACGGATAGCCCAATGATTAAACACAATTCCCGAATAACACATATCCCACAATTACATTGACCCAAACTCAATTCGAACCCGACAATTTCACGGAACCGAAACTCGATTAATACCCGAAACCCGACTCAACTCAACTCAAAGCAACCCTAAACGAGACCCCAAATATATACAAAACCCATCCCGAGTAATCCCGAAGGAAACCGACACAATTCCGACCCAAACTCATTTCACAAGACTAAACTCGGATTTTCACTGCAGGCCCTTGGTCGCGCTGCGGACCCTCTGGTGGTCGCGCCGCGACACCGCGAAAACCCCATAGCTGACCTGCGATTTCAGCTCTGCCTAGGAATACCAATACTCCTTCCAATTCAATTTCAATCCCAAAAGAACACATATAATCAGCATAACAACTCCTATATTACACAAGAACCCAATTCCCACAAAAACTTAACACATAACACAATTTAAACCACTAGATTGAAGCTTTCTTACCTCCTTGAAGCCTCAAGAACACAAGGATGAAGATGGTGGAGTTTAAACTCAATTCTCACAATCAATTATGGAGCTGGAGCTGCCCTTTTTCTGCTGGAGTTCACACAACACACACATACACACTTTTAGGGATTTAGAAATGGATAAGGAAGAAGGAGGTGAACATATATATGCACGTCTCTATCTCAACCGGTCCCGAACCCCTAACCCCAACCCGATATCACATTTTCACTATTAATACCCATTTAACCCATTTAATCCCGTGATCCCAAAAACATAATCCGTTCATTAAAATTATGATCCGATAACACGCAAGCCCAATCCCGACACGTATCAATCCACGAAACGGGATATAATTGGACCAACCCAATATTAATAGAATATTTATCCACTAAAATAATTCCACGTACCAGGTCAAATTGACGGATGTTACAATATATATATAGGGGCGGGTTCAATGGAGAACCTCTATGCATCGAAAAACCTTGAGGAACCACCATGCATCGCTAGAAAATCGTAATGAATCACGTGAAAATCGATTAATCACGCGGGAATTTGATGCATCACGTAGGAATTTTGATGCATTTGTGGTGGTGCATGCAGGTTCTTCGAGATTCTTTGATGCATGGAGGTTCTCCATTGAACCTCCGTGTGTGTGTGTGTGTGTGTGTGTGTGTGTATTTATTTATTTATATTTATATATATAGATAATTTAACAATAATGATGATAGTTAAAACAACAATTACTATAATAAAATTATTTAATAAATAAAGCACATAAAATTGTCTATTTGATTTATGAATAGTGTATCTATCAAACAGATTAAGTATAACAACTAATATTGGATGATATATAAATGTGTAAATTTAAAAGTAAGATTAGGAATGTGTGTATTATTTCATTCAAAAAAAGATTGATAATATACAATATGTTTTATGATAATAACAACAATATTTTTTCTTTATGTAGAAATAAATTTGATAATTCATAAAAAGAAATAATTTCACTATACTTTACATTTATTAAAATTTATGTGTAATCTTATTTATTTTTTAAAAATCTACAAAAATATAAAGAAATCAAAACATAAAAATAAAAGAAAAAAATTCAAAGCAATAATAGTCAATAATAAGTAAATTTAAAATTGAATTAAATAAAGTGACAATATTTAAAAATGACTTTAAATTCATATTTGTATTAAATGTAAAACTACAATATTTAAATATTAGATTAAATTAGTATTAAATAAGATATAAATAATATTATTTTTTATTTTATTAAAACAAATTAACAAATAAATTATATAAGAAAACATTAAAATCAAAAATCAAAAATCAAAAAGAAATAGGATGAATAGGTTATGAATAGTGAATTTTCACGTATTTTGTGTTGTTGTCCCTCCATGTTATTTTTATTCCATAAAAATCCTCAACTTATTTTTTTTCTTTTTGGTTTAGTGGAAATTGGACATTAAAACCCGTTTTTCAGGTTTTAAAACCCGGTTTACTAATTACAACCGGATTCTAATGTCCAAATTTCACTAAACCAAAAAGAAAAAAAATTAACTTGATGACTTTTATGAAAAAAAAAAATAACATGGAGGGACGAAAACACAACAAAAATGAAAACATGTTGTTTTTTCTCCTAACAAAACCTTGTAATATACAACGTTGTTTCGCATAATACTAAAGTACTTTCAAATGGGTTGGTGTTTTGTAAGTTGGAAATTTTTTGTTTTTAAGATAAAGCAAATAAATTATAAAGCTTTTTCTTCCATAAAGTTTAAAATAGACAATTGTACAATAAACAGGCCAAAGAGAACTTAAATGAAAAAAAAAAAAAAAAAACTTGAAAAACACAATTAGGACTCAATTAACCAAGAAAACTTACTTGAACACTATACTAATCAAGCATTTCAATATTAGATAATAAGGTTGAGTTTGCCGGATATAGAACAAATACGAGTGACAAATCTCTCGCTGTCGCCCATTAGAATGCTTTCGAATGGATGCTACATGGTACATACCACGAAAACCCAACAAGAATATATACGAGTGGAAACTGCTTCGTTTACTTGTATTCCAAACTCTTTCGTAGCAGTTGGTGTTTTTGATCATTTGTGGTTGATTACTTGATGAAGCTCATTTCTCAGTGTTTAGTATGGTTTATCTACGTTTATGATGGAAGAACGTATGTGAATGACTAAATGCTATGCCATTAATGGCATTTAGGGCTCCAAAGTGTAAACCGATATTGGTTTTGATTCAAATATTGTTATGTTTTGGATTTATGATAATCATATAAGGTTGGTGTAGAAGTTTTTGCTTGGTGTTGTATTGAGTTTTCGCACAAAGGGCACGCATGTGCATAGATCAGATTTTAACCCACACCATGTGTTCTAAACATTCTTGGAAACTGGTTTTGGGGTGTCCATGCAACATCTCAGTTGCGTCAAGAGGACACTGAGTCGACGTTGATGTACCTGACATTCTTATTTGTTTTTCGATAGCATTGTAAGCGACATCAATTTGGATTCCTCAAACCATCAAGACGACCAATTTGACACTTGTCATTCTTTCCAAAATAAACATTTTCAAGTAGGGCCATGTTATTTGTACTTGTACACATATCACATCACATCACATCTCATCTATCTCTCTTTTTTTCTATCTTTTCCTACTTTGATACTCTGTGTATCTCTCTCTTCTTACTCTCATAAGAATGCATATAAAATTTCCTTAGGTGGCATTTGGTTCGTGGAATTGAATTCAATGAAACTGGAACTTAAATTTAGTTTGTTTGGATATTTTGATAACCAAGGTAAATTGTAATTTTTATGTATTTTCCATCAAATTTCATTGTTTATAGAAATTTGACATTCTTTCCAAATCTATATCTATTAATAAAAGAAAAGTTCTCATGTCACATGTCATTTCCTCATCCCTCTAATTTTTTTATTTCCCGCCTTTTTTCCATAATTAGATTTCTAAATTTACTAATTCATTATTAAAAAAAATTTATGGAATCTAATTCAAATACTTTCATATTTAATACATACAGTTAAAAAAGAAAATATTTTAAATATTCTAATATTAATCTAAATTTATTTTTAAGACAAAAAAGTTCATATTTTGATGTCTAATATTTAATTAAACATACAATTTTTGTTTATCTTATATGATATTTTCTTGGTATAAAACATACATAACTGTACGTGAATTGTTGTAATTAAAGGCTACTGTTTATGTTAGTCTTTATAAAATGGATTTAGCTTACATATTTTGCGTTTTTCTTATTCAGGAAAAAAATTGATTTTATTATATTTATAAGGGCTAAAGTCGTACAATAGCAGTATACTTCTTAAGGTGTATCAATATAGTACGTGTACTTTTTATATTGTTAAAATGATACCTTTACTTTTTTATGACCGGTTATTTCGTCTAGCTTTGCGCAGTTGTGGGAGAATCAATGGTACGAACTTGTTCACCGTTGGATCTGCATGAAATTTGAGAAGAAGCTTCTCAACATATAGTTCTTCGATCTGGATGGTGGAGATCGTCATTGGAGATTTTTACAGAGGTCTGTAGGTGTTTGAAGTTGGCTGTGGTGTGTGATTTCTCCTATCAGGTTATCACAAGGACGAGAGTGTGTATTTGATGCTTCAATTATGGAAATTTGAACATTAATAAAAAGAAAAACTCCACTCTTAAAAGGTATAGTCAATAACCGGTTACCAAATGTATCATATTGGTATGAAAAAATGTAGTACGCGTATCAAATTTGAACGATTCAGAAAGTACACGTATAATATGAATAATTAAAATAGTACACGTACCATATCGATACATTTTAAAATGTACACAACTATTCTACGGCTTTAACCCTATTTATAATTAGATAAACTAGATTCTTGTATTTTTAATGTAAATCGAGCGCACAATTTTTTATTTTTTGAGATTAAACTAATCTCCATTCGTATAAAAAAATAAATTAACTTTGAGTTAAAAGTTTATGGATAGTTTTTTTCATGACATATATTGATAGTATACAAAATATTATAGTTGAGAAACATTATAAATTGTTTAAGTTGAATTGAATTTTTGATAAATTAAATATATGCTTATATCATATGCATATAATAATTGTGTATTTGTTTATAAATTTATATTCTTAAAAAATAATTATTATATATGTGTGTGTGTGAAAGAAAATGTATAGCATCACGTGTCGTTTTTTCGGTTAATAAAAATTTTATTTTCTCACCGAATTTTCTATATAAGATTCTTCTTAATTAGTTATCTAATTTATTTTTAAAATTTAAATAAAAATATAATTAAGTACTACCTAATTTAACTGTTATATATATAAAAACAATCTTTTTATTTGATTTAAATACCTTTCAGATTTAACTACTAATGTTAACTAACTATGCATTATTTTATATATTTTTAAAAAGTGAAAATAATGCAATATTAAAAATGAGTTGTTTTATAATTTTTTTTAATCTTAAAATTTTTTAAATTCTATTCTATGTAAAAAGTAAATTTTTAGTTTTTTATTTATACATAAAAATCTAAAAAATAAAAAGTTTTAAAAATATGAGACACGATAAATACTATTCATACATATTTAGAAATAGAAATTTTTTAATTTTCCTTATTAACAAAAGATAATATTATTTTCATATTTTTTTAGAAAAAAATAAACACTTTTGTATGTAATTGACGTTTTGTGTAGATTTTTAAAACATTTATTTATAAAATATCCACGTGATACGTGGGTTAATAACTAGTCATCCATGAATTAAATTCCAACTCATACATGATAACATGAATTGGATTCCAACATACATCCCTAATCAATACTAAAACTATCTTCAACCTTCATCACCAACTATATTAATAACTAAGATTTCAGTTCGAATTCCATTCTATGAACCAAACGTCACCTTACAAATACGATAAGTTTCAACCTCTTTGAATTGACAAACTTTATATAAAAAATAAATAAATAACAAGATGCAAGAACGTGTATGATTCTAAATAATTGTAATTTCTGTTTAGCTCAAGCCTTCAAAACATATATACATTTTCAGTTTTTTTTTTAACAATGACTTGCATTACTGTTTTTTATCATTGGATTATAGTAAAATCTGGGAAAAAGTTGTTCAATGATGTGTGTGTTTGTGTTTAAGAGGTATATATAATCCACGAAATTCCAGTCTATTAGAAACGTAACGATGATTACATAATCTGGAAACGAGTTATTGTAAGGTAAGACAAATCATATAGCAACCGTACGTGCTTAAATCATACATAAAGCAAACCAAATTAAGGTCTTGTTTGTTTACCTCTTAATGAAATCATTAAAAGGTCATTTTACCTTTGAATGACTTCTTAATGATTCAATTAAGAAGTAAACAAACAACCCCTTAACTAGAATAGGGAAATGATCAATGATACCAAAAGGAAACTTATCTTCATCTGATCTCACAATTTCGACTTCAACTCGCCTGTTGCCATCCGTTCTCGAATCCTTTTCTGGGCTGTGAATAGAAGCCCATGAACTTCATCAAAATGAGGTGCAGTTGCAGTCTTAGTATCTTCCATCCATTGAAGAACTTTCTTGTACGGGCTTAATATCCGATTGCGATCCTTTTCACTCAAAAACTAAAACAAATTTTGTGTTTTTAGCCAAAAAGATGAATAAATGAGAACATGATTACCTCATGTTGATGAGTTTGATTTGGACATATGGTTACCTCAAGTTGCATGATTTCACATACTAAACAAAGATCCGCTATCGATGGTTGAGAGCTTCCAACCAAAAACCGTCCATCTTTTAACCAAAAAGTTTCTAATTTAGACAAAGATGTCGCAAGTATTTTCTCAGCTATCTTGGCTTCATGAGCGTTTGACCGGAGGCCATTTAGTGGTGCCAGAATGGTGTTGTAAACAAGTCCAACTGAAAGCAGATGTATAGAATTAAACCAAGCTTATGGTGAAACTAGGGATGTAAGCGAGTCGAACTCAAGTTAAAAGCTTGAAAAAATCTCAAATTTAAACAAGCCAAACAGCTCGAGCTTGAATTCAAGCTCATTTAATAAACGAACTAGAGCCCAAGCTTTACATATCAAGCTCTCGAGCCTAATATATATATAAATTTATTTAATAAATGTATAATATGTAATTAAATTAAAAAATTGATATTTATAGTAAATGACTCGAGCCGGGCCTACAAAAGTATTAGACTCTTTCATGAGCCGAGCTCAAGTTTTGCTCATAAAGTGCAAAGTGAGTCGAGCTCAAGCCTAAGCCTAATACTTTTAAACGAGCTGAGCTCGAACCATAAACCGAAATGATGAAACCATTTAAAAACTTCTTAAACAAGATTTACTGATAAATGGGAAATTTTTATAACTAAGAAATTATCGAGGTCTTGTAATCTTTCGCCACAACAATCAATTTGTGGGTTCAAATCTTATCATTCTTCATGCTGCAAAGAAATGTTAACCGAACCAATTATTCAAAGAAGCTTGTGATGATTCCTCTTATTATACATATGATGTGTCCAACATACACCAAATCATGCAACATATTTGAGATGATTGAAACTCGAATAGCATGATATAATTCAAATAAAAACTATGTCTCACTCACCTGAACCACGACGTAAATTGGAATGATGCCAGTCCAACACCGAGTGGATCTTAGCTCTTTTCGTTAGATCACCAGGATACCTATGGATATGTAATAATCTAGTCCATATTAATTAATACAGAAACAGAGTTAAATGAATGGTACGGAGATATGGAAGAAGAAAACTGACTCACCAGTGACTCGCCACTCCCGGAAATGCACAAGAGAGGTAGATTAGAATTGCATGACTGCAAAGCACAACATGTTACTTAAAACAAGAAAGGGTTAATTGACAAAAATAACAATAACTTTTTGCTTTTTTTACCGTTTATAGCAACATCATTTATTTTTTTTCATTACTAGCATCAACGTTTATAATTTTTATCATTGATAGCAAAAAGTTAAAAAAAAAAAAAAAAGTTGATCCTGTAAATGGTTTAAAAATTACAAAAGTTGATGTTATTAATGATACAAAATATAAGGGTTGATGCTACTCATTATAAAAAATACAAAAAGTTGATGTTATTATCGACAAAAAAAATAAACAATGTTGCTATAAATAGTAAAAAAATTAAAAGTTGTTGCTATAATTGACCCAAACAAGGAACAGAGAGTAACTTATACTGAATACACTTTAAAATTTGTGCTTTATATGCTATTATAACCAAATGAATCCATTCAAAAAATAGACTTTAAGAATAAGAAACGAAAATAACCTCTCGAACAGTTTAAACCGTCCATCAACGATTGCTGGAACTTGAGACATGGGATTTATTGCTGCAAGAAACAAGCAAGAGAAATACACATACATTGTCAATGATTCGTTTTTTCATCCATAAAAGTTTGTATGAATTTCTCTTATATATACCGTATGCTTTCTTCTTGTATGTATAAAAAAAAGGAAGAAATACGATGATAATTTTAGCAACGACCATGGGACGTTGGCAGTCTACTTAACCCCGTATATACTGTGACTTTGATATTTCTTTCTGCAACTTATATTTTGTGTTAGAGTTGTTCTTAATACACATCAAGCGGTTACGGATTTTTGGAAGGACTTATCTATCTATAACTTCTAACAAAGAAGTAATTACATCCATTCCTCGTCGTGCCACATCACCAGCATTTGACACGAGGAAGTCATTTTTTTTTTAAATCAATTAATATTTGAACAATATCTATCCAAATCTAATATCATCTGATTTAAATTTAAACCAAATCAAACAATTTCTAAATCTAATATTAAAATAATTAAGTTGGTATAATATAATGCATATTCATTTAAAAAGCTAGAAAAATAGTAGTTTATGACAAATATAATACTACTCTTGTATTATTTAAAGAAAAGGTTTATTATGAAAAAAACCAACATGTTTTCACATTTTTTGCGTTTTCGTCGCTCCATGTTATTTTGTTTCGTAAAAGTCCTCAAGTTAATTTTTTCTTTTTGGTTTAGTGAAATTTGGACATTAGAACCCAGTTATAATTAGTAAACCAGGTTTTTCAAAAGTGAAAACCCGGGTTTTAATGTCCAAATTTCACTAAACCAAAAAGAAAAATTAACTTGTGAACTTTTATGGGAAAAAAATAACATGGACAGAAGAAAACGCAAAAGAAAAAAGTGAAAACATGTTGGTATTTTTCATAATAAACCCAAAGATTAATGTACATTTAGTCCCAATATATTTTATATAAACAAATATGTATTAAAATATTCGTGTAATACACGTAAATAAACTAGTATTCTTATATGACATGTTCAAACGCTTCGAAATTCTCTTTTTATTTGGCTAACTAAGAGTAAGAGATGTTGACAAATGCATATGCATATATGGCTAAAATACAAAGAGAACTTTGACAACCTTAAAGTTGTCAATTCAATACAAAACCAATGAAGATGGCAGAAAACAAACCCTTATATTCAGGGGAAAATTGCTGGTTATTCAAAACATCTACTCGGATTTCTTCGAAATCTATCCCATTTATCCTTCAAAATACATCCAAATTAAAAAGCCATGAGCATCAGCTAGAAAATTGTGATTCCAAATTAGAAAAAAAGGCACAAACACAACTTTAATTGAATCAAGCACCAATATTAACAATAGAGCCAATTCATGTAACCCGTAAACCAACATACACAAAAACATCAATTTACTAAAAGCAAGGCCGTTCCGTTGATTTTTGGGGCCCAGACGAAAACGTATAAGAAGGTCTTGCACGTACACACATACATAAATACACACACACATATATGTACACACACATACATATATATACACATATACATGTGTGTGTACAAACATATTTTTTGTTTTCTTTCCGTTCGTAGTTAAAAAAATCAGTTGTACTTTATTTACTTTGAGAACTTATAAAATTTTGGGCCATGGCCCTTTTGGACGCCTTGACAAAAAGTGATTAAGAAACATGATTAAAAAAGTATCAGTGTTTTCGTAGGTACCTCAAGGTACCAATCTAAACAAATTTTTTATTCATGCATAAATTAACGTTATTAACAATTAAACATAATATAAAAGATACATATGATTTTGAGTTTTCCAAGTCTATCAAATAACTTTGTGAGTTGATGAATTTATGTACATATTCACAGAGTTCGTGATTTATTCACATGGTCATTCATTAGACTTAAAAAACTCAAGATCATGTGAATTTATATATATACACACACATGAGCATGTAAAAAAAAGGGTTAATTGCGTCAAAAGGTAACATACTGTCACAATTTTTTCAATTTGGGTAATATACTAATTTTTTTTCTAACATACATTCCATATCAAGTCAAACAAGGTAACCATATCGGATTGAAAGGTAAAAATTACTGACATGACAGTTTCGTTGTCCAGTCAACAATTTTTCTTTTACAAAAATGACAGTTTAATTGTTATATGATATGCATTATTTTGTGCAATTTAAAAGTCTTTTGGATAATACCTTGCTATTTTGAGCAAATTTAAAAATAATTAAGGAATATTAGAAATTAAAAAACTAACAATCGGATTTTTTACCTTTCAATCCGATACGGTTACCTTGATTGACTTGATTTGGAAAATATGCTACCTCAAATAGAAAAAATTTTAGTATGTTACCCAAATTGAAAAAACAATGACGAAAGATGACCTTTTGACGTAATTAAGCCTAAAAAAAATCCAATTTTATTTGTTTCCATCGGTAGCTTATCCTGCAAAAACAGTGTAATTTCTGCAACCATATCCAAGTGAAGAATATGTAAAGAAATTATTGAAACTAATGAAAGAAAGACAAAGAGAAAACACAATTTTCAAACTCTATTCGTTAATAAACCAACTCAATTTGCATAAATTAAGTAAAAACAAAAGGGTATACGTATATCGAAGTAGCGAAAGAAACCCTATAACAAAACAAACTTCAAAAGAAAAATCCCAATTCTAAACAAGAGCAGGGTAGTAAGCCTAAGAAATCAACTAATTTCTTCAATACTTTACTCACTCACAGATGAAGAACCAAACAGTTAGTAGTTACTATCCAATCGGCAACTGATAAACCATAATTCGAAGATGAAAGAGAATGCATTTGCAAACAAAAATTAAATAAGAAGAAATATAAAATGAATTACTTGCAGAAGATGAGAATTGCGCGAGATGGTTGGGACATTCGATCGACATATACTTTCAGCACCATGATTCTCTTCGAAGAAATGGAGCAGATGAGAAATCTTTGGGAGTTGTAATGGCGATTACGAAGCACAACTTCCAAACATTTTATATATATTGAATCATGGTTGATTGGTTTCCATCCAACAACTAAATAATAATACTTCAATAATTTAGGGTGACGTACACCCAATTTTCTTAAATTTTGTTACGGGTTTTTACGGGAAAAAAAAACCAATCATGTTTTCATGGATTTTACGTTTTCGCTCTTTAATACTATTTATTTTTAGTTTTGTGAAATTTGACTATAAGACTCCGGTTTAATTATTAAACCGAGTTTTTAGAGACTGAAAAACCAAATTCTAATATTCACTTTTCACTAAACCAAAAAAAAAAAAAATTTAGCTTGAGTACTTTTATTAAAATCTATATATTATAATAAATGAGAACATCTCATTGACACGTGTCATCTTCTTAGCACATTACTTTTTAATTTTCCCGCTCTTTTTCCAAATTTAGAACTATTCAATAATAAATTTAATTAATTAAAAAAATATATAAATAATCTTTTATCTTTCTTTCCTAATTTATTTCCTTACATTAATTACTTCAATTTATTATATTAAAAGAATTTAAACCAATAAGTTACTAAGAACTAAAACATATATATTGTCTTTAAATTTGATACATGCATATTATAATTGTACTTATTTTGTATAATTAATATCTTAAAAGAGATATTTATTTATTAATATAACATAAATTTTTTAGTTAAATCATATTAAGTATAAAATGTTGACAAATTAGTTACAATTTTTCCTTCTTATATTTCTTATGCTTTCATTCATTAATATTGACTTTTAAATTTAAACTAATTTATAAAATTTAGAATCTATTTTTATTTTTAAAACTTTCTATAATTATTAATTCTTACAAAAGTAGTTTATGTTACTTTTTTATAAACTGGATTTAGATTACATGTTTGAGTTTTTCTTATTTAGAAAAAATAATTGATCTTATTGTATTAATAATTAGATAAACTATTTTCTTTTAAATTTTATGTTTGGACGAGTTTAATGTTAATACGTTTAAATTTAAATCGAACACACGTTTTTTTTAATTATTTTTTATATTGAATTAATCTCACATGCCTATAATTAAAAAAATAAAATTAAGTTTGTGTTAAAAGTTTATGGATAAAGTTTTTATGACATCCTACATTGATTTTATACAAAATGGTATAGTTGATAAACATTATAAATGTTTTAGTTGAATTGAACTTTTGATAAAATAAATACATGTTTCTATCACATGCATATAACAATTGTGTATTTGTTTATAAGTTTGAATTCTCAAAAAATAAATAGGTTTTTAAAATGCTTATGTAACACATGAGTTAATAAACTTCCATATATCATTATAAAAAATTAATACAACTTATTATTATAAAAAATAAAAGATACATACAATTTATCACTTTTAAAAAGATAAATACATTATGTTTTTAATCTATAAATAATAAAAAATAAATACAATTGTTCTTTTTAAAAATAAATAACTCTAATATTTTTAGTCTATAAATATTATTTGTAGTAAAATATATAAGTATTATATTATGTATAAACTAAAATTTCAATTTATATAAACTAAAATATATTAAACTAAAAATAAACTTTTAAAAACAATCATTGATGAATAATAATAGCATTCTTACATTATTTTAAATAATATTTATTAAAAATATCCACGTATTACGTGGGTCATAAACTAGTAACATGAATAAACGAAAACGCAAAAAACATAAAAACATGTTGGTTTATTTTATAATAAACCCTTTTGTTTAATTGTATAACCTCCCTTTTATATGTTTTTTTAAAATTTTTATTACGAAAAAAAACAACATGATTTTATGATTTTTATGTTTTTGTCTCTTTGTGTTATTTTTTCCAAAAAGGTTCTCAAGTGAAAATTTACTTTTTAGTTTAATAAAATTTGGGTATAAGGACCTGATTTTTCGGTTTTTAAAAACTCTGTTTATCAATGATAACATATATCTAATAGTTAAATTTCACAAAATCAATACAAAAAAATAACTTGAGAACTTTTTGAAAAATATAACATGGAACGACGAAAACGTAAAAATCGTGAAAACATGTTGATTTATTTAAAATAAACCTTTTTAATGACGTAAAATTTATTGATTAAATTTAATGTTTCATCTCACATTAAGAGCAAAAATATATGATTAGCAAAAAAAAAGGAGTGTATATTTAAAATCCTCTAATCAGGTTAGATACCCATACATTATATGAGTTGATTATATATATATATATATATATATATATATATATATATATATATATATATATATATATATAGGGGTGAGCAGTATTTGGTTTGTAATCGAAGAAACCGAAAATCAAACCTAATCGAATTCGATGTAGACCAAACCAAATATTAAATTCGGTTTTCGAATTGGTCTTAGACCTAATCGAATTTTAAATTAGGTTTATGGTTTGAATTATGGTTTCACTAAATGTAGACCAAACCAAACCGAATTACCGAAAAAAATTAAATCTTTATTACATATATATTATATATATATAAATTTATGAATCTTACAAATTTAAAATGGGCTTATCATTTATTTATTTAGTAAATGTGCCATTGTGGGCTGATATAATAACCCATTACTATTACCCAACCAACCCAAAGTCCAATCCAATTATCCAAATAATAACACTGAGACGTGAGGTCCTACAACCCTTTTTGAATTCGGTAATTCGGTTTTCGAACCGTACCAAACCGAATTGTAAATCGGTTTTCGAATTGGTCTGCCTCCTTTTAAATTCGGTTTGGTTCGGTTTTCGAATTAGCCTAAAAAAGTTTCAATTCGAAGAAACCAATTCGAGGAAACCAAAGAAACCTAAAACCGAACCGATGCTCACCCCTATATATATATATATATATATATATATATATATATATATATATATATATATATATATATATATATATATATATATATATATATATATATATATAGAGAGAGAGAGAGAGAGAGAGAGAGAGATAAAAGTTCTTTTGAGAACCTTAGATATTATAAGAACCTAAGAACCAATTTCAGTTTTTGGATCAAGATAATCTAGGGTGGATAATCAATGACATATTTGTAAATATTCACAAGTTGGCCAGACCCCGCTAAGGGCAAAATCATCTTTTCTCAGTCATTTTTCCCATGGATGACTCCCCGACCATAATAAAAAAAAAGTCGAAATTCATGTTTATATGTTAAAGATTCATGATTTTTAGATATTTTTTATTTATATATTAAAGAAAAATTGAAATACATGTTTATATGTTAAAACATTTTTATTTTTCTGATTTTTTTTCTTGTTTATATGTTAAAGAATGTTGAAATACGTTTTAAATTTGATTACAAACTTGATTATTCAGATTTATTTACGTTTATGTGTACAAAAAAGTTAATATAAGCGTATTATTCTTGTGCTCAAGTGTTTTGTTCTTAGATTTATATATATAATACATATTCAACATACAAAAGAAACAGACTTATTAATTCAGTAATCAGCGTCAATCACTTATCAATCAACACTGCAATCAGTTTTCCAGTCACTTATCAATTATACAAAAGATCAACACCTTTGTTAAAACACCACTTTTTTTCATGCTTGAGATATGCAAATTTTTATTAAGTTGTTCACATCTATAATGTTTTTAACTGCAAAATAGCATACTCCTAATCTATTCCTCTTCCTCAATTTGGGACTTCACCACCTAAATTCCAACTTACCTACGATGGGAGTCCAAACTGTGACCTCACAGTTACGTATCACCCATCATACCAAATGGGCTAAACCCTATTGGTTCTATAGTGAAACACTCATACAACTAATACGAGTATTTCGATACCATTATACATTAGTCTATACAGAGTACTTGCGGAAATACGGTCAAATTAAAACTTTTATAATACTTTAATAATTATCAACGTGATTCCAAACACTTTGCATATAACACAATAGAGTGTCGGAAATCACGGAGTAGCGCAATTGGGGGTCATAATGTTAAATCATCAATTTGATTACAACGAATTAATAATCATCAACTAATTCGTCTGCTACTCCCACCCCAATCATAAACAAAATATGGAGCTCCTAACCATGCTCCAATCAGTGTCTATTAGTTTGGGCCAGCCGGGCCTTTGCCCTTATCAGTTCCTGAAAAGAAATATCAACTAACGGGTAAACAACAAAGTTGTTTAGTGAGTTTCTAGATTAAAGTATCATGCGATATATGAATGATGTCATGCAATGCCATGAATTTAACTAACAATCTCAGGAGCCAACTAATGGCTAATAAGCTACCACATTGCGGTTACCACACACAGGCTTACCGTACAATGGGTTTACAATCTACTGCTCGATTACCACAGACCACAGGCTTATCGTTATGCAGTTTACAGTGATGCCATACGATTACTACAGACCACAGGCTTATCGTTTTACAGGCAATAATGGTTACCGCACATAGGCTTACCATTATGATTCCGCTAGGTTACCACACACACAGGCTTACCAACAAAAATGTATGTGATGGCAAAGCATGTAAATGACAAGAATGAATACGAAAGCAATAACATACAATTCATGATATACATACAAATACATTAATGATAGAACTCACAGTGGTGTATAACAAGCTCTCGGCCTCAAAACCGAGTTACAGTCGTCAAAGTAGGAGTAATAATCTCCAAGGAACTTTAACCCGTCGAACCCCTACACATAGGTTCATAGTATAATTTATTATAAGTCTCACAGCTTATAATTTCTTAACATTGATCCGTATACATTAGTCGTAAGACTTAACTAATTTCGGCATTAAACCTCAATAATTATTTTGGTCTAATTATTCTCCTAAATTAATGTCATAGACTATTATGACAAAAGATCCCATAAAATAAAATAATTATAATCATAATTTCGGTCCAAGGCCATCCGAAATTCGGACCAAGACCATCCGAATTTCGGGCCATCCGAAATTCGTACTTAGCGAATTTTTCAGAATTTTTCAAGGTTGAACTGCACTTTCTGCTTTACGGATTTAATGCCAAAAATACCAAAACTTCTCTATATTTATTACAAGTTATTCGTTGTGAACAAGTTCATAGTCTATATGTCAAAAATACCCAACATATATATATATATATATATATATATATATATATATATATATATATATATATATATATATATATATATATATATATATATATATATATATATATATATATATATATATAAACCCATTTTAACCACCAAACATCATTTTCATCTTTTTAGATTACATAGGGTTCATATGAACTCAAACTTGGGGTTTTGAGATAAACCCACCAAAATACATAAAAACTTGCACAATATACTTTTAAAATAATGGATCTAACATATTTCATCATTTTTTTTCAAGATCTAGCCATTTCTAAGAGATCTTCAAAAAAAAAATCTATCAAAATACATAGAAACTTGAATAATGTACTTTTTAAATAATGGATCTAACATATTTCATCATTTTCTTTCAAGATCTAGCCATTTTTAAGAGATCTCCATAAAACCCATCAAATATATAGAAACTTGTATAATATACTTTTTAAATAATGGATCTGACGTATTTCATCATTTTCTTTCAAGATTTAAAGATTTCTACACATTATTCATAAAAACCCATTTGGGTTCCTCATCTGCCTCACATGAAGATGGAGAGGAGAAGAAAGAAAAGAGTAAGATTTATAAATAAGAGTGGTACCTTTTTGGATCTTCAAACCGTGAAAAGTTTCCCCAAAAATCTGATTTGCTTTTCTTCTTCTTCTCTTTTCTCTCAAATTTTTGAAATGTTGAAATGAATGAACACACACTAGTGTGTGTGTTCATGCGTATATATGAAGCAAGAGGAAGAAGAGTTTCTTCTTCTTTTTCTTTCTACTCCATAACTTTCTCATATTTACCAACCAACCCTTAAAATTATTTGCATTTATTTTATAGTCCTTTCCATATTTTCAAGACATATTTTCATAAAATTCCTACACAAACATTCGTTTATATGCCTTGAAATTAATTAATATTCCGAATCGTATTTCATTACAATAAATATTGATTATCAATTATATTAAATAATCGGGTCGTTACAATTCCTCTCTCTTAAAAGGATTCCGATCACGGAATCAGGTTCTTTCAAACAGCACGGGGTATTTGGCCATCATTTCAGCCTTTGTCTCCCAGGTCATCAGAGATCCACGGTGGTGCTTCCAACAAACGAGTACCATCTCGATCTCCTTATTCCTTAGGTTAATCACTTGTCGCCGATAATCTTTTCTGGTTCTTCAACATAACGCAACCACTCATCGATTTGCACATCATCCAAAGCAATGGTCACCGTAGGATTGATCAGACTTCTCTTCAAGTAGCTAACATGGAGGGTGTCATGAATTCCTGCCAACTCAGCGGGCAACTCTAATTTATAAGCTTGGGCTCCGATACGCTCGGTAATAGGAAATGGTCCAACGTATTGAGGACTTAATTTTCCTCGCTTCCCAAATCTCATAATCCCTTTCCATGGAGATACATTCAGCATTACTGAATCTCCCACTGCGAACTCAATATCTTTATGACGTTTGTCCGAGTATGCTTTCTGTCGATCTTGGGCAGCTTTGATTCGCTCACGAATAATCTGAATTTTATCATGCGTCTCTTGAAGCAATTCAGGACCCGCTAACGGTTTCTCGCCTGCTTCACGCCAACACGTCGGAGTTCGACACTTCCGACCATACAACGACTCATACGGGGCCATCTTTATCGAAGAATGATAACTGTTGTTGTAGGCAAATTCCACCAGCGGTAGGTGCGTATCCCAATTTCCACCAAGTTCGATCACGCACGCACGTAACATATCTTCCATCGTCTGATTAGTACGTTCAGTCTGGCCGTCAGTCTGGGGACGAAACGCCGTTCTTAAATTAACACATGTTCCCAACTGATCTTGCATACTTTGCCAAAATCTCGAAGTAAATCTCGAATCACGATCCGAAACAATAGATTTTGGAATCTCATGACGTACAATAATTTCATCGATATACATTCGCGCCAATCTTTACAAAGGAAAGTTTTCTCGTATCGGCAAAAAGTGTGCGGACTTCGTCAATCGATCCACAATAACCCACATAGCATCATGTTCTCGTTGGGTCTTCGGAAGCTTTACCACAAAATCCATCGTGATGTGATCCCACTTCCATTTAGGTATCTCGAGTGGTTGCAAATTTCCAGATGGCTTTTGATGTTCGGCCTTGACTCGCAAGCAAGTCAAAGACCGTTCAACATGATTACTAACATCTCGCTTCATTCCGGGCCACCAATATTCGGATTTCAAATCCTGATACATCTTAGAACTCCCGGGGTGAATTGAGAACTTCGAATTATGACCATCTTCTAAAATTTTCTTGCGCACATCACCGATCTTAGGCACCCAAATGCGATCTCTAAACATTTTCAACTCGTTCCTACCATCGATAAACAACACACTTTGACCTACCATTCTTTCTGACTTAATATTTTCCTCTTTAAGGCCCTCGATTTGCCACTTCCGAATGTCGTCAAGGATAGAGGAAGTCACAACTACATGCGTTAGCGCATAACAAGTCGCTTCCGGATATCTTTTTCGGCTTAAGGCGTCAGCCACTACATTGGCTTTTCCAGGGTGATAAAGGATTTCACAGTCATAATCCTTAATCAATTCCACGGCACGTCTCTGTCGCATATTTAACTCTTTCTGATCAAAGATATGTCTCAAGCTCTTATGATCAGTAAACAACTGGCACTTAGTGCCATACAGATAGTGTAGCCAGATTTTTAAATTAAAAGTAACAGCATCTAACTCCAAGTCATGAGTCGGACGACTCTTTTCATAATCCTTCAGCTGTCTCGATGCATAAGCTATCACTTTTCCCCGTTGCATTAACACGCAACCCAATCCATTTATCGAAGCATCGCTATAAACAACAAAATCTTCGTTTCCTTCCGGCAAGCAATTACCGGAGCATCGGTTAGTCGACTCTTCAGAGTTTGAAATGCTGCATCCTGTGGCTCTTCCCACACAAACTTCGCATTATTACGTGTCAACGAAGTGAGTGGGACGACTATTTTAGAGAAATCTTGAATAAATCGTCGGTAATAGCCGGCCAATCCAATGAAACTACGAATCTCAGCAACATTTCTAGGGGCTTCCCAACTTTTAATGGCTTCAATCTTGGAGGGATCCACAGAAACACCCTCCCAAGATATGACATGTCCTAAAAATTGCACTTGCCGCAACCAAAATTCACACTTCGAGAATTTAGCATACAATTGTTCGCTGCGAAGAGGTTCGAGCAATTGCCTCAGATGAAACGCATGATCCTCCTCCATCTTGGAATACACCAAGATGTCGTCGATAAACACTATAACTGACTTGTCAAGCATTGGACGGCACACACGATTCATCAAGTCCATAAAAGTCGCAGGAGCATTAGTGAGCCCAAAAGACATCACTAAGAACTCATAATACCCATATCGGGTCCGAAAAGCAGTTTTCGGCACATCTTCCTCACGGACTTTAAGTTGGTGATATCCTGAACGAAGGTCTATCTTCGAGAAATAAGCAGCTCCTTGTAGTTGATCGAACAAGTCATCAATACGAGGATACTTATTCTTTATAGTCACCTTGTTCAGTTCTCTATAATCTATACACATCCGCAAGGTTCCGTCTTTCTTTCGCACGAATAAAACCGGAGCACCCCACGGCGAGGTACTCGGCCGAATGAACCCTTTCTCTAACAATTCTTCCAATTGCGCCATCATTTCCTTCATTTTCGAAGGTGCTAAACGATACAGAGCACGCGTAATTGGTGCAGCTCCCGACACTAACTCAATTTGAAACTCTACAGATCGGTCTGGTGGCAATCCCGGTAGGTCATCAGGAAACACATCGGGATATTCATTAACTACTGACACATCCTTGAGGTTTTTCCCTTCCTTCTTGGCATTCAAGACACAAGCCAAGTAACATTTGCAACCTTTATTTAGATTTTTCCAAGCCTTAGCCACCGAAATAACTGCGGCTTCCCTTTTACGTCTATCCCCATACACAAATATTTCTTCGCCTTCCGGCGTGCACAAACGAACAATTCTTTTAGCACAAGCAATAGTGGCAAGATTATTGGCCAACCAATCCATGCCAACTATTATATCAAATTCTTTAGTGTCTATGGGGACAATGTCAATATCAAAATTATGTCCATCTAAGGTTAGCACACATTCGTAATATATTTGGGTGGCACAGACTGATTTCCCGCTTGCCACATCAACAGATAGAGGGAAAGGCATCAAAGAAGGTACAACATCTAACTTTCGTGCAAAAGCTTTAGAAATAAAAGACACACTTGCACCGGAATCAAACAATACTACAGCAGGTAAAGAATTCAGAAGAAAAGTACCGGTTACGACATCCGGCACATCCTGCGCCTCGGCAGCAGTAATCTGGTAGACTCTGGCTTGAGGCTTAAGTGGATTCCCCTTTTATTGAGAGGAACCACCAACATAACTAGGCTTTGCAACTGAACCTTTACTTTCGGACGCCACTGACTTCTTTTTCGGGCAATTCCGAGTGAGGTGGCCCACCTGGCCACATTCATAGCACGCATCACTACGTTTGGGGCACGCATGACGTATGTGTCCCTCTTCTCCACATCCATGACATACAATAGGGGACAAACATTCCCCACGATGAAGCTTTCCGCAACGGTTACACGTAGGCACAGAATTGGAAAACTGTGATTTGGACTGAGAGTTGTTGGAATTAGCAGACTTCTTCGAGTGTCTGGAAGATTGGGAACGTGAACGAGAGTCCATGTTCTTTGAGAATGATAGTTGGGGTTGTTTAAACGTCCCCGGCGAAGACTCAACCTTCACTTTCTTCGATCCAGTCGATTATTGTTCCCTACGGAACAATTCATATTCTCGGAGTCGCGCATACTCCACCGCTTTCTCAAAAGACTCCACCGCGCGAACAGTCACCATCTCGCGAATCTCACTTCGCAGTCCTTCAACAAAATAGTCGGTCTTTTGCTTTTCATCAGCGATTACCGCCCCCACAAACATCTCTTTCGAGTTAAACTCGATGAGTTAATCATTCACAGATAAGTCTCCTTGCTGAAATGTAAGGAAGTCTCTTTTTATTTTCTGCACCGCAACTGCCGGACAGAAATGTTTGTCAAACCTGGTTTTGAACTCTTCCCAGGTCATCTTTGCCACAACATCCAAACCCAAAATCTCTGCTTCAGAATCCCACCAAGTTAAAGCATGACCAACAAATTGTGCAGCTGCGTACTGTACCTTTTTGTCATCGCTGACATCGGTGACTCGGAATAATTTCTCAATTGCCTTGATCCAGTCCAAGGGCTCCACAGTAGTTGCCCGTCCATTGAACGTTGGAGGACGACAACCAATGAAATTCTTATACGACATTCCCCTTTTTGACTTAGAAGTGCTGTGCTTTCGTTCTTTTTCCTTCTTAGGCCTTTCAGCCCTGCTTCCCCTTCCAGCGACTTCAGTATTATCGTTACTTGCTTGCTCCCCTTCAACATTATTTTTCTTTCCCTGCACGTTCTGGGAAGCAAGTAACTGCGCCATTAATTCATTCTGCTGGCAATTTTGCTCCAGCATCTGAGCCATCATTTGCATCATCTGGTCCTCTCTAGACCCTCCACCTGCACGGAAACTGGATTCACTTTCATAATCTTGAGACTGATCTCTGTCTCCCCCATCATTTGAATGTTCTACCTCCTGGTGTAGAACGCAATTTGACTGGTTATCCGACATTGTCTGCAACAAACAGTTACATGTCGGTTCAACACTTCTTTCACACCCAAGTGTGCACATGACATTTATACGTATACATAATTATACTTTCATCAATTTAAAACCTTGAAAGTCTACCCAATATTATCCCATCCTAGGTCAAAGGTCAATTGTAATTGTTATAATATTTCCACCTAGGTGGGTCAATACGAGCATCTGAAACCGTGCTCAGAGTAGAGTATCGTCGACTATACTCTGTCTATGAGCTCCAACTCTGATACCAAATTGAAACACCCATACAACTAATACCAGTATTTCCATACCATTATACATTAGTCTATACAGAGTACTTGCGGAAATACAGTTTCAACTTAGAACTTTTATAATACTTTAATAAACATCAACGTGATTCCAAACACTTTGCATATAACACAACAGAGTGTCGGAAATCACGGAGTAGCGCAATTAGGGTCATAATGTTAAATCATCAATTTGATTACAAGGAATTAATAATCATTAACTAATTCGCATAAGTCCAAAATGGAAGTCTACTACTCCCACCCCAATCATCAACAAAATATGGAGCTCCTAACCATGCTCCAATCAGTGTCTATTAGTTTAGGCCAGCCGGGCCTTTGCCCTTATCAGTTCCAGAAAAGAAATATCAACTAACGAATAGACAACAAAGTTGTTTAGTGAGTTTCTAGATTAAAGTATCTTGCGATATATGAATGATGTCATGCAATGCCATGAATTTAACTAACAATCTTAGGAGCCAACTAATGGCTAATAAGCTACCACATTGCGGTTACCACACACACGCTTACCGTACAATGGGTTTACAATCTACTGCTCGATTACCACAGACCACAGGCTTATCGTTATGCAGTTTACAGTGATGCCATACGATTACCACAGACCACAGGCTTATCGTTTTACAGGCAATAATGGTTACCACACACAGGCTTACCATGTGAAGACCACCCCTTACGGGGCGGTGCTCACTAGTCTAGGTCCCACATCATGCAATACGATATCAACCATACTAAGATAGGGTAATTAATTGCGGAATTAAAAATTACATGTACATTACAGATTAGGATTAAATTTACATATTTCAGAATTAAGTTATAAAAGGGTAACATCTAATCTAATCATAACATCAATCATCACATCAAGTCTACCCAGAACCACCACATTAGCTGTCTTCCAATCAGTACCAGAAAGTTTGTTGAGAAGTGGTCTAGGAAAGCTTCAAAACTTGGATTTCTTGATGACCTAAGCACTAGGTCCTGCAGGTGATTTTCCTTTGGCTTTTCCTGTAAAATTTTAAAGCAACATCTGTAAGCAAAGCTTAGTGAGTTTATAGATTTTCAATATTAACATGCGTGTCAAGCGGAGTCATAAATCTAAGCGTGATAAGTCTTGGCTGCCGCTACAGCCCTCATCATGATTGAGATATAGTATCTTAAGATCGGATGATGTTCAAACCACACTCACGCTTATATCGTGGGGATCAGCCACATACTGGGCTAGCTACCAGTAGGTCAACATGGCCGAACATCGGAGGTCATTACCAAGTTCGTGAGAACTGGTGGAATAGCCGGGTCTAGAACAATAGACCATAAGGGCTAGTCAAGCTGAATAAATCTTATCAAGTCTGATCAATGAAGTAAGCATAAGTCTTAGGAGTCATGATAGCAACGAATCATAAAGCAAAGTCTGAAGCGCTAATAAATGCAATATGAAATGATAAGCAAATAGCTATCATGATTCACTGGGCAACACCCATCCATGGTGTGCACAGGTCTCAATCCAGCTGATAAATGAATGTCAAATAATGTAACAGCATCAATATATCTCAAACGGATCTTTGCATGTTCAATTTGAATATCTATAACTCACTGGTCTGGGTCTTGGTCAAACAGATATATGAATCTGCCACCTGAGTTATCTCAGGATTTTATCTTGTCTATTCTGTTCTTTGTCAAATCAAGTCTCTGACCCGCTTTCAAGTCTTTAAGTCTTTAAATCTTTGTTCAGAATATACTGAACCTGTTCAAAGTCATATTATATAAATCTCATGTCAATATCATCATCATTATCATGAAATTTCATCATCTCTTGGTCGTTAGATCTTTAATTCTATCTGATTCTGATAACTTTCAGTTCATCAATGTTTTGTTCGATCATATTCTTTATTCCTTTAAATTTGCCAATAGTTCTCTAAATATATATATATATATATAACAATTTATATATATTTATATGGACATTTATTTTAACTAAAATATTAAAATATAATAATTGCATTTCGGACCATTAATTTCGGATTAGCCCGGATTGGGATCCGAATTCGGACACATCCGAAGTGGAGATCCGGATTTCGGACCAAACCATCATCCGGATTTGACTTAGGTCCGAAATTGGTGCTATCCGAATTTAAACTAAATCCAAAATTGGTTATCCGAAATCTTGAGCTCCGATAATGATATCATCCGAACCGAATCATAGGTCCGAAATGGGCACCATCCGAATTCGGTCATAACCGAATTCGGACCCCATACTTAGTAATTTTCCCAGATTTTTGTTCTTGGTGTTCTTGGTCACATTCATACGGATTTTATCAAATATTCCACTAAGTCCGTTTTTATCAACATGCAACTTATTATTTTGATATATTATCATATTTGAGTTGTTTTTATACATTTTTCTCTATCAATAACATCATATATTAATCAAGATCATCCAAAATATGAAATTTTTGACAAGAACATTATTTTTTATAAAAATTCCGATTTCTTCATAATTTGGATGATTCAAGCAATAAATTTAGTTTCTAATTCATTTATTAGTTTCAATTCATCATAATCTTTCAAAATTTTATACATGCAATATCAAAAATTCATGTTTTGAATTCTTATTTTCGGTTTTACACAAAACCGTACCAAAACATACATAAATATTGAAATTAAAGAGATTTTTACCTCAAATCTTGTAGATTCCAATTGTTTGATGATAATTGTAACTTCTTCTTGACTTTAATCTTCAATTACTTGCTATTTATGATGAATTTCTTGTGGATTTGTTGAAATAGCCGTAGGTTTTAGTGAGAGAGTAGAGAGAGAATTAAGTGTGTTTAAATGATCTTAAATGATCATTTTTCTAGGCTTTTATATATAATTTTGGTCTCATTTGTTATTTAACCCACTAAACTTTTGTATTTTACATCTCTTTTATTTTACTCAATCATATCATAAATATAATTTAAAATTATATTTACTTAATATATTTTTATTCTTAATCAATATTTGCAATACAAATAATATAACAAAATTATATTATTAACTCAAAACAGTCATTACATAAATAATCAAAAGTTGGGTTGTTACAGAATGGGCTCCACCACGCACAAACTTCGTCCCCGAAGTTAGCTAGATTCGAACAGACTGGGATTAGTAGCTTTCATAACATCTCTCGATTCCCAAGACTGATGCGAACCTTTGTGGTGTTTCCACTGGACGAGCACCATCTGTATCTCTTTATTTCTAAGCTTCTTAGTCTTCGAGTCCAGAATACGTTCTGGCTCTTCAACCACTCGAAGCTTCTCATCAATTTGCAAGTTAACGTGTGGTATCTGAACTTCCCTTTCGTCAGCTAAACTCTTTCTCAGATGACTGACATGGAATACAGGATGTATTCCAGCTAAGTCAGCCGGTAGTTCAAGACGATAAGATTGATTTCCAATCTTTTCCACAATCTTGAACGGACCAATAAATCTCGGAGCTAGCTTGTTTCTTTTAATGAACCGCACCACATTCTTCATTGGGGATACTTTCAGCATCACCCAATCGTTAACTGCAAAACTGATTGATCTATGCCGATTGTCATAATAGGATTTCTGCCTGCTTTGAGCTTCAAGAATATTCCTTCTAACGAGTTGAATCTTTTCGTGAGTCAACTGTAGAAGGGCAGGACCCGCTATTGGTGATTCGCCTGTTTCGCGCCAACAGGTAGGAGTTCTGCACTTTCTTCCGTACAAAGCTTCAAAAGGAGCCATCTTGATTGTAGAATGATAACTGTTATTATAGGAAAATTCGACCAACGGCAAGTGGTCATCCCAGTTACCACCTAGATCAAGAATGCAGGCACGAAGCATATCTTCTAGAGTTAAGATAGTACGCTCACTCTGGCCATCTGCATTTGGATGATAAGCAGTACTCATAGAAATCCGAGTACCCATCCCTTCTTGTAATGCTTGCCAGAATCTGGATGTGAAACGACTATCACGATCTGATACGATAGACTTTGGCACACCGTGACGAGAAATAATTTCTGTGATGTACAACTGTGCCAATCTATCCAGAGAATAAGTTTCTTTCATTGGAATGAAATGTGCTGATTTCGTTAATCAGTCAACGACTACCCAGATGGAGTCGTGCTGTCTTTTGGTTTTTGGCAGCTTCGTAATGAAGTCCATTGTTATATGCTCCCACTTCCATTCAGGAACTGGCAGTGGTTGCATATCCCCGAAGGGTTTCTGGTGTTCTGCCTTAACCATCTGACATATTCTGCAGCTTTCAACACATTTTCCAATGTCCTTCTTCATTCCTGGCCACCAGTAATCAGCTTTTAGATCAAAATACATCTTTGAGCTGCCAGGATGAATAGATAACTTGGACTGATGAGCTTCGGACAGAAGAGTGCTACGAATAGAACCATATTTAGGAACCCAGATTCGGTTTCCCTTGAGACAGTGAAGTCCCAAATGGTTCAGAGTTAGAAATTGTAATTGCCCTTTTAGATTTTCAGAATCTATGTTCTCTTCTTTCAGCGCTTCAGTTTGAGCAGCTCGAATATCTTCAATAAGATCAGAAGAGAATATAACTGGAGTTAGGGCATAGCAGCACTTTTCAGGATACACTTTTCTACTCAACGCATCCGCGACAACATTTGCTTTGCCGGGATGATATAAGATCTCGCAGTCATAATCCTTGATAAGCTCCAAGGATCGACGTTGTTTCATGTTCAGATCTTTTTGAGTGAAAAGGTATTTGAGACTCTTATGATCGGTGTAGAGCTGACACCGAGTCCCATATAGATAGTGACGCCAGATTTTCAAAGCAAAGGTAACGGCAGCCAACTCAAGGTCATGAGTTGGTGCACTTTTCTCGTAGTCTTTTAATTGCCTTGAAGCGTAGGCAATTACTTTTCCCCTTTGCATAAGAAAACATCCTAAGCCAGTACCAGAAGCGTCGCTGTAAACAACGAAATCGTCATTACCTTCTGGCAAGGCTAGAATCGGCGCTTGAATAAGCTTTTGCTTCAGAATGTTAAATGCCTCTTGCTGTTTATCTGTCCAAACGAAAGGAGTATTCTTTCGTGTTAGCATCGTTAGAGGTACAGCAATCTTCGAGAAATCCTTTATGAATCGCCGATAATAACCGGCCAATCCAAGGAAACTTCTTATCTCGGAGGCATTGCGAGGTGTTTGCCACTTCTGAACAGCCTCGACTTTTGAAGGATCAACGGAAATCCCTTCGCCAGAAACAATATGGCCAAGGAACTGGATCTATAAGAATCAAGATAGAATTTCAAATTCTGAGGTGAATCATAGAATAGTTAAGGAAACAGCTCAAGACTTATATAATAGAAATTATACCTGTCTGAGCCAGAATTCGCACTTAGAAAACTTTGCATAGAGTCTTTCTTTTCTTAATAACTCTAGCAACTGCCGCAGATGAATAGAATGATCAGCCTCCGTTTTGGAGTAAATCAGAATATCGTCTATGAATACGATAACTGATTTATCCAACATGGGTCTGCACACGCGATTCATGAGATCCATGAACGCCGCTGGTGCATTCGTCAAGCCGAACGGCATCACGAGAAATTCGTAATGACCGTATCTTGTACGGAAGGCTGTCTTTGGGACATCCTCATCTCTGACTTTTAACTGATGATACCCAGAACGGAGATCTATCTTCGAGAAATAGCTGGCTCCTTGCAGCTGATCAAACAGATCATCGATTCTGGGCAGAGGATACTTATTCTTTATTGTGACTTTGTTCAACTCGCGGTAATCGATGCACATACGGAAGGTTCCGTCTTTCTTTTTAACAAATAGTACTGGTGCACCCCACGGAGAAGAACTCGGTCGGATAAACCCCTTCTCCAATAGCTCTTGCAGTTGCTTTGACATTTCCTGCATTTCTGCAGGTGCAAGTCTGTATGGAGCTTTGGCAATGGGAGCCGCACCAGGAACCAAGTCAATACTGAACTCGACTTGTCGTTCCGGTGGCACTCCGGAAATATCGTCAGGGAATACGTCTGGAAACTCACAGACGATAGGAATGTCGGACAACGATTTCTTTTCAGAGCTGGACTCAGATAGAGCATAACAAAGGTAAGAGTCGTGACCTTTAGACAAGTATTTATGCGCCTTTTCAACAGATATAAAGCAATGTACACCTTTCCGCTTCTCGCCCTTGATCTCAAGTACTCGGGCGTCTGAAGATTTGATTCTGATGATTCGTCGGTTACAGATAATTGTAGCTTCGTTGTTCATTAACCAATCCATGCCGATGATGACGTCAAATTCTTTTAACGGAATCGGGATGAGGTCGAGGTTGAATACAATGTTATTGATAAGTAGAGTGCAGTTACGATAAACAGAATCAGCCATAACATAGTTGTTGCTGGCTGTCTCGATATCAAGTATCACAGGAAGCTTCGAGGGAGATTTATATAATCTTTGAGCGAAGGTAGTTGATATGAAGGAACGACTAGCACCGGAATCAAATAATACGCGAGCAGGAATTGTATTTAACAGAAACGTACCGGTGACTACGTCTGGTGTTTCTCTCGCCTCTTCAGCCGTTATTTGGAAAGCTCGAGTCCGTGCAGTTGGTGTTGTAGCAGTACTTTTCCCCGAAGAACCTCCTGCAGATGTTTGTGACTGATAACGCGGCCCGCTACGACACTGATACATGAAGTGTCCTCTTTTTCCACACTTCGCACATCCTCGTCCCTGCTGCGGACATTCATCACTGCTGTGACCGATCATGTTGCACGCGAAGCAAGTAACGTCTTCTGGATTGCATAACCCCATATGAGACTTTCTGCATCTCTTGCAGAATCGTGGCTCGTTTGTCAGTGAGTAGGCTTGCGCTTTCGGTTGTGAACTATGCTGATAGGATTGCTGACCGCTGTTTCTTTGAGGAGACGGATTCATCGATTAGTAGTCACGGAGCGTAGAGCTGATCGCCGTAACTCTCGTACGCCCACTCGATAGTCCCGCGGTCTCCTGCGTCGTACCATTTCTAGAATAACTCTTGTATTTAATTGCCTCACGATGTCTGTATCTCGGATTGAGTCCTACTCGGCAACCATTTCAATTTTCCTTTCTCAGTAGCCAACCTGGTATGAAGAATAACGCCTAACGCGAAAAAAAAACTCGTGCATCTTTCGTCGACTGTCTTTGTTCCCTGAGTCAGCTGTCATCAGTTGATACTGTCCACTTTATCTCGTGGTCGATCCGGGCAGTACTTGCATTGAACATTTCAAGAAAACTGTCCCATTCCTAAAGTCTGAATCATCCTCCTCACCATAGAGACTTCCGCTGTGTTTTCCAACCAGGCACGGGCTAGCTCCACGAAATAGTGCAGACGATAGCTTTACTTTCTTCTTCGAATCTAACAATCAGAAATCATGAAGAGTTCTATCACGTGTTTTTTTTTGTTGGCTAAATACCAATCCACCTTCCATCGCCTGAATCGGATTAACTGTACCGTCGAACTTCAGGTGCACCGCGGCTTTAAAATCTTTGAAAATTTGCAGCTTTTGGCTGAGCTTTGGGTTTCTGGATTTGAATTATATAATCAGATTCAATTGGTCTGGACTTGCTTTCTTTTCTCTTATTTTTCTTTTCTTTTCTCACGTCTTTTAGCTCGTCGGCCTCATCTCTGGCACGAAACTGTTCTTGCATCATTTTGTTTTGTTGTTGTGTCTGAGTGTTTGGGCTAGAAATATGTTGCATCATTTCAAACTTTTGTTGTGGGTCATATTGTTGGGAATACACCTGGATCCTGACCTGACATCTTCTAGAAAATTAAAATAAATTAAAACTACAGTTTATAGGCTTAGAGCTATGTACCTTTTCCCATCCTAACAGTCTGTACATCCTATCTCAGTTCAAACCACCTAAATATTGTTACATATGTATTTGCTCTTCGTTTTGAGATCAAGTATACTTACGTAAATACTGATTCACTCAAACTAGTGCTCTGATACCACCTGTGAAGACCCTCCCCCTTCCGGGTCCCAGTCCTCAGAGTCTAGGTCCACACAACATGCAAACGATATCACACCATACTAAATAGGTAATTAAATTGGGAATAATAAAATTAACATGTACTTTTTACAGATTAGGTTGAAGTTACATATATTCAAAAAAAGTTATAAAAGGGTAATCGCTAATCTAATCATAACACAGTCATCACATCAAGTCTACCCCGAACCCACCAAATTAGAGCTTTCTTCCAATCAGTACAGAAAGTTGGTTGAGAAGTGGTCTAGGAAAGCTTCAAAACTTGGATTTTCTGAGGACCAGCAACTAGGTCTGCAGGTGATTTTCCTTTGGCTTGTTCCTGTAAAATTTTAAAGCAACATCTGTAAGCAATGCTTAGTGAGTTTAGATTTTCATATTAACAATGCGTGTCCAAGGCGGAGTCAAAATATCTAAGCGTGAGAAGTCTTGCTCCGCTACAGGCCACAACAGCCCTCATCATGATTAGATATAGTATCTTAAAATCGGATGATGTTTCAAACCACCTCACGCTTAAATCTGGGAGGGATCAGCCACATACTGGGCTAGCTACAGTAGGTCAACGGCCGAACATCGGAGGTCATACCAAGTTCGTGAGAACTGGTGGAATCAGCCAGGTCTAGAACAAGACCATAAGGGCATCAGCTGAATAAGTCTTATAAGTCTGAGTCAATGAAGTAAGCTTAAGTCTTAGGATCATGATAGCAACAAATCATAAAGCAAGTCGGAAGCGCTGAATCAAATGCAATATGAAATGAAAGCAATAGCTATCATGATTCACTGGCCAACACCCATCCATGGTGTGCACGGGTCTCAATCCAGCTGATAATTATGGCAAATAATGAACAGCATCAATATATCTCAAACGATCTTTGCATGTTCAATTTGAATATCTATAATCACAGTTCCTGGGTCGTTGGTCAAACAGATATAAGGATGCTGCCACCTGAGTATCTCAGGATTTCGTCAATCTGTAATCTTGTCAATTCTTTTTTCTGCGTTGTCAATCAAATCTCTGACCCGCTTTTAAGTCTTTTTAAGTCTTTGTTCAGATAATATACTGAACGGTTCAAAATCAATCATGATGATACATTCATTTTCGTCATCTTTATCATCATCATTTGTCTTAAATTCTTTGGGTCTATGTTCAGATATCAACTGAACTGTCCAGAATTATTATGGTCAAATTATATCCAAGTTTCATGTCTTTTCATAAATCTTATTTTACTGATTTCGGATAACTGATAATTTCACAAAATCATTCTTAAGTTGTAATATCAATATATAAAAATCTGGTTTTCGAGACATCCGGATTCGGATCATCCGATCCGGACCAACCCAAACGGTATCCCAATTCGGACCAAGCACCTATCTTATTCGATAGATCCGAAATGTGCATACCGGATTCGGTCCTAGGTTTCTAATCAAGCATGGACCGAATTAAACATATCCGAATTGAGGAATTTTGAATCCTCCGAAGTATGAATGGGTCCGAACATTAGGATCATCCAATTAGATACTAGAGTCCGAAATACGGAACCGAAATGGTGCCTTATCCGAATTCGGCATATCCGAATTCGGATCCTTCTGTATGCAAAATTTCCAGAAATGTTCTTGTGTTTCTTGGTGATATTCATACGGATTTTAATCATAATTATCAGATTTGCATTTTATTACATGCAATGTTATATAAAGTTGTGTTAACATTTTGAGTGATGTTTTAATGTAATTTCTTTGATCAAAAACACACTTATTGATCAAGATCATCCAAAATATGAAATTTTGCAAGAACATTATTTTTTTTATAAAAATTATTCCGATTTCTTCATAATTTGGTGATCAACGCAATAAATTTAGTTTTAATCATTTATTAGTTTCAATTCATCATAATCTTTCAAAATTTTATACATGCAATATCAAAATTCATGTTTGAATTCTTAGTTTCGTTTTACACAAAACCGTACCAAACATACATAAATATTGAATTTAAAAAGAGATTTTTACCTCAAAATCTATGTAGATTCCCAATTTGTGTGATGATAAGTTAACTTCTTCTTGACTTTAATCTCATTATTGCTATTTATGATGAATTTTGTGTGGATTGTTGTTTGAAATAGCCGTATAGTTTTTTAGTGAGAGGAATTAGAGAGATAATATGTGTTTAAGTTTAAATGTCTAATGATCATTTTCTAGGCTTTTTATATAATTTTGGTCTCATTGTTATTTACCCACTAAACTTTTGTATTTTTACACTCTCTTTTATTTACTACCTCAATCAATCATAAATAAATTTAAAATTATATTTACTGAATCCATTTCATATTTTTATTTTATTTAATAACAACATAAATAATATAATAAAATTATATTATTATCCTAACGTTCAGCATTACATTATCGTTCAAATATTAACTGAATTTATGACAGATTCAAAAATTAGGTGGATTGTTAACATCTGCTGTTGCGTCTGCTGTTGGGGGATCAACTGCTCTGCTTTTTTTATTTCCTTTACGCTATAGTGACAGCAGCTTCAGGACTTCTCCGCCTCCTCCCCTCTTCTTCTTCTAAATCAAGATGCCTCCTTGCGCTGGCTTGGCCTGCCCTCGGATTGAATTCCTCCCCCTAGACTGAGCCAGGGTTTGGAGTTTCAGCCTGAGTAGGCGAACAGTTGGGGAACACCCTCCATTGTACCTGTTGCATGCTCCTGCTGGTTGACCAGTGGAGATTGCAGGCACTGGATTTCATCCTTAGGAGAAGAAGTTTTCTCCCTCTAGACTTAGTCTTAGAGGCAGATGATGCGCCTCCCTTGAAGGAGATGTACCAGCACCTTCAACACCCCGGTGCTGCCTGAAGACACAAGTCAGCAGGCTTGCCAGTAGTGTTGGCAGCAGGCTTGGGGCCAACAGGCGATTAACTAGAAAGCAGGTTGTCTTCATCTCTGCAAGCTGGGAAGAGACAGGTTTTTGAAGAGAGAGGATTGATATTAGCAAGGGAGGTCAGCTTGGACAAGTTTTTTTCTCTATCGAAGTTGTGAACACAAACTTTGAAGCGGTGCAAGATGGAGTTCAAGAGAATCTTGCACATCAGCAAGGTTTGATGACACAGAATTGGATAGGGAGCCAATTAGTGTGTTCAAGCTGGCCAGAGTGGCAGGAAGGGTAGAATTGCAAGAAGTGAGGAGAGATGACAGCTGTTGAGAAATAGCTGTCATTGAGGACACAGAATCCTGTTGTAATGAAAGAATGGAGGAGAGGGATGTGGAGACATTTTGCAGCTGTGCAGTGAGTGCAAGCAGCTGTGGATAGTTATCAGGTTGTGGAGTGGCTGGGAAGGAATCTTTGAACAGATCAAAGAAACCCTTAAGCTGTTCAGACACATAGTCTGAAATAAGAGAGGGTACAGAGGACATAGAGGTTTCTAAAGAACCAACTTTGTTGGTCAGCAGGGAAAACTGATCCTTCAAAGGCAGGTCTTTAGGAGATGGAGGTGTATGGGTGGACTATTTAGATTGGGTTGATGGAGAGGAAGATGATGAGGCTGGTGTATGAGGATGTGATGGAGAGGGAAGAGGAACATTTGAAAGAAGCTCCATAGCCTGGGCAAAAGTAATGTGGCCCAGCTTGGAGTGGTCAAAGAGTCCCTCAGCAGCGGTTGTAGCTGCATCATCAGGAGAAGGGGTTGATGTTGGGGGCCTTTCAGATGCTGTGTGACACCCTTGCCACAACAACCACCATTTACAATACACCCAGGATTAACCATCAACATGCAATAACATAATGATCTGATAACTTAAATTAAGTGCGGAAGCATTAAAGTATATAAATAAAGTAGTGCAACAGTGTCAAACACCCTACAGTGCTATAAGGTACCAAGTCTAAGGCTACACACCCACTACAATTATTACAATCATCCAGAATATTTTACAACATTGTCTCATAACATAATTACCGATGAAATAGTGCCAAATCTTCCAAATCTTCCCAAAATGACCTAACTAGAAGGTCCGGCAGTAGACTTTCCCTTTCCTGTAAAAATGCAACAACTGAGGTATAAGCAAAGGCTTAGTGAATACAAAGATTATGCATTTTATAAATTTTTATGAAGCCCAAGGATAACACAGATGACCAACATCGGATATCCTCTTCGTACACAAAGTACGGACCAGAGCCGCAGCCCCTTCGAGCCCAAAACTCGGCATTTAAAACATACCATCTGAGACAAACATAACATCGGGGATGACATACTGCCTACCGGACCTGGAGGGATCAGCTCCAACGTCATATAGCGCAGTAACATCAGAGTAATTGATGCGACCCACCGGTTCATCACTAGATGCACAACAATCGAACGGACATGCAACAAGTAGGAATGTGCATCTAAATGTACGCAAGTTAGTAGAATTCCAACCAAACAAAAGAAACAACAGGTCTCAGCAGGCTAAGCTTAACATAAAACAGATATAAATAGGTGAAATCTACTGTACTCACAGTGGGTGCGTAAATTAAACTTTAACCGATATTATTTCTCCTCGGGCTTTCAACCGGATCCACCAAGTACCCCACTGTGGGTTAAACAACACCACAAGGGACCTGTTTCATTTCCATATGATAAACATATTATCATTACATGGTCTTTAACAACTTAGCATTAATTTATGCAAATAAAAGTATTACGACATTCGGAACCTTCATCCGAAACTCACGATATAAACCATCAATTGGTGTGTTATTATTTCCAAATAACCTTTCATTATATGCTTTAATATACTACCAAAAAAATCCCAAAAGTGTAATTATTAGTCCATAGATTCGATTCCCTTAAAACCCATTCGAATTTGCCCAAAATCTGCTAGAACTCGCCGAGTTCAGTATAGGAACTCGCCGAGTTCCTATTAAACTCGAACCATTTCGACTTTAGGGGCTAAACTCGAACCCCATTCGAGTTTAGGGGTTAAATTCGAATTTAGGTGATTAAACTCGAATTCCTTGTGTTAAACTCGAATATATACTCGAATCTAGTACCAATTTCGAGTTTGTTCATGCATTTCGACTCTGTTCTTGGCATATTCGAGTTTGTTCATCATTTCAGCTTAAATCCTTCATTTCTAAGTCAAAAATCATGAATATGTCAAGTATCATGCCTAGATTCGATTCTATTATGCATATACTATCACATTCTTGCAATATTTCAAGCAAAACAAGCTCCAATTCACATAAAAAGACAGATTCGAATTCTAGTTTTCTTCAAAACTGAAACTATAAACTTAAAAGAGTCGATTCTTACCTCAATTCGTACGAAATTAGAAATCCAATTGTAGATTGTTGTAGTACTCCTCGAGATCTTTCCGATGACGTATAATTCTCGATAATCGGTCGGTCGGTTTGTGAGATATCTTAGAGAGATGTAGAGAGAAAATATTTAGAGAGAGAGTCTAGAGAGAGAGACAGAGAAATGGTGACAAATGAATGCTTAGCCCATTTTATTCCCATTTTCACCATTTTGCACATTTCTCCCCTCGACTTAACCGGTTCCATAAAATACTGATTTATTCTTAAAATTATCATTAATAACTTTTAATTTCTTAATATTCCATAATAATGATTCCGAGTTCAAATTTTCTTAAAATAGCAACAAACTTTCTAATTATCCAAAATACATAATAATCGCTCAAATTTCAACTTAAATATATATTTTTCCACTTAATTAACCAAAATACAATAAAATAAATCCGAGGATGTTACATGCTGCTTGTGTTGCAGCACCTTCATTAAGGCCAGTGGGTGTTCCCTCTGCAGTGCCTTGGTGTGAAAGCACCTCATCATGGGGAGATGGGATATGCATTTCAACATCAGCAGTGGTGAAACCTGCTGATGGAGTTTGCATGGAAGAAGCCTCACCTAAGGGATGGTATGTTCCCTGAGGTTCATCAGCCTGGGTTGTTGGTCCCTCAGCAGCTGTTTGGTGTTGAACAGCTGTATCATAGGGAACAGAAGTTTAAGGCTGATCTGCTAATTGGTTTATACCAGCAGTGTGGACACCTCGTGTAGACTCAGGGTGTAAAGAAGTTTGAGGTGGGGACAGTGTGGACACAGTATGGAGTGGAGATGACTCCTGTCTTTCAATATTCTCAGCCTGTTGGGAGGCTGGAATAGTTGAGGTGGCTATCTCCTGTTGTACAACTGGTTCCTGTTGGGAGGAACCAGAGGGTCTAGGCTGACTCTGGGTAGACACAGGTTGGAGAGAAGCATGCTCCAATTGTGCTGAACCTTCTCCCAAAATAGGAGAGGCAACAGGGGTTGCTTCTTTTGCAACTGAACCCTGTTGGGAGGGAACAGAGGGGCTAGTTTGGGCTGTTGGTTTCTTTTGGCGTTGGTATAGAATGTGAGATGAAGTGGGGGATGTTGGAGAGGAGAGGAGAGGATCAGACTGGACAGATTTGTAGACTGGGTCAGAAACATGTGGGTTGACCTGTTCCATGGTCTCAGGTGCCACAGAGGCACCAGCCACAAAGGCTTCAGGGTCAACAAATGACCCAGGGTGAGGAGCCTGCTCCCCCTCAGCCACAGAGGCTAAGGGGGCAGACTTAGACTGAGCTGTTTTGGACTTCTTGTGGACAGGCCCAGCTTCAGTGGTTGCCATGGTCCTTTTAATATGCTTGGACCTGGCTTTGGATTTTGCTTTGGGAGCAGCTTCTGGATCCACCTCACATCAGAGGGTCCTTCCACCAATCCTAACAACCTCCTCATTGGTGTTGACAAAGGAGGCTCATTTGGAAGAACAGCAGTGTAGAAAACTCTATTCCCTATTACAGGGAAGGCAGCAATATGAAGTAAAGGCTGAGAGTTGTACAAGTGCTCACCACAAACGTGCCTGAAGATGAGGCTCAGAAACCTGGGGTATCGAATAGCAGCTGGTCGTGTCTCCTGCTGCACCAGGTTCCTCAAGCTCAGAAAGACCCACTTAGCCATGTCCATTGTAGTCCCATTCACCAGCTGTAGAACTATTGGGATTTAATCACGGCTCAGTTGGTCAAATGAACCAAGTTTGCTACGAAAGCACATTACCACTGAGGCAAATAGATAACTGTAGGTAGGAGACAGATCCTTCCTGAACAGCGTTGCTCCGATTTTGGGTTCTGCTACACCACAGAAACGTAGCAGATTGCCCATTTGATCATCTTCAGGCTGAGGCATGTCATAGGGGTCAGCAGTTGGTAGATGAAGAACCTCCTTGAGAAGATCAGCTGTGATCTCAATGGTCTGAGTCCCATTGAGAATAGTTCCTTTGATGACTTTGGTGTTAGGGTTGTAGGCACAAGTGTACCAAAACTCGTACACCATCTCCTGGTACAGGACACAAGGAGTGGCAGTCATAGCATAGTTCAACGGATGAACTTTGAGGAATTCCACCATCTGTTCATAACCTTTCCCAACATAGTTTTTGGGAATAGTGAGGTTAGCAATGTAGTTCATTGGTTTGATGGTTAGCATTGTGGTGACTGATGAGTGTTTCTGTACATCATCACCAACAAATACTGGGAGAAAGGGATTGTTTCTTTGAGCCATTTGTGAAGGATTTGAGTTTAGAGAAGCAGAAGACACTTAGTGTAAGGTCTACACACTACGGATCTATCTAGACGCGAGACCGTCAACGAGTGCGGAATCCTTGTTAACGGGTTGACGGAAATAACTCTCACTCGGAACACGGAGACTATCAATAAGTTGTACGAACGACGACGGACGCACCTACGAATTGATTCTCTCCGAAACAACACTAAAAACACTGATAAACTCGAAATCGCCTTTTGCTTAATCTCTCTCGAATTCTGCAAAAAGTCACTTAATGATTCGAGTCTATCCCTAATTATAGAGGACATTCGAGTCTGCCATGTGCCAAACTCGAATCAGGCCCAAGGCCCATTCGAGTTTGTCCTCTGGACACTCTCGAATCTACCTTATGAGGAACATTCAAATCTGTCTAAGTGATACATTCGAATCTGTCTTAGATTCGAATGCCAATCCTTAGTGAATTCGAATTTACTCTTTCACCTATTTAACTTAGAATTGAAACTTATGTTTTTAACTTATGTTTGATTTTATCTTTGATCATTATGTTTGAACTTCTTGTAATACATAAATCAAGTTCAAACACACAATCATAACTATCAAACATATATAGACATATATATCAAACACTCGTTAATACCACAATGTTGGATCACTTAGACTGCTATCGTCACACAGGGTGTACGAACAGACTCCCCCTTGACGATAGCTTCTAACAATTCACACATTTGATTAAGTACTTTGTTTATTTATTCAAACTGCTGCCAGCGTACAATCCTTTTTCAATACACACTTGAACTACATTTTCATATTTCCTAGCCTCGCTATCCATATGAGCGTCGCTTGAGATTCTATGAGAGTGCAGCACCTGAAGATCATCTTTAGAAAGGTTTACAAGATGAAGAGGATCGTAGACTCTAAGAATCACTTTTTCTTCGAAGTCCTCCATCACAGCTTCTCCTGTGTCACTTTCCACATACCACCAATTTAGATTTTTCATGACGTCCTGTGGCATTGGCTTGAGTGGAACCTTTCTCAGACATCTAACTGGTCTGTATTGTATTTTCATCCATGGACGCCCAGTCAGAGGATCAATTCGAGTATGGTCCATTACTCGTTTACCTATCCTCGGATTGAGCCGTTCGAACTTCCTCGACCTTCCTTCTTTTCTTATGATCTTTGCAATGATTTCAGCGTAAGGGTCATTGCCGATGTTGATTAGCTCTTTCCATGCTAACGCTTTTATTTCGATTTTTGGCAAGGAGTTGAACACTTTCAGAGTTTTTCTAAGATACTGGAGACCATCTTTTCTTTTGATAATGAATAGCTGCAATTCCCGATCAAAGAACCAGCTCAATATACTTCCTGACAGCTCTCCAGTACCAGGTACACGTATCTTCTCCTTCAGCTCCAAATCTCTTTTCTCTGCCCTAAACCATAGTTTTCTTTTCTCTTCATTGGTAAGTTCTCTGGCAGGTTCTTCACTTGCTGATTCAACATTTAAGGCAGCGTTCACCACTTCTATGTCAATCATCTGATTTCCTTCCGTTATGTAGGTATCTGTGATGGGATTTTGCTGAACAATGATCTCATCTGCTTCATCATCTTCATCAGCACAAACTTCATCATCAGATTTCCAATCTGTTACATCTTCGGGAACAAATTCTCCTTCTTCTAACTCCTCCATTTCATCCTCAAAGTCAAAGCCAAGGTCCATAGGGTCGTCGTCGAGATCCATTAGGGCTTCGATCATTTCGTGTATTTCTGACTTTGTGACCTTTGATGAACTGGCCTCTCCTTCTACAGCTCCCGATTGACTCGGCTCCCCCTGAGTCTCAGCATCCTGAGCAGCAGAAAAATCTACTGGCTCATTATGTCTTTGCGTGCTGGGATCATTGCCATTGTCATCTTCATTATTATCATCATCCCTAGGCAGCTCTACTTGATCCTTGCAGCTTGTCTCCCCCTGAGCCTTTAGATTTTTCATTAATTGCTCAATGAGGGAGCGCATCGACCGAATCTGTAACAACCCGACTTTTAGCCCAAATTAATATCTGATCATCGAACCAATAATGTAATTTTATTACATTATTTGAATTATAATTTAATTAAGTTTTTGAAATATTTAATTAAATTATATAAATATTTAAATTATGAATTATGAATTAATAAATTATTAAGATAATTAAATAAAAGATATAAGATACGAAAGTAATAGTGGGTTAAGTAGCAAACGTAACTAGTTAAAGTATATAAACGGGATTTAGACTCATAAAATCAGATTCACTCTCTCTCTCTAGACTCTCTCTCTAGATTTTCTCTCTTTACTCTCTCTCTAAGATTTCTTCTAAACCGACCGTCGGATCATCAAGATTTATACGTCATCGGGAAGATCTCGAAGAATACTACAAGATTATACGGTTGCATGTAGGATTACACACGAATTTGAGGTAAGAATTTACGTTTTAAGCTTTTATATTTTCCGGTTTTGATGATAGAAATTCGAAAGTAGCATTTAATGAGATTAAAGCTAGAATAACTTAAGATTTAACTAGAATATGTTTAATATAATTGAATCAAGGCATAATATTTAGTATATAGATGATTTCAGACTTAGAAATATAAGTTTTGAAGATATAACTTATGAACAAGTTCGAAAAATCAAGAACAGACTCGAAATATTTGAACAAAATCGATCTTATAGCTAAATTCGAATTTGGATTCGAATTTAACCCATAAATTCGATAGTATATTCGACTTTAACCCTAAATTCGAATGGGTATTCGAATTTAGTCATAAGCCTTCGAATCTATGCATGGGTATTCGAATTTAGTACTAAAATTGAGGAAATGTTCGACTTTGATGTTAAATTCGAACTGGGGTTTCGAATTTAACATTGTATTCGACTTTAATTTATATGATGAAGCTATGGATTCGAATTTGATGATAAAATCGAATGTGTATTTCGAATTTAATAAGAAAATTAGAACCACACTCCCTAAATTCGAATATCTTGAATAAAAACACATAAAATAACAAAATAATTAGCTTAATAATTAATATATATATATATATATATATGTATATATATATATATATATATATATATATATATATATATATATATATATATATATACACACACATTGATCTTTAGAGAATATTAATTAACAAAGAAAGCAAATGAATGAAAGAAAGATCTTAATGAAATTAATGATCATATAATCAGGATATGAGACTTTGAGATTAAAAGATCAACGAGCGAACATTAAGCTTATTAAATTGAATGAATACTGAATATACAACTCAGATGATAAAAAAGCTAATAAATATCAGAAATGATATTAATAACAGATTGAGCAACGAGCAAAATGGCGAGCATCTGAAAGTTTGATATAAGTCAGATAGTGGTTCTAATCCACTACAGATTGTGAGCAACAGAGCCAGAGCCAGAAAGTAAAAGAGCACAAATAACCAGTAACTGTGAGTTGTAGATTTCACTTTAACTGCATATTATGTGAATTGAGACTTTTATTGCATGATCCTGATTTTATTTGGCATTCTGATCTTGAGCTTATTGATATATTGTCATAGTATATTTACTATGATTTGTTGAGCTGAGTATTTATTCTTCTAGATTCGATTATTTGATGAGTCATTTGATTGTTAAGCTTAACTCCATCACTATTGCTCAGTGTTGGGTTAATGTTAGGCTTATGATGTGGTGATTTACGTGATGAAAGCACAGAGGGTAGCTAGAGCTGAGCATTCCGATAATATCCATATAGAGCTTTTACTGGTAGCTAGCCCAGTACGTGGCTGATCCCCACTAATGATGCGTGTGTATGGATTTATCATCATCCGAGCATTCCTTATGAATTTGTCTAAAAGTCTCAAGAGCAACAACAGTTTTATAACTGGGAGCTGAGCAAAGTCGCGCATCAAAAAGAGCATTAATTGGCCAATGTCCCTACGAGATTGAGCTGTGCATGAGCCTAGTGCAGTGCATAAGCAATAGAGCTAAGCCGTGCATGAGCCGAGTGCAGTGCATGTGCTTCCGCGTTCATAATTGCATGTTAAATGTGAAATTCTACATTCTCACTAAGCAAATAAGCTTACCCGTTGTTGCATTATTTTTCAAGTAAAGGCAAAGGATTGGCTGGACCTAGTTCATAGGTCAGGACTTGAAAGAGCTTGAAGTGCATTAGAACCTGTTCCAATACCTTGGTACTTGATTAAAGATAGAGCTTTGGGGTTTGGGCTAGTTTACATTTGTGCTTTGATGAAATAGTCTAGAAGTCTGCCCCTATTATACTTAATAATTATCTATGATTGTAATTAACTTTTATTCCGCAACTGTTAATTTTTTCTTAGTTTCCTGATTGATATTGCATTGCTACTAGGCCTTGACTTGACACCTTTGAGAAATCTTGGGTCTCACAGAATCTCTGCCGCTTGATTAGCTACAAAGGTTTTCAGTTCCAAGTTATCTTCCTGAACCTTGCCCACAATCTTTTTCAGCTCGGCATTCTCGATATTTAGATTGGCATTATGCTTTTGTATTTCACCGAGAGCCGTTGTCAACCCAAAGATCTGCATTTGCTGGAAGTCAACTCTGCTCTTCAGCTCAGACAACCTTTGATTCTTCATGAAGGTGGATGAAGTTGATGGAATGGATTGTATGGGTGTTGGAGTTATTGGTGATGGCATGTACGGTTCGACAGGTGGTGGTGGTGGAATGGTAGATTGAGCGGGTGTAGGTGAAGGTACTTCTGGCTGTGCAGTAGAAGCGGAGGTAGCTCCCTGCATAAAACGGTGTCGTTTAGCCCTTTGTCTTGTTATTAATGGAGCAACTTCTTCTTCCTCAAAATCAGAGTCATCAGACTCCATTGACGCTCGTCGCCTTGTTGCTTCTTCAGTCACTACTAACCTCGATCCATATGTTCCTATCTGGACAGATGGTTCCTCGGTTACAGTCTCTGGAACTTCAACCTCAATCTCTTCCATATCTTCAGATTCTGTAGCTGACGTGGACTTGTCATCAGCTGCTCGCTCTGGCTGATATTCATCAATTTGCCTAAAGACATCAATCTCTCCCTCTGGAGGCTCCAGAAGTTGATCAACAAGTTCAGCTGTTATCTCTTCATTAGCATTAGGCCCAGAAGCCCAGATTTCCTCCAATGTTTGTGTTATCGGATCAGAATCGGGTGGTGCACTTGAAGGCCCTGCCTCTTGTGCCTCTTGAGGTTGACTAGTAGAAGGCCTACTTGCCTGAGTTTGACTCGCTGAAGATCTTTGGCGTCTCCTCTGTTGCTGAGGCCTTTGTTGTTGACGCTGTTGCTGTGGCTGTCTTTGCTGAACTTCCATCGCCCCTGCCCAGTTGGCATCTTGAGGAGCTACAAAGTTTGGGTCAATTACAGCTCCAAATAAAGGTGTCTCTATTGGGACAGCTAACCTTCCTCGGTGAGTAGAGCAATCAGCAAGAATCCACTTGTCAATAACTGCAACGATTTGAATATCATTCAGCTGCGGCAGATTTGGAAGAAAATGCCTGATGAGCATCATGACAAATCGGGGGTAAAGTAACAATCTTTCTCGTTCCGGAGCAGTTATTTGATGAACAAACTCCGAGAAAAACATTTCTGAAAAGCTGAAACGTCGATAATAGACCAATGCGATAATCCCTGATTGGATCTTCGATACAATATAATCAAAACCCGCTTTCTTAGCCGCAAAGCATACCATGAACACGTGCGCCAGAAATCGCCATTGCCCAATGAGTCCACTCTTCATATATGATGTCTTAGTAACATCCAAACTGTATCCCATCCTCACAAAGGCAGCCTGCCTAATACTTAACGGGAAATCTATAGGTCCATTCTCTTGCTCCTGAGTTCCCAGTTGCAGAACTTGACGTAATATATCAGCAGAAAATACCAACGGCTGTCCAGCTATCCTTGTCCTTAGAACTGTCGGAGTGACAGTGCAATCGACTTGCAAATGTTCATAAAATTGGCGCACATAGGGAATAACAATTTGGATATTGTGCGATAGTGCGAACGAGATCCTGGATTCTACCAGGAAATCCACCATCTGGCGGAAACCCTGCACTTCAGGGATATTATGGTCAGGGGGAATGACCATATTATGCTTTGGAACAAACACTCTATCAGCTATGTCTGCACAATAAAGAAAATATTAGAATTATTAAAAATAAATAAACTTGTTTAAACTCAAATTTGTTTTATTTTGAACTTGTGTAAGTACAAAATCCAACACATATGAATTTCTACAAGCTCAAGTAAAATTTAAATTAAATAATTCAAATATATTGACAGATTCGAACAAACAGATTCGAAGTATCAGATTCGAAGTAACATATTTTCGAGTTTAATGTACCATTCGAGTCTAATGACCAATTCGAGTTTACTGACAAACTCGAATCAAGCCATGAACAGACTCGAAGGAGTCGGCCCCAACCATCACTAAAATTCATGATTTTAACCATTTTGGACTCAAAAGATCACATCTATTAGTCCTACTAGGTTCTAATCAATGATATTAGTGGTTAATTTGAGTTTTTACCGGTTCAAAGTTTGTAATTTTGAAAAACAAACCTTCTACCAATAAAACTTTAAAATTCAGTGATTTTGGCTTAAATGGTGTATAAAACTACGTAAATCTTGTACAAAACACTTGTTTATACCTAGATCTATGAGTAGCATCGAACCCACACAGAAAGAAACTCGACAAATAGTTGATTTTGTGAAATCGGCAAACTCGAGAGAATAGATTCGAAATCGCCAGATAAACTCGAGGGAACAAATTCGAAAACAGATGAATTAATGACCATTACTGTTAACCTATTTATACCACCTACCTTCGAGTCTAATGCCACTTTCGACTCTACTGACAGACTCGAGGCCATCCAAATTCAAGTTTAACCTAAATATTTTTGGCGAGCATAGTCAAAGAAAGGTTCAATCAGATAGCGGTGTCAGATACTCACTTTCAGTACTTAAACTTTCACACTTAGAAATTTTTGATTCCTTTGATTGTTTGTCGTGAAATACCCATTGATGTCAGGTCTTGAAGCAGTTAAATACATAAGTGATCCAATCATGGCCCGATATAACGTCGGATCCACATCGGTATCACTTTCAGTACCCGGTCCGAGATTGTGATTCACTTGAATCGGCGTGCTGAAATGGGCAGTCAATTTCGTCCATTCCATCCCGAAGCGTTCCAATATGTCATAGACATACTTCGTCTGATGGATAAACATACCTTCCTTCTTCTGGTCAACTTGTAACCCCAAAAAGAAATTCAACTCTCCCATTGCACTCATCTCGAATTTCGACTTCATCACCTTCTCGAAATCTTTGCACATTTGTTCGTCTGATGATCCAAAAATGATATCATCGACGTACACTTGTACCAAGATTAAGTGTTCTCCCTTTCTCTTAACGAACAGCGTACTATCTATCCTACCCCTTTCAAACCCGTTTTCTAATAAATGGTTGGATAAAGTTTCGTACCACGCCCTTGGTGCTTGATGTAATCCATATAGAGCCTTATCTAAACGATATACTCTATCTGGATATTTTGGATCTGTAAATCCGGGCGGCTGTTCTACATACACCAGCTCCTTCACTTTCCCATAGAGGAAAGCACTCTTAACATCTAGTTGATATACCTTAAATCCCTTGAAGGAAGCAAAAGCCAGAAACAACCTAATGGCTTCCAGCCTTGCTACTGGCGCAAACACCTCATTGTAACCGATTCCCTCCTCTTGGTTGAAACCCTTTACAACTAACCTAGCCTTGTTGCGAGTGACTATACCCCTATCGTCTCTTTTGCACTTAAAAACCCATTTGGTTCCTATGGCAATTTCCCCTCGAGGTAATGGAACTAACTCCCACACTTCTAGTTTCCTAAACTGAGAGAGTTCTTCCTGCATCGCTTCAACCCAGGAGTTATCCTTTAGTGCCATTTGCACATTCTTCGGCTCTACTTGCGAGATAAAACAAGAATAGAGACATGTATGATATGCCTCGGAGTCGTTTATCATCGACAACAACACAGTGTTGTTATTTAAACTACTCCTAGTCCTCACACCCTCGTTAGGATTTCCTATGATGCTCTCTATAGGATGGTTCTTGTTTATCCTAGAGGTCTCTATCTCGTCAACTCTCAGATTATCTCTTAAGTTAGATCCTATTTCACCTAATGGGGGAACATCCTCAGATTCCACATTTTTCTCCTTGTGGACATTTTCCTCAGAGTTGGAATTTGATGTCTGAGTCTGATTCTCAGTTGAAGATGCTTCTGGATCAGTGACTTCTGGAGATCCATCTTCAGTCGAAGTAGGCTCGGATGTTGATTGAAATGTAGTCCTCGGAAAGGTATGACCTTCGTCATTCAGATGCAACGTCGCCATGTCCTTTTCGATTGTACCTGCATTTTCATCCAAAGGAATGTTAAATGACTCAAACAATTTATCATAGTCAAATATCCATTCCGGACCTGTTCGTTTTGTTAAATACCCGTTTGTTTGGTGAGATCGGCACATAACCTAGGAAGTATCCTTCGTCAGCCTTTTCACCAAACTTAGGTTGATGTTTTGTTCGCAGTAAAGTACATGGTACCCCAAATGGTTCGAAGCCAGTTAAATTAGGTGGCCGTTTATTCAAAATTTCATAACAGGTTTTGTTCAAAGATTTGACAGTTAGGACCCGGTTTAAAATATGACATGCGGTATTCACTGCCTCTCCCCAAAACATGGTAGGAAGCTTTGAATAATCTGTCTTTGAATCGTGATCACCTGATAATTGGATACAAACTGTTGAGAACAATGTGTGAAGTGACATTATCACGAGCTGGAATGACAGTGAAATTACCATCTTGCCCATAATAAAGAAATCGATTGCAAATGGCTAACGAGTATGGGTATTCAGGCATGCAAACATTAATTTAACTGTTTACTATGTTTCTAGAAAAGTGAAATGGATTGATGAAGAATTCAAAAATAATTCATGGTTGATTGTTTCTTGATTTTGCAATGGGGATATTGATGCTTGGGTTCCAATTACTTCTTCTAGATACTCGATCAACGCACTCAATCTTCCAATCGAGACAGTTTGGCGTCCATGGTATCGCAACAAGGAGGTGATCACTCTTATTGAGGATTAAACTCAATCTAATTAATTAAACCACCTAGAAAAAGGATTTTTGCAATATATGCAAATATGTTTTAAAAACCATGCATATATATTGTTTCCTTCCATCTATAAGGACATAAAATATTGTTATTAATTAACAGGCAGGAGGATATTTGGAGGGATACAAAGGGCTGTTTCTGATAACTGTTAGAGGGGCATGTCGTACGGTGCCAATGTACCAACCGTAGTGTGGATTAGCATTGTTCTCGTCCTTCCTTGGAGGGATGCTACCTTCTTCTTCATAAACGTGTTTGTTATCTTTGTTTTTTTTTTTTTTTTTATAAATATTTCATAGCATTAATATATGGATTTTAGATAAACAATTATGTTTGACTGATCAAGCTTAAATGTCAAACATTTACTTTCGTATCTTCCTTTTGTAGAAGTGTTTTTAACTTTCATTCAAAATTAAACTAATAATTTAAATGAGCATATCTTGATTTGGTTTCATGTTGATTTGTGTTTCGGGATTTTGTAACTATCTAAATCATTTGATAGCCTCGATCCAAATAAAGTTGTTTTCCTTTATTTAATGGCCTTTAGAAAAGTTATATACTTTATCATCACACTCACATGTGGCAATTTTTAGAGTTATTTTAGCTATTTTTCATATTGGCAATATTGAACTCATTAAAAAAAAAAAAGAGATTGATTTGAGGATGGGGATCTCAATCTATGGGAAAAGAGATTGATTTGGTTTCTGGATTTCATTCCCTGTGTGCATAAGAAATCACCATGACCTAATGTTGGGTTTGTTTGTATGGGCATTTTTTTTTATAAAATTTAGTTCTATGCCCCAATTGTTTTATTTTCTGTGTTTTGTTCATCGGAGCATCTTTTTCGAACGAGTATTCTATGCAATAGTTCTAGCTTGCCAAATAGTCAGGGTTTTTTGTGGCATTCCAATTGTGAATATTTGTTTATTACCTCTTGATGACATGTGTTTGATTATGTAGCAGGTTTAATAAACATCATTTGAAAATATGTTGGTTTTTTTATATGATTTACCTTTATATAATGACAAAGGTTAGCAATTTTTATTTTCTTCACAAATATGTTTCGACCTTTTTTATTGTGAAATTGAATTAACTTTATTGTTTGTTACGGTACAATTTACATCTCATTAGCTTATTAACTAAATTTGTTTATATTTTTCTAAAAATGAAAATTCACATTGAAAATTAATCATGATATCAATTATATGTCTATTTGAAGATGACATTGCTAACAACCACATTTCATCTCTTTTTATATATTTCAAACAACAATATGCTATTGAATGAACACACAATCACATAAAAACTATCATTGCCACCACCGCTTTGCGCGGGTACACTACTATTTATATTAGTTGGATGAGTGTTTCACGTTTGATTAAGGTTTTTGGATGAACACTCGTTGTTAAATCACGTTAGATTAAGGTTTTTGGTTAAACACGTTGATGCATCACGAATGACGAATATGAAGATGATGAACACGAAGATAATGAATGAAGATGATGAACACGAAGGATGACCAACAACGATACATCAAAATCTTCATCATTTTTATTTGAATTTGTGTTACTTTTATTAATTTTGGAAGTGGGGTATTTCAATTTATTTAACAATTATTATTTTAATATCTGATGCAATATTAATTAATATAAAATTAAACTAGATATATTATTTTTCCCAAACTACCATTGACTAGATGCATATGATATTAAAAGTGATGTGGATGATGCATCACGAGTTCGACTTGATCCAATGACTATAAGATGATTTTTAGGTTGCTAGATGCCTAAAAATTCTCAATTGAACCTGACTCTATATATGTATATATACATTGTTTATATAACTAGCTGGTTTTAATAACTACACATAATAATTATAATTTTCTTATATATTAATTTAAATTATTCATGATAGTAATTAGTAAATAAACAGGTAAAAAGGTAAAGAAACTTATAACTAAAACAAAAAATAAAAACTAATAATAAATTTTAGTTTTCTTAAAACAAATTAAATAGATTAGTTTCGTTAAAGAACAATAATGTTAATATTAAAATATGAATTTATATGTTAACGATACAAAAAGCAAAAAAATTAATAAATATACAAATAATAATTAAATTACATTTTATTTTGTATTTATAAATTTATATTAGTTAACTAAATCATAATTTATTAAAATGATAATTTAAATGTAAATCCAAAAATAAAAATGTATTAAAGGGACCAAAAATAAAAGTAATTATTAGTTGAGGGACCATAAGTAAAATGAAAAATTTGTCATTTTGAAAATGTTAACGGATGACTAACGGACGAGGGACATTTTTTTTTTACAAACAAACAGTGTTTGGAGGGATCATCTATTCAACTTTGGAAGTTGAGGGACTGGTTTTATAATTTTGAGCAAACTAAAGGGACCAATTATGTAATTTACTCTTATGTAAATTATTGTAGACAAACTATGTGTATGAATATGTCTGTTTCTGATGTCTAGAATAGCGAAAGATTAAGTACCATTTTGAATATTTAACTTTTACATTTGTCTCATTTAGTTACTAAATTATTTTTTTGTCATGATTTAACCACTAAACTTTAGTTTACTGTTTTATTTTGGGTAAATAAATAAAGCTAATTGTAACATCTGTGTTATTTTATTTATGTGTGTTATGACAATTAAGTTCAGAAATGATGTATTTGAAGGTATAATTTATCTTAATTCATTTAATTAAGATGTTACAAGTTGGAAATTTAATAAAGATTTTTAAAGAAATAATTGAAAATCTTATGTGAATCATAGAATTTAATACGAGTCGGAAAATAAATAAATGGATCAACATTGCAACTAGAGTGAAAATTTGACGTAAATGACCAATCATTCATTGAAATTTTCACATATTTCTAATATGTGTTTTTGCGTAATTTTTTTAAGAATGATATATTAAGTACATTGGATTTTTAAAGATGCTCTATAGAACTTATATAATAATACTAATAATATTTAAATCAAATTGAGATATAAAATCTGTTATGTTTCGTAACTTCATTTAAAAAAAGAAAAGAATTAAAATCAGATAAATTTTACCTGGTGTTTCTTTCTTTCAAAACTAAATAAAAATATTTATTTATTCTTTTCATTCTATTCCTTTTTTATTCTTTTCATTATCATTCATTTCTTGCATTTTCCCATCCAACTTTTATGTCTGTCTTCATCGAGTCAAACCAAATCTCCGGGTTGACCTTAATTGTTCACAAGAGTTGATGGCAACTACAGATCTGGATTTGTTCATGTAGAAACTGAAACAATTGCGTCAACCAAATCTCCATATAGATTAACCTAATTTCTTCACTTGGCTATGGCGAACACAGATCTGGAATTGTTCATGTGGAAACTAAAACAATTGATTGACGGTGACAGAAATTCGTTGATCAGGAGCAACCCATACATCCGACAGAAACTCCCTGAAATCAAAGTGCTTTATGAGGAGTTTGGCAAGCTGATTGAATCGGGTATGATGAACATGGATGATGAACAAGTACTCCATGTCTATGAGCTTGATGAAGAATATGTGAGAAAGTGGAAGAAAAGAGTTGTGGACGTAGCACATGAGGCACAAGATATGGTTGATGTGTTCATATCCTCTGCCATTCTCATGGAGAAGGAAGTTTCTAAATCTCAGGTTCTTTTGGAAGAAATCGATGATATGACCTTACCTATGTATGACACAGAATATGGTATCCATGACATAAGATCTGGTAGATTTCTGTGCCCAGATGTTAGAGATGACATGGAGGATTCTGATGATACATTTCTTGGTGACGTCATAGATTGTCCTCTTGACCTTAAGGATGTTATCGATGACATTAAATCTCTAGAAAACGAGTTGAAGGTTCAGACTGTTCAGAAAGAAATGAAGTTGGAGTATTCTTCCACCAGAAATACAGCAAGAGTACTTAGACATACAGGGATTGAACGTGAAGAAGTGATGGTGGGTTTGGATGAGCAGGCACTGTTGATAATCGATAAACTTGCTGAAGATCGTAAGCATAAGCAGCTCGAAATCATATCCATTGTTGGTATGGGCGGACTAGGTAAGACTACTCTGGCTACGAAAATATTCAACCATCATTATGTTGTACACTGTTTCGGTATACGTGGGTGGGTTACTGTTTCTCAAGCATACACAAAGAGGGATTTGTTAAAAGGAATATTGGAATCAATTGGAAAATCGGCTCATGAAGCAATTAGCGAACCAATGCTCCGTAAAATGTTGCACCAGAGCCTATATGGCAGGAAATATTTCATCGTCATCGATGATATCTGGAGTGGCAAGGCATGGAATGATCTGAGGCTGTACTTCCCAGATGATAACACTGGTAGTAGAATCCTTGTAACCACTCGCCAAACAGAAGTTGCTTCGCATGCAAGCCCGGGTGGTTTCATTCACAATCTACGATATCTGACTGAAGAGGAAAGTTGGGAGCTGTTGTGCAGGAAGGCTTTTAGGGGATACGAGTGCCCGGAAAGTTTGATTGAGACAGGGAAACAGATAGCTAAAAAGTGTAAAGGACTGCCGCTTGCATTAGTTGTGATAGCAGGACTTCTTGAAAAGGGGGAGAAGAACAAACATCTTTGGGAGAAAGTTGCTGAGAGTGTGAGTTCGTACGTTATTAACGACCCTAATGGATGCTTGGATACACTGGCTTTAAGTTATGACCATCTACCTCATCACTTGAGAAACTGCTTTCTCTATGCAGGTGGCTTTCCAGAAGACTATAAAATCCAAGTAAAGAGGTTGATCAGGCTATGGATGGCTGAAGGGTTTATTGTTGAAACAGGCCAAAGAAGTTTAGAGGAAGAAGCAGAGGATTACCTGATGGATCTAGTTGACAGGAATCTGTTAATTGTTGCTGATAGAAGGTCTGATGGTGGAATCAAATCATGTCGTCTGCATGATCTTTTGAGGGAACTATGCTTGAAAAAAGCTACCGAAGACAATTTCTTCAAGAAAATAGGTGAGTCAGACAGGTATCCTTTCTCTGATTCTAATTCCAGAATAGAGAAGCATCGTCGTCTGTTTGCAGATTATGAAGTTCTATGTGAAATCTATTCACATGGTTCCCTCAAACACATTAGGTCACTTTTTTGCTTTTCAAACAGGGAACCATTTAGTTTTAGAACTGGAAGTTGGGCTCCTTCATTTTTGCTTCTTCGGGTGTTGGATCTACTAAATAGTTCAGTTACCAATCTTAGCAACATAAAAGTGCTAATTCATTTAAGGTACCTAGCTGTTTGGTTAGGTTACCGAGAGAAATTATTTCCATTGGGAGATCTCAGGAGCCTTGAAACTCTCATTCTTAAAGGCAAGTATGAAGGTTCCTTGGAATTCAAAGATGTGGTAAACAATATGGTGCATCTAAGGCATTTACGGAGTGAAAACCTCATAAAAATAATTTCCAGGATAAACTTACCTTTTCCAAATATCAAAAAGAGTGAAAACCTCTCATATATTCCCATGTTCCGCACCGTGCTGTCCAACTTGCAAAGCATTTCCAGGCTAAACTTACCTTCTGAACATCAAAGGCTTCTGCTATCTTTTCCGAATATCAAAAAGCTTGCATGTTCTGTTCGTTTACCATTGACCTTGAATTTTGCTGCATTAACTCGTCTCGAATCTTTGGATGTCGACACTGAGTATCAAATGGTTATTATGGAGAAACCAATAATGATATTCCCTGAAACCTTGAAAAAGCTGACCTTGAGAAAGTGTGGTCTTCGCTGGAATTTTATGTCTGTAATTCAACAACTACCCAAGCTTGAGGTTCTCAAATTACTTGACTCTTCGTTCATTGGATGGGTATGGAATACTGGCGAGGAGGAGTTTCGCCAACTGAAATTCTTGAAGTTACGGAAGTTAGACATTAGATCGTGGGTTGCCTCTAACATCAACTTCCCCCAACTCAGGAAACTAGTGGTGAGAGCCTGCATAGATCTCAAGGAAATTCCACTAGATATAGGGGACATCTACACACTCCAGCATATTGAAATCGATCGCTCAAACCCCCGCTTACTCGAAAGTGTTAATAGTATTCAAGAAGAGCAACGTGCGTTAGGAAACGATGGAATCCATGTCAAGGTCACTGACAATCCGGATCCGGATGCAGTTTTCTTTGAGGGGAACCCTTATGCTGGCTAAATTGTAACATCTTCAAGATGTACCAATTTCCTTCCATTTTTAGTGAAAAGGATGTCAACGTTGATCAGTAAGGCATATATGAAGAAATTTGTTGTATTCTTGGCTAGAGAGCCTGTTGTTAGCATATGTATACTTAATTGTGCTAACTGCACTAAATACCAATGCACTTTCATATTTTTATAAGGGATTGATATTGAAAAAAAGACCATTAATTTTCATGAATTTATGAACATTTAAATCGATACACATTGTTTATCTGGTTGCTATCTGGTTAATTTGTCAAAAAACTCAACTTTCATCGGAAAACCATTATCGTCGGAATTTGAATCGAACAAGATGAATGTGGAAATTATGCCTTCCATAAGTGACAAGGATTAGATCGATTAAGGTTGACCATTGGACAAACTTGTCTAATTTACATCAAAATTATGATTCTTTTGTTCCTCTATTTTCCGTTTAAGGCAAACTTGTGTACGAAGTTGGAGTTCTCCTTATAAACCCTAATCACAAATCACCATTGATGACTTATTTGTAATATCTTTGATCAAGCTCTGCAAACACTCACAGTGGATTGATTCTCAGCTTCTTGCGTTTGTGATTTTTCTTTTTTTAGGTTTTCAACGTAAATATGTGACTATGTTATTTTAAAAGAATTTGGTATATATACCTAACTTAAAAATTTTGATATCATATATGTCCTTCCTAAAATTCATAACACCATACATACCTAACCAATTAAGTTATTAATATCACATATACCCTCTTAAATACTATTAGTATTATATATACCCAAAATAATTAATTTAATTATTTTTAAAACTCATAAGTAATCATGCTTATTAATTAATGACTATTATATCTTTATTTATTTATTCTTTCAACTAAACTTCAAAATATCATATTTCTCCAACTAAATTAATTCTTAATATTATATCCCTCTTAATAATTTTATATAATTTATTTTCCTTAAACTTGTACTAAATAAATATTCATAGTAAAACAAATTAACATTAACACTTGGGAAAATTTCACATAAACCCCTCTTAAACTTCATAATATCATATACACCCAACTTAAAATTTTAATATCATATATATCTCTCTAGATTTTATAATATCATATATATATATATATAGTCAAATTAAGTTATTAATATCATATATCCCTATTAAACATTATTTATATCACATATACCAAAATTCATTAATTTAACTATTTTTAAAACTCGTAATTAATCTTATGTATTAAATAACAACCATCGTACCCTTATTTATTTCTCCTTTCAACTAATTTCAAAATATCTATTTACTTAACTCAAATTAATTCTAAATATCATATCCCTTTTAATAATTTTATATGCTCCATTTTTTTTAAACCTTTTACTATATAAATTCTTTATAGTGAAACAAATTAACATTAATAATATAATTTTTAAGAAAATTTGGTTTGTCTCGTACTTAACCTACAACAATTACAATACCTAGTTTTGTAAAGCAAACAAGAAATATATTTTGTTCAATGGATAAATTTAAAAAAAAAATATCGTATTATGTTTTTGCTCATATAATTTCAAGTATTAGTGTCCTATTATTTTCTTCTTATTTGTTTATTTCCTACATCTTTACATATATGATTAACTGGTTACATATTATGTTCTTTTTTTTCTTTTCCTTTTAAAAGTTTAAAGTTGTATTGCATTTGATTCTTTTAAATTTATGTAAGGTCCTAGCTAGCAATAAAATACTAATTGGAGATTAATATAGATTAATTTATAGTTTAAGTTATTACATTACAAGATTTTATAATAAAGTTATAAATGGTACACCTTGCTAATCTATTACATAAACATCAAATCAGTCATCAGCTACCCAACTCCCAAAACTTTAAAAATTGATATATATACCCAAAAATGAGTTGAGTATTGGTCTATGATTATTCAAGTTTCAATAAGGGTGAACATGTTATACAGATTTAAGTAGTCAACATGCATCTATGATGTAACATCCCACATCGGTGGAGAGGAGAAACTAATAAGCCAATATAAGGGTGATGTTGTCTTTTTCAACCAAGACGCGTTTTGAGGCGGGCCTATGGCTTGGCTTCCAAGAACAAAACCGTGCGGTCTTTGCCAAAATGGACAATATCTTGTCTCGGGGTGTTCTGGGCTGTTATAGTTGGTATCAGAGCCAGACACCGGGTCGATGTGCACAATGGGGACGTTGTGTTCCCATGGGGGAGGGATTGTAACATCCCACATCGGTGGAGAGGAGAAACTAATATGCTCACATAAGGGTGAGGTTGTCTCTATCCACCAAGACGCGTTTTGGGACGGGCCTATGGCTTGGCTTCCAGAAACAAAACTGTGCGGCCTTTGCCAAAGCAAACAATAACTTGTCTCAGGTGGTTTGGGCTGTAATATATGACAAGTGGATTTAGCTTAATATTATGCAACATGCATGATTTACAAGCTAACAAGACATAAATCTATATAGTTAGGATGATGTCAGTCCCAACCACACGTATTTGTGGAGGCCAATCCATATCTGGGCTAGCTACCGGTAAATCAATGTAGGTGAAGTCAGAGTAGCTTGCTTCATCTACAAGTTCCGCTTGAGCAAGTAAAATAAACTAAGGCTTTAGCAAAATTCTTTAGCATGTCATACATCTTGAGCAGATAAATCATGAATCAATGATAGCAAAATAAAAGCATATAGTAGAAGAGAAAGATGAAGAAATGATAATGTGCTATGAGCTGATAATGAACTTGCTATCTTGTTAAACATGGCAACACCTCACCTGGTGTGCATAGTTACTTGGTCAAGCTTTGATATAGAATTGCAAAGTAGTAGAAGCATGACAATATGTCTCATTTCATATAAAGCATGTAGGACAGATAAAGGGAATTTGTAAGTTCGACCATTTTTTGCGATTAAAAGCCCCAACCCCAACCAATTTTCATTACAAAAAAAGCTTTTAACCGATAAAATTTTACGAATTTTGGGTGTTACCGGTGATAATAGGTGCATTTTTTTGAATTAACGATGAATTTTTGAATGATGAACACCATGAATGAAAAACGTGATAAAGAGATGCATTTTTGAAGGTATGAACGTTTGAATGAACGATGCATTGAATGTTTAGATGTTTGAAGGTTTTTGGATGAACATGTTGTTGCATCACGTTAGTTTAAGATTTTGGATGTTGTTGCATCATGTTGGATTAGGGTTTTTAGATTAACACGTTGTGCATGATGATAGATTAAGGTTTTTGGATGAACAAGTTGATGCATCATGAAGGATAAATATGAAGATGATGAACACGAATGAATGAAGATGATGATCACAAAGGACGGACAACAATGATGCATGTGAATCTTCGTCATTATTTGAATTTGTTAATTATGAAAGTGTATTTATATAAATTTATATAAATTTATTATTTAAATATGTGATTTGCAACATTTAATTAATATAAATTTAAAATTAATTAAATTGTATATTTTTTCTTAAACTACCCTTCGCTAATAGCATCTGCTATGTTGCATCACAAGATGCATTAGGTATGATACATTACGAGATCGATTTGATCCAGATGGTTCCTAGGTATCTAGATGCATAAAAGTCCTCAATTGAACTCGACTATCTCTCTCTCTCTCTCTCTATATATATATATATATATATATATATATATATATACACACACACACACACATATATATATGTATGTGTGTGTGTTTGTACTATATATTGTTTTTGCCGCGGCCTCTGAACAAAACACAACCTAATAAACAAGGGAACAAATTATTTAAAAAAAAAAATCCATATGTTAATCACACAAAAATGACAGTTTGAATCCTTTTTTATAATCAAACATAGAGGTTCCAAGTTTTGCACTCCGTGTATAAGATCAATTATGAACTCTTCCTAGGATATTTTATGTTCAAGCATTTAATAAGAAAACACATAGTAGGGTATGCCATAATTTACCTTTTCAAATCATTGGTTTGGAAATGGTGTTTTTCATGTGTTTGGAATCATAACTTTCGGCTCACAAATGCAAAATAATCAACTAATATTGTGGCTCAAGGAAAGTTTGAGTTTAACTACATCAAATTATGCAATAGATAAATGTAAATGTGATCATATAAAATTCTCTACGAAAAAACCGAACTTTATTTTTTTTTTTCAGATGAAAAATTGTATAAAATGAACAAGAAAGCATAAACTTCTGTTATAAAGTAAACAAACTTGCAGTCTCATTTGGATATAACATATTGATCAGGTTATAAATAACCATGTTTATAAAGCGTAAAAGAATTGATTTTTAGTGGAAAAGTGCCGTAGAATGTGCTACTATTGATTAATTTCATTGCTTGTGTAGGTAACTAATTCAAGTCTAAGTTTGGCAAAAATCAAGAAAAATCGAAAATAATTTCAGAAGGCCAGGCGTAGCCCTGCTCCCCAACCGAGTGCTCGACAGAATGATTTATGCTGCAAAAATACAAAATTAAGCCCAGACGCAGGCCTGTGTCCACGGCTGCACCCAGCCCTTAAAAAGATTTTCAGCGCCGTTTTTAGGGTTTCCAGCACTTATCTATAAATACCAAGTCAGAGGAATGAAAAATTTGTCGCGTTTTTTAGAGAGAAAAGGCTTGGAGAGGTTCCGTTTAAGCGAATACGAGTACGAAGCAAGCACGAGTCAAGCTACGACATTGCTACGAAGATGAACACACAACTCTTGAGCTTTGAATCAACCATGTCTGGCTAAACTCACGATAATCATTCTCGGAAGAAACATCACGCTAAGTGTCTTAGTTTTACGAACGATTTATTTTGTTTGCATGTTTTATGGTTTATGGTTTGATTGTGAACAATTGATTGTTATTTATTTTGTTGCGCTTCGCAAGATAGCTCGTTGGTATTTTATTATTCGTGCCGAGTTATTTATTTAAGTAAGACGAGTAATCAAAGTAACACGCGCTATGCCCGAGATCACGTAACGGTTTTTATAACAATTATAAAGAAAAGAGTATGTCTATGTAATCTTTATATCGTTCTATAAATTAAACACGAAGTTTGATGTGGAATCTGGGAATGGTTATATTCATTAAAATATTTAATCAAATAATCACTCAAGTCTCTTTCTTTAATCGCGCAAGTAATTAAGTTTATAAAAGCAACAATAATCCTTTTTCAACCAACCACTTTTCAAAGTAACTAAAATTACAACGCTAGTCGCTCGAATACGTGAGATTAACCTCTCGCTCTCTGTGGATCGATCTATACTTACCCTAGCTTCTAAGGTAATTAGTGGTTATTTTTGGCAAGGTAACGACACTCGTATCAAATTTTGGCGCCGTTGCCGGGGAGCGGTTGCGCTTAAAGTCACGTATTTTGGTAATTAGCTTTCGTATTAGTTAATTAGTTTTCTAGATTAATTTAGTTTAATTCAATTTTTTTTTGCTTATTTGCTTTAAGTTGCTTATTAATTCTTTAATTGTTTCTTTGCTATTATTCTAGTTATTTAGTTTTAAGCTTTATTTATTGCCTTAGTATTATTAAGAAAAGGGAATCGTGGCGCAAGCATCGATTCTCACCAAAAAGAAAGCTTCTAGTTCTTCATCTAGTCCTCATAGGTTTATGCACACACGTTATTCTGGTAGAATTTCACCCTTGAAGTTTGACCTAGAAATAGAAAACATGACTAGATCTAATAGGCGAGCCACAACTCAAGCAAACGAAAATAAAAACATTGCTCCTGAGGTAGACGTGGAAGAAGAAGTAGTTAGTTCGGAGACGAGAAGGTCGAGAACATTCTTGCTAGAAGGCCCTTTCTTTTTAGTGAAAAGGAAACTGAAAAAGAGCTTATAAGGTAAGCCCTTGCTGTCGAAGTCCAACAAAACCAAAGACCAATGGGAGACCGTAGAACCGTAGAATCCCAATATAGGGCGGGTGATATCTCTGATCCATCACCCATTCTCTATCCAATCACGGAGAATGAGCCCGAAATTAGCCTCAGCTATTTAGCATCTTACCGGTTTTTCGCGGAGCACCAAGCGAAGAACCGTACGAGCACTTAGCTGAATTCACTGCTATATGTAAGGCCAATCACGTTAGGGGAATGATCGTAGACGCACTTAAACATAGACTGTTTCCTTTCTTCTTGAAGGAAAGAGCGAAAAACTGGTTTGTGTCACTTCCCACTGATATCATAACTAGTTGGGATGAAATGAAAAAAGAATTTTTAACTGAATACTACCCAATTAGTAAAACTACAGAAAAACGTAAAGAAATAACTGGATTTAAACAGAAAATTGGAGAATAATTTCACGAAGCATTTAATAGGTTAAATGAATTATTAAGAACATGCCCTCACCATGAGATTCCTTGATCAAAACCTTCTTTGATGGGGTTAGTCAGGAAAGTAGGAATATGATCACTGCCGCTTCTGGCGGAACCTTTTTAGCAAAAGAAGATGATGAAGCTGGGGAGTTATTAACCTAGTTGAGCAATGGTTTAAAAGTCCAAGCAGGTTCAGAGAGTAGTGTTGGTGTCCAAGTCATGGGCATAGACAATGCATGGAAAAAAGAAGTTCAATCCGATATCTCCGAACTGAGCAAAAAGATGGACCTGTTGGTGAAGAGAATGGGAAAGGCCACAGTGGCACAGGTCTGCTGTGTCACATGTGGAGACCCTTCCCATCAATTCGAGAATTGCCCACATACCTTCGCCCACAAAGAATATGTGAATGAAGCTTTTGGCTATCGGCAACGAAGAGAACGAGAGAACCCATACTCGGAAACCTACAATCCGGGATGGAGAAAACACCCGAACTTTAGTTGGAGGGACAATCAAGACAACGATGCTCCCACAAAGCCAAGATAAGAGCAACCTCGTCAACAAAACCGAGAATTCCAATACGGATCAACCTCAGCCACGAAGGATGATCGATATTATAAACGTCAAGACCCTAAAGAAGAGCATGAGTCACGACCAGTGTCGGGGGACTCAAAAGAGTTTTCCGAATTTATGGAATTCATGAAACAACAAACCATGGTACAAGCGAAAACTATGGAAATGCTTGGAAGGCAAATGAGACAAATTGCAAAGTCCCTAACTAAACGTGAAGAAGGGAAGCTTCCAAGTAACACCACGGTTAACCCATCGCACCACCATGGTAAGGAGAAGAAATACGAAGTCAATGAAGTGAATGAAGTAACCAAAGTCACTACCCTAGGACTGGAAAAAAAGTAGACAATAAGATAGAAATGCCTAAGGAAAGTGAGACAGACGATGAAGTAGAAATTGTCTATGAAGAGGAGCCACCTAAATCGGAGTAAAAGGTAGAAACGAATATTAAGAAAGTAATTTAAGGATTTAGAAGTCAAGAAACTAGTCGAGACTAAAGTTGGGGAAGACAGTTCAAACACTGAAATTGCTCCTTACCCAACGGCCTTAGAAAACCTGGCGTCATTTCCTTATGGTAAGAAAGGATCTAAAAATGAAGAGTTATGGGACATCTTTAATCAAGTTAAAATTAATATTCTGTTAAATAAAGCTATACAACAAGTCCCTTCTTATGCTAAATTTTAAAAAGACCTTTGTACTCAGAAATATAAATTCAAAATATCTCTTCCTAAACAAATCAACCTCATTGAACAAGTCAGTGCAGTTATCACTAGCTCACTGCCACCTAAACTAAAAGACTCAGGATCACCCTTGATCCCAGTGACTATTGGCGATGTTCAGATCAAAAAGGCACTTCTAGACTTAGGGGCAAGTGTTAATATTTTATCTGGTAATTTATTTGACCAACATGATCTAGGCACCCTACAGACAACAAATTTCATCTTACAATTAGTAGATAGGTCCACCAAAGTACCACGGGGGATGTTGTCTGACGTAATTGTTAAGGTTGAAGATTTCTATTATCCAGTAGATTTCTTAGTGTTGGACTCGGACAGTACTTATAAAGAAAGCCAACCGACAATCATCTTAGGACGTCCCTTCTTAGCTACAATCAATGCTCAGATCAATTGCAGAACAGGTGCTTTAGACATAGCATTCGGAAATCGCAAACTCCGACTCAATGTCTTTAATAATGTACCTAATGCATCATTGGATTCAGAGTGCTACATGATCGACTTAGTTGATGATTTAATACAACAACAATTATTAACAATAACATGTAAAGATCTAGTGGAACTGCTCCTATATTATAATGAGCATAAGTTAGATAATATGCCTGAAGGTAAGGAGTTCGAACTTGAATGTGTTCAGTTAGTGGATTCTACTCAACCACCATGGACACATAAGATCGAGAAACTTCTTACCAATTTACCACCATCAGCAAAACCATCACTGGAGCAACCACCTAATTCAGAGTTGAAACCACTTCCATCTCATCTCAAATATGCTTTTCTTGGCCCTGAGAGCACATTACCTGTAATCATTGCAACAGATCTTACTACTGCACAAGAAAATGCCTTATTAGAAGTTTTATTGGGACATAAGGAAGCGGTAGGTTGGAATATAGCAGACCTCAAGGGGATTAGCCCAATAGTGTGCATGCATAGGATTATCACTGATCCAACAGCTAAGCCGAGTAGAGATGCTCAACGAAGGCTGAATCCCAACCTTAGAGAAGTGGTGAAGGATGAAGTACTGAAATGGCTAGATGCTGGAATTATTTACCCTATATCAGATAGCCAGTGGGTTAGTCCCACACAAACGGTTCCCAAGAAATCCAGAATCACTGTTGTCGATACTCAAGAAGGAGAAAAGATGTATGTATCGACTACAGAAAACTGAATGCCGCAACCTCTAAAGATCATTTCCCTTTGCCATTCATTGACCAAATAGTAGAGAAATTAACAGGACAAAAATTCTATTGCTTATTAGATGGCTATTCGGGGTATAATCAAATCCTGATACACCCAGAAGACCAAGACAAAACGACATTTACATGTCCGTATGGCACATTCGCCTACCGAAGAATGCCATTTGGACTATGTAATGCTCCGGCCACATTCCAGCAATGTATGATGGCTATATTTTCAGATATGGTCGGGGGTCTCTTCAAATCTTCATGGACGACTTTTCTATATTCGATAAGTCATTCGAAGGGTGTCTCTCTCATTTAGAAAAAGTTCTCAAGCGATGTACAGAAACCAACTTGGTATTAAGCTGGGAAAAGGGTCATTTTATGGTCAAGGAGGGAGTAGTTTTAGGACACATAGTGTCTGAAAGAGGAATGGAGGTTGATCGAGCTAAAATTCAACTGATTTCATCCTTACCACCACCGACTAATATCAAAGGAATTCGTTCCTTCTTAAGACATGTAGGATTCTACTGAAGGTTTATAAAAGATTTTAGTGCCATAACTAAGCCCTTATGTAACCTTCTGCTTAAGGACGCACCATTTAACTTCGATAAGGGATGTGTAGAGGCGTTTGACACATTAAAAGATAAGCTTACGGAGGCACCGATCTTGCAATCACCCGATTGGTCTCAGCCCTTCGAGATCATGTGCGACGCAAGTGATCATGCAGTAGGTGCCGTCCTTGGCCAAAGAGTGGACAAAAAGCCTGTGGTAATATACTATGCAAGTAAAACATTCTCTGAAGCTCAGATAAATTATGCAACAACTGAAAAAGAAATGCTTGCAGTAGTTTATGCGCTAGATAAGTTCAGATCTTATGTCTGGGGAGCTAAGGTAATTGTGTATTCCGATCACAGTGCCTTACGACACCTCTTGGCTAAGAAAGACGCTAAACCACGGCTAATTCGATGGATACTGCTACTACAAGAGTTTGATTTGGAAATCCGAGATAAAAAGGGTTCAGAAAATGTAGTAGCAGATCATCTATCGAGACTGCCAACAATCACCACCGATATGCTGGATTTCATTCGGGATAACTTCCTAGATGAACAACTACTATTCATCGCAAAAGTGTCATGGTTTGCTAATTTAGTGAACTACTTTGTCACAGGGAAAATCCCAGGCCACTAGAACTCACATCGAAGAAAGTATTTCTTCTCCCAAACTAAACAATACATTTGGGAGGAGCCGAATTTATTCAAAATAGTAGTAGATCAAATTATCCGGCGATGTGTGCCAGAAAATGAGCATTACGACATCCTAAATCACTGCCATTCGTATGCATGTGGAGGTCACTTTAGTGCCAAAAAGACAGACCATCGAATCCTGCAATGTGGATTCTTTTGGCCGACTATCTTTAAGGACTCATACAAGTTCGTTAAATCATGCTTAAGATGCCAACAAATAGGAGGAATTTCAAAACGAGACCAAATGCCTATGACACCAATTCTTATAGTAGAGATTTTCGATGTGTGGGGCATAGACTTCATGGGCCCCTTCCCTAAGTCGTATGGTTTCGAATATATTTTAGTGGCAGTAGATTACGTCTCTAAGTGGGTAGAAGCCGAGGCCACAAGAACTAATGACCATAAGGTAGTCTGTCAGTTCGTTAAACGGAACATATTCTCAGTTCTCACGTCACAGAATTCTTAAAGCCATAATTAGTGACGGGGGTTCTCATTTCAAAAATATGTACTTCAGCAAACTACTTAATCACTATGGAGTAACTCACAAGATCGCAATCCCATACCACCCACAAACTAGTGGACAGGTAGAAGTGTCCAATAGAGAAATCAAGCGCATACTAGAGAAAACAGTGCGACCCGATCGTAAAGACTGGTCAACACGACTAGACGATGCACTCTGGGCATATCGCACTGCTTTCAAAACCCCTATCGGCATGTCTCCCTATAAGTTAGTGTATGGGAAATTATGTCATCTTCCGGTTGAACTAGAGCACCGAGCTTTATGGGCAATCAAAAATATAAATCCTCAATTTTACAAATGCCGGTATTAACCGAAAACATCAATTAAACGAATTAGAAGAAATACGTAGGGAAGCATATGAAAGTGCTAAAATATACAAAGAAAAGACAAAAGCTTTCCACGATCGACTAATTAAACGAAAGGTGTTTAATAAAGGTGATAAAGTTTCGTTATTCAACGCACGCATGCGGCTCTTCCCAGGAAAATTAAAAAGTAAGTGGTCAGGCCCATACACAGTAACCAACGTCTACCCGATCTTAATTAATTTTAATTTACTATAATCAAAGTGTAAACCAATCAAAATGATAATCGAGAAAATCATTTATGTTTAGAAATTATTTTTTAAAGGTGTCATAAATAAGAAAATTTTCTCTATAATTATTTATACTGGTTCATACATTTATAATAAAATATATTTGTGTTGATCAAACCACAAAGACCATTTATATAATTGACTCTACTTTATTTTTAGTGTTAATTAACTTTAATAAATTATAAAAAATATATATATATTTATGAGCCAACAGTTTAATTAAAGTTAAAAATATTAAAGACCTTAAATAAATAAATGTTTAATGTTTAATTTGACCGAGTTAAAAAAACTTCCAAATGGTCTAAGACAACTCAAATTTTTTTATTTAACGTATCAATTATTTTATCGTTTTAATTTTATAATTACACCAGAAAAATTTAAAATTTTAGATCCATACAACATCTTCGAGATTCATGATTAACAACTTTAATCATCAAACTTTGGTTTGTCAGACCTTTACATAAAAATCGAGAAATATAAATAGGTTTTTAATCTTTTTTCGTCTTTCAATTTGACTTTTCATTATAATCCGATTAAATCAACACATTAAAAATTTAAACCATTTAGATTTATCACTTTACCATTATCACCTTCTTTGATACAAATGTGAACGGATTATAAAATAAAATCTTTGGTCGATTTTATTTAAGAAGAAATTAAAATATATTTGACCAAAAAACATATTTTTATTATAAATTTATGCACCAACATAAATAATTATAGAGTTAAGTATTTTTATAATATTTTATGTACGAAACCTTTAGAAAATAGTTTCTAAACATAAATGATTTTTTCGATCATAAATTTTGATTGGTTTACACTTCAATTATAGTAAATTAAAATTATTTAAGACTAAAAATATCTAAATCATTTATGAACCAACATAAATAATTAAATAATTCTTTTCTATTTTTATAGTTTATTAAATTTAAGTAACACTAAAAAATAATTTATTTAATTAAGAATAAAAAAGAGTTAAAAAATTAATTGTAGAAATGATCTCTATAGTTTGCATCAAAATAAGGGTAATTTGGTCATGAGTAAATTACACAAATGGTCCCTGTGGTTTTGTGCTTTTTACTCTTTTCGTCCCTCAAACTTTTTTTTTGCACCAATAGTCCCAAAATCCCAAACCTTTAACACAAATGGTCCCTACCGTTAGTTTGATCCGTTAGTCCAGTTAAGTCACAAGGGCATTTCTGTCATTTTCATTCTCAGGGACCATTTGCGTAATTTACTTATTTTTCTTTTTTTATAAAGTTTTAACATATTTTATATCTTATTATTATTATTGTAACTAAAAAAGAAAAATCTAACACCCAATTTTCAGTCTGTTTGCTTCTTCCCCAACACAGTCAAAACAACATAGCAAATCCATTTTGGTTCTTCCCCAACACAGTCAAACAACATAGCAAATCCATTTTGCTTCTTCTCTTTCAAGACAATAACATAGTCAAACAACATAACAAATTCATTCATTCAAGAATTCGTTAGAAACCCTAAAGTAAACCGAAACCTTAGCTATAAACTGAAAATTATAGATCTGAGTTTGGAAGCCCTGAAATTAAAAACCCAACTTGAGTTTGAAAAAACCTGAAAAATGGTTAGATCTATAATCTTGAGAGATCATCAAAGAGTCTTCAATATCATCAAACAACGAGATGGAGTCGAGTTCTTGAGAAATCAATTTGAGCCATTGAGTTCTTCAAAGGCGTGTTTTCACAAACCCATTTCAGACCTTGGAGGTTCGATATGCTCTCTCTATGGATGAGATTTTATTTGAGATTTTATTTGACTGATTTTCCGATTGCACGTTCTTGAACCAGCCTTTGAGTCTCCGTAGCAGAGCATCGAACTTGACAGTATAAATCATACCTTCGCCTTCGAACAAATGGTGACCGGAGGTAGGTTCGACTAATGGGTTAGCTCCATTTCTTAAGTAAAATAAGCGAACATCCTCGTCCTCTTCTTTATTGATCTTAGCAGGCGGCAATTTCGCCTGAACCCTAGGCGGCCTCCCTCTCTTCTTCTTCACCATTTCAGCTCCCCTGGCTGTACAACATGAGTCCATGTCAACTCCGTCACCTCCACCGGGGGTACCGACAACAGTCATCGACGCACCAACATCGGCTTCTGATTCCTGAATCAGTTGACTTTTGGGCCGCAGCCGCTGCCGTCGATTGAGAGGAAGAGAGGCACCGGTCAGAGAGAATACAAGCTAGATGGAGATGGAGGTCAGGAGTGGTAGATGGTGTTCACCGGCGAAGGAATGGTGGCGGCGGTCGCCGGCCGGTGGGGTAGACATGGAGCAAAGGAGTAGAGGCAAGCAATGGATCGTTGGTAAATGGTTGCTCAGATGCAGAACTTCAAGATGAAATTGATTTTTGATATCACAAAGAAAATGAAAAGATAATTAAATAAAAGATATAAAATAAAAGATAATTAGATAAAAAAAATAATAATATAAAATGACGAAAATGCCCTTATGACTTAACTAGACTAACGGATCAAACTAACGGTAGGGACCATTTGTGTTAAAGGTTTGTGATTTTGGGACTATTGGTGCAAAAAAAAAGTTTGAGGGATGAAAAGAGCAAAAAGCACCAAACCACAAGGACCATTTGTGTAATTTACTCTTTGGTCATATTAGAAAAGTTAATAAGTTGAGGGACCAAAATTGCAAACAAACTATGAAAATAAGGACCGTTTTTGCAAAATTGAAAGTTCAGGGAACAAATTCAAATTTTAGAACAAACCACAGGGACCATTTTTGTAATTAACTCTTTTTTTTAAAGATGATTTTGCACTTTCATCAATAACAAATTTGGTCCATCAACTATTTAATATATTTTTAGTTTTAGTCTTTATAATAAATTTCTACCTTTTTTTAAATATTTAATATTAATTTAAACATTTCTTATTATTATTATTTATACAATTTTATTTTTTATTATTTATTTATTTTAATATTAAATTTATATATATATATATATATATATATATATATATATATATATATATATATATATATATATATATATATATATATATATAAATTTATTTAATTTATGTCTCTTTTGTATATCCAATTTATTTATTAAAATTTTATTTATCTTACGTTTTATTTGTAAAAGTATTTATACATGCATTTTTATCTTTTATATGCTTGCATCTAACTATTTAATAATATTAATATTTTTTTATCTAATTATAATTTCTATGAAAAAAAAATAAACTTATGGACAATTTAATTTAACTATTTGATCGTTTTATTCTAATTTGTTAGTATATGGTGTGTAAAGATGACAATACTACTGCATCATGGCTGATTTCATAAAACGCTTGAGGGTCACACCGATAAGCACAACTGAGCAGATGCAATCAAACGATTGAATAAATAATATTGGATATTGTTTATGACACGAAATGATCACTGAGATTAAATTAATGTGTGATTATATATCTCATAGTACGGGTACTAAAAGTACAATATAGATATTGTAGTGATTTAATTGTCATTGGATGATAATTAAATAATTATCTAGTCTTTTATTTATTATTTAATATTAAATAAAAGATGCATTTATTTGAATTAGTATTATCATCTATTATTAGATAATTAAAGTGTGTTTTATCTCATAGTACGGGGACTAAAAGTACAATATTAGATATTGTAGTGATTTAATTTTCATTGGATGATAATTAAATAATTATTTTGTTTTTATTTATTATTGGATATTAAATAAAAGAGTAAATTACAAAAATGGTCCCTGTGATTTGGTCGAAATTATGGATTTGGTCCCTGGTCTTTAAAAATTACATAAATGGTCCCTCAAAACACTATTTACTTGCAGAAATGGTCCCTCTTTGTCTTAACCTTTTTTAAATGAGGATTTTGCCCTTTTTCTCAAGAACAGTTTTAGTCCCTCAACTATGTAATTTGTTTTCAATTTTAGTCTTTTGTATTAATTTTTAGTTTTGTTTAAATTTAAAATGCTAATTTAAAAAATTAATTATTATTATTAGTTATACATTTTTATTTTTTAAAATATATATATATTCTATATTTATTAAAAATTATCCCATTAGAATATTTTATTTATGTTTCTTTATATATTTAATTTAAAATTTTAAAATATTAGTTATCTTGTGTTTTATTTATTATACATTTTTATTTTTCATATGTTTTTATCTGACTATTTCATTACATTAATATACTTTGATTAAATTATATTCTTTAAGAAAATATATAAACTAAGGGTTTTATTCATTTTCATTTAAATATCTTTTTTTCAATATGTTTGTATTCACATTAAATATTTTTTTCATTTTCATTTTAATATTTTGTTATATTAATACGTTAACTTTAAATTTAGTATTTTTAGTGTTTTATTCATTTTGTTTTAATTATTTCGTTACTAACTACATTTTGATTTAATTATAATTTCTAATAAAAATAATATAAAGTTAACGTTTATTCTTTTTAGTTAAGTATTTTGTTACGTTAATACAATTCGACATAATTATTATTTTCAATAATAAATATATAAACTTAACATGTGATTCATTTTTATCTTAAATATTTTGTAACGTTAATACATTTCGAATTACCTGTAATTTTTATATAAAATATATAAACTATATAAACTTAAGATAAACATTTATATGTTTTGATTTAACGAGATGTATGCATTTTGGATTGTATACTTTTTGTTTAGTTAGATACATTTTGGTTTGTATATTTCATAATTAAATCAAACATATCAATGTAATAAAATAATCATAATAACAATAGAAACATATTAATGTAACAAAATAATCATAATAAAACGAATAAATCAGTAAAATGTATTATAATAAAAATATTTAAATCAAAATGAAAAAAAAACCCCAAAATAATTAGAATAAATGATAGGTTGATCGCCACTATACGTAACAAAATAGTTACATTAAACTGTCCCTAAGTTTATTATTTTGTCGTTGAATTTATAATTAAATAAAAAATATTAAGACAATTCTGTAATTAGATGCAAACATATAAAAGATAAAAATGTGTAAATATTTTTACAAATAAATTTAAGATAAATTAAACTTCAATTAATAAATTGGATATATAAAAGTGACGTAAATTAAATAAATATAAAGGTAAAAATAATAATAAATTTAATAATAAAATAAATATATTTTAAAAAATAAATAATAATGAAAATTTTAAGTTAACATTTAATATTTAGAGTAAATTACAAAAATAGTCCCTGTGGTTTATATGAAATTATGGAAATGGTCCCTCAACTTTAAAAATTACAGAAACAGTCCCTCAAAACACTGTTTACTTGCGATTTCGGTCATTTGACCGTTAGTTGACTGTTAAATTTTTTATAATGACAATTTTACCCTTTCTATAGTTACATTGTTAGTCCCTAAGGTTTTTAACTAGTTTCAACATTGGTCTTGAAATTTAGTTTTTGCTTTGTTATCTTTTTTAAATATACTTATTAACTTTTATATATTAAAAAACAAAAATATTTATTTTATTTAATAAATTTAATTTGATTTATTAATTTTTAATTATTTAAATTAGTGTTTGGGTTTTACAAATGAGTTAATATTATTAAAATTATACGAACTTTTTTAATTTCCTCGATTTAACCACTAATTTGATTTTAAACAAATCATTGACATTTTTAATTTTTTTTATTAATTTAATTCTTAAACTTTTTTGTACTTGTTTAGTCGCTCATTTGTGGCTAGCGGTTTGATCAGTCAAACAAAATTACGTCGATTTCAATATTTTACTGTTACTTATTTTTATTTTTAAGTAGTTAACTATGATTTTATCACCACCATCATCATCATTATTCCTATTGTTATTATCATTATTATAATATATACTCATGTACACAAATATCTCACCAACCATAGTAACAAACTCATTTCAATTATGCTTGTGGCTGATAATTTTACCGACAATAAGCGCACCAACATAGGGTTGATGCTCTACTCTCAACCCCCTCAAATATATTTAATAATGTTTATATACTTTAGATTATGTATAGTGAATGACGAATATGGCATAAACATTATTAAATACATTTGAGGAGGTTGAGAGTAGAGAATCAACCCTAGGGTTCGGATGTTGGTGTGCTTGTTGTCGGTAAATCTATCAGCCACAACCATAAATTGAAATGAGTTCGTTTTTTGGCTGAGAAAATCTTTGTGTCCATGTGTATATATTATAATAATGATTATAACAATAGCAATAATGATGATGATGACGACGACGATATTAATAATAATAAAATCATAGTTAAGTACTTAAAAAATAAAATTAAGTATTACTAGAATTTTGAAATCCACGTAAGTTTGTTTGACTGATCAAACCAACGACTAAACAAGTAAAAATACAAGTTTAAGAATTAAATTAATAAAAAAAATTAGAAATTGTCAATGATTTGTTTAAAATCAAATTAGTGGTTAAATCGAGAAAATTTAAAAAGTTCGTATAATTTTTTCAATATCAAATATTTTATAAAACTCAAACACTAATTTTTTTAAAAAAATACAAATTAATAAATTAAATTAAATTTTATTAAATAAAATAAATATAATAGTTTCTTAATAGATAAAAGTTAATAAGTATATTTAAAAAAGATAACAAAGCAAAACTAAATTTCAAGACCAATATTGAAACTAGTTACAAACCTTAGGGACTAACAATATAACTATAAAAAGGGTAAAATTATCATTATAAAAAAATTAACAGTCAACTAACAGTCAAAGGACTGAAGTCGCAAGTAAACAGTGTTTTGAAGGACTGTTTCTGTAATTTTTAAAGTTGAGGGACCATTTCCATAATATTATATAAACCACAGGGACTATTTCTGTAATTTACTCTAATATTCAAACAAAAAGTAGAAATTAAAGATAAGGACTAAAACAAAAAATAAATTACATAGTTGAGGGACCAAATTTGTTATTGAGAAAAGGGCAAAAACGTCATTTAAAAAAAGTTAAATGAAATAGGGACCATTTATGCAAGTAAATAGTGTTTTTAGGGACCATATATGCAATTTTTAAAGAGCAAGGACTACATCCATAATTTTGACCAAACCACACGGACCATTTTTGTAATTTACTCTAATAAAATATGCAATTATTTGAATTAGTATTATCATCTATTATTAGATACTTAGATGGATAATTATAAACAAATAAGTAAGGGATAATTATAAATAATTATCTAGTCATTTATATATTAATAGATAATATATAAAAGATTGATATTATTTAATAGATATATAAGTATATGTTATAAGATGACAAAATATGGATGCATAAATTTACTTGGTCTTTTACCAAGTTGAGAAGCAAATGTAAATAGTAGATGTGAGTGATGCGTATAGTAATTCTTGTCTCTAACTTTGTATCTATAAAAGGGATGAATTGGTGTGTTGCTAGTGTAGAGAATGTGAGTAGAAATCACATATATGTCAAAATTTGCAAGTGTTGAAGATTTCTTGATATAAGAATTCTGTTAATTATAACACGTTATCAGCACGAAGAGCTCTGTAATTAAATCAAGAATCGAACGAGGTATGGTTACTGAAATTATAAAATATAATCAAAAGATAATTAATATAATAATTGACACAAAAAAAAATCTTATGGACAATTATGGACGACTAACATTTACTTATGTTTACTAACATTTATTTATTGTTACTAACATTTTAATTATGTTTACTAATCTCATACTTATACTAATATTTAATTAATGTTACTAACATTTTACTTATGTCTACTAACATTTATTTATGTATACTAACTTTTATTTATACAATCTAATATTCTAACATTTATTTATGCTTACTAGTATTATTAATGTTACTAACATTTATTTATGCACACTAACATTTATTTATAAATAACTATGATTACTGATCCAAGCTTTTATTCTTTTTTTATTCTTAATTTAGTTATTAGTTTACATTAAACAAGATTAATCTTATGATCATCTTATTTTTTTTTTTTATAAAACTTTTAAACGGTCACATAACCGTTTACAACGGTTATAATTTCAACCGTTTGACGGTCGATTTTTCCTATAAATACCCAAATAACTAAAACTCATCATTCCACAAAATCATTCTTCTTCTTCTTTGAAAGATTTCTTAACTGACTGAAGAATGAAAATGACTCTCTCGTTTTTAATTTTTCTTATTGTATTGCTTTCAATACTTTTCTATTCTTTGTTACAACTTCCATTCGATGAGATGTATCATTTTCTGGTTCTGTTTTCATTTACGATTCTCCCATTGTTATGTGTTGCGATTCTTATTGAAATAAATTAATGCTAATTTTATATTGTTTAAAATTTTGTTGATAGTTATAAAATGGCAAACCTTGTAAAGCTTGAATTTGCTGCACTAGACGTTAACGAGAAGAACTACATGTCATGGACAATTGATGTAAATATGCATCTCGAATCAATGGGAATTTTGGATACTATAAGTGAGAACAATAATTGTTCTTCACAAGAAAAGGCAAAAATCAAATGTGTTTCTACGCAAACATATGGATGATATGCTAAAATTTGAATATTTGAACACAAATGATCCAAGCATTCTCTGGAAAGATTTGAAAGAAAGGTTTGATCATCAAAGGGAAGTTTTACTTCCAGCTGCCAGAGATGAGTGGAGAAATTTGAGGTTCCAAGACTTTAAAAAGGTTAATGAGTATACCTCAGCTTTGTTCAGGATATGTTCACAGTTAAGATTTTGTGGACAAGTTGTTACTGATGCAGACATGTTGGAGAAAACTTACTCCACGTTTCATGCGTCAAACATTACTCTGCAACAACAATATCGCATGCAGAAATTTACAAGATATTCTGAACTCAATTCAGTCCTCCTTGTTGCTGAACAAAATAATGAGCTTCTGATGAAAAATCATCAGTCTCGTCCTACAGGATCAGTAGCGTTTCCTGAAGCAAATGCTACGAATAAAAGTGATCCTAAAGATAATACACGTGGACAAGGACGAGGGTGAGGATTTGGCCGTGGACGAGGTCGTGGTCATGGCCATAATAAAAACCATAATTATAGGAATAATCATGGCTATGGTTACAACTATAAATATGGAAAAAGTCATTCTCGGGGACGTGGACGTGGACGTGGACATGGTTATAACAATGCTCCACGAGATAATAAATCTCAATCACATGGAAAACCCAAGAACAATGAAGCAAAAGCTAATACTTCTCAGGGTCCTGAAGATCATTGCTTCAGATGCGGAATGATTGGCCACTGGTCAAGAACTTGTCGAACAGCACCACATCTCTGTCAGCTGTATCAAGATTCTCTTAAAGGAAAAGAGAAAGAAGTAAATTTTAATGATCTCCCTAATGATTCGGTACCTGAACTAAATGCTTCAGATTTCTTTGACGATTTAGATATATAATAGTGTGACTATGTTTCAATTTCTAGATATGTTTTATTTCATCTTATCATGTAATGCACTTCCTAATCTTATAATAATATAACATATTTCTACTTAACAATTTTTATCTTACATAATCATTAATTTATTATTTTTCTTATTTATTTTTAGAAGTTTAAAATGAATTTCATCGAAGAACTGCATGAAGCAAACTTTGGAGATATCTGTATACCAGACAGTGGTGCCACACACACAATTCTTAAAACGAAGAAATATTTTTCTGAACTAAAGCCAACTAAAGCAACCATACATATCATTTTAGATCTAATTGAAGGAACCGGAAAGGCTCATTTTATATTACCAAATGGTACACAGTTTTTAATAGATAATGCTCTATTTTCTCCAAAATCTAAAAGAAATTTGCTGAGTTTCAATGACATACACCGAAATGGATACGGTACTCAGACTGTGACAATAGAGAATAAGAAATTTATGCATATAACCGATAAAAACCATGTACTGGAAAAACTGTCAACACTCAATTCTGGTTTGCATTATACATATATAAGTATGGTTGAATCCAACATGGTAGTAAAAGAAAAATATTGTGATCCCGGAGTTTTGAGTTTGTGGCATGACAGATTAGGCCATCCAGGAACAACCATGATGCAAAGAATAATTGAAGGTACCAATGGACATCCACTGAAAAGCCTGAAGATCTCTCAAACAGGTAACTTGGCTCCATGTACATCTTGTTCTCTTGGAAAACTTATTGTGAAACATTCACCAATAAAAATTGAAAAGGAAAATCCTATGTTTCTTGAAAGAATTCAAGGTGATATATGTGGACCAATTCATCCATCATGTGGACCTTTCAGATACTTCATGGTATTAATAGATGCATCAAGTCGATGGTCTCATGTTTGTTTATTATCGACTTGTAATGTGGCATTTGCAAAATTTCTGGCTCAGATCATTAAATTAAGGGTGCATTTTCCTGATTATACCATTAAAAGGGTGAGACTTGATAATGCTGGTGAATTTACGTGTCAAGCTTTTAATGACTATTGCATGCCTGTTGGAATTAGTGTTGAACATCCAGTTGCTCATGTTCATACACAAAATGGTTTAGCTGTATCATTAATTAAACGTCTTCAGCTAATAGCTAGACTATTAATAATGAAAACAAAACTCCCTATTTCTGTTTGGGGACATGCAATTTTACATGCTGCATCACTGATTCGTCTAAGACCAAGTGCATATCATAAATTTTCTCCTCTATAACTTGCTTTTGGTCAAGAACCAAACATTTCCCATCTTCGAATTTTTGGGTGCGCAGTATATGTTCCTATTACACCAACACAACGTACAAAAATGGGTCCTCAAAGAAGATTGGGTATATATGTTGGGTATGAAACACCTTCTATTATAAGATATATTGAACCGCTAACCGGTGATGTTTTCATAGCACGTTTTGCTGATTGCCACTTTAATGAGACAATTTTTCCAGTATTAGAGGGAGAAAAGAAAAACAAAGAAAAAGATGTTTCATGGTGTGAACCATCATTGATTCATCTTGATCCTCGAACAAAACAATGTGAACTAGAAGTTCAGAAAATAATGCATTTGTAAGAAATTGCAAATCAACTGCCTGATGCATTTACTGATTCTAAAAGAGTGACTAAATCATATGTGCCAGCAGCTAATGCACCTGCTCGAATTGAAATTTCAAGTGAGAAAATTGATGACAAAGTCACTCAAGAATCAAAGGCACGCCTGAAGCGTGGAAGACCGTTTGGTTCCAAAGATAAGAATCCTAAAAAAAGAAAGAGCTCTGAAAATACAATTGATAATGAGAAAGGTGTTCCTGGAGAAACACAAAATAATAATATCTCCAAAGAAGGAGAATTTGATGATACTAATACAGAGATTGCAATCAATTATGTCCATACAAATATTATATGGAACAGATCTAAAATGAAAGATATTGATGAAAGGTTTTCTTTTGCTATTGCATATGATATTATTAATGGAAGTGATGATCCAGAACCAAAGTCTGTTATTGAATGTCAAAATAGACATGATTGGGATAAATGGAAAGAAGCTATGCAAGCAGAATTAGATTCTTTAAACAAATGAAAGGTTTTTGGATCCATTATCCTCACGCCTGAAGCCGTGAAACCTGTAGGATACAAATGGGTATTCATACGAAAGAGAAATGAGAAAAATGAGATTATAAGATACAAAGCTAGACTTGTGGCTCAAGGTTTTTCTCAACGGCCTGGAATTGATTATGATCAAACGTATTCTCCTGTTATGGATGCAATAACATTTAGATATTTAATCAGTCTTGCAGTTTCTAAAAATTTAGAAATACGTCTAATGGATGTTGTTACAGCTTATTTATATGGATCATTAGATAGTGATATTTATATGAAAATCCCTGAAGGATTTAAAATGCCTGAAGCATTAAGCAATAAACCCAAAGAAATGTATTCAATCAAATTACGAAGATCTTTATATGGATTGAAACAATCTGGACGCATGTGGTATAAGCGTTTGAGTGATTATTTGATATGTAAAGGATATACAAATAATCAAATTTGTCTATGCGTGTTTATAAAGAAGACAAATGGTGGATATGTTATTATAGTTGTCTATATTGATGATCTAAATATCATCGGCACAATAAATGAGATAAATGAAGTCATTGTGCTACTAAAGAAGGAATTTAAAATGAAAGACCTTGGTAAAACCAAATATTGTCTTGGTTTACAAATAGAGCATTTGCATAATGGCATACTTGTGCATCAATCAAATTATACGGAGAAGGTCTTAAAACGTTTCAAAATGGATAAAGCAAAACCTTTAAGCACGCCAATGGTAGTTAGATCACTTAAAATTGACAAAGACCCATTTCGTCCTCAAGAAGAAAATGAAGATTTACTCGGTCCAGAAGTGTCGTATCTTAGTGCAATTGGAGCCCTAATGTATCTTACTAAATGTACAAGACCTGACATTTCTTTTGCAGTAAATTTGTTGGCTAGATTTAGTTCAGTCCCCACCAAACGACGTTGGATGGGAATCAAACACATTTTACGATACCTTCGAGGAACTGTTGAATTGGGATTATTTTATTCAAACAATACAAAAGAAGGTTTGATTGGTTATGTAGATGCAGGTTGTTTGTCTGATCCCCACAAAGCAAGATCTCAAACAGGATACGTATTTTTGAATGGAGGTACTGCAATATCTTGGCTTTCTCAGAAGCAAACATTTGTTACAACATCCTCAAATCATGCTGAAGTTATTGCACTACATGAAGCCCGCAGAGAGTGTGTATGGCTAAGATCAATGACACAACTCATCTTGTCTTCTTGTGGACTTGAGAAAGGCAAAAGTCCTACATTGATTTATGAAGACAATGCAACTTGCGTGTCATAAATGAAAGAAGGGTATATCAAAAGTGACAAGACCAAACATATCCCTCCAAGATTTTTCTCCTATACGCAAGATCTTATAAAGGACAATGAAATTGAAATGAAATACGTTCAATCTAGCAATAACTCTGCTGATCTTTTCACGAAGGCTCTTTCCAAAGCGATTTTCAGAAAACACGTTCACAACATTGGAATGCGACATGTACAAAACATGTGATGACTTTCAGATGACAATATGAGGGGGAGTCAACCAATCGTTATACTCTTTTTCCCTTGACTAAAGTTTTTTTCCCACTTGGTTTTTCATTAGCAAGGTTTTTAATGAGACAACATTTCGTGGTTGAACTCTTACTAAAATTATCATCCAAGGGGGAGTGTTATAAGATGACAAAATATGGATGCATAATTTTACTTGGTCTTTTACCAAGTTGAGAAGCAAATGTAAATAGTAGACGTGAGTGATGTGTATAGTAATTCTTGTCTCTAACTTTGTATCTATAAAAGGGATGAATTGGTGTGTTGCTAGTGTAGAGAATGTGAGTAGAAATCACATATATGTCAAAATTTGCAAGTGTTGAAGATTTCTTGATATAATAATTCTGTTAAATTATAACAGTATAGAAATAATTATATAAGGTTTAAATAATAAAAATAATTATTAAAATATATATTATATTATTATATTAGAGTTTGATTAAAACTAAAACTCTTAACTAGTATATATATATATATATATATATATATATATATATATATATATATATATATATATATATATATATATATATATATATATATGTGTGTGTGTGTGTGTGTGTGTGTGTGTATGTATGTCACACGTATGTACGGCCATACATATCAATCGAGGTATATATATATATATATATATATATATATATATATATATATATATATATATATATATATATATATATATATATATATATATATGATTTAGGTTCAAGTGAGTACCACCTCTAATGCAGCGCACCAGAAGGTACCACCCTTAAAAGTAATTTTTTTGAAATTTTTTTTCATGAACATGTTCTAATTAACATTACACAGATCATATGTGAATTTCACGCAAATCCGAACACTCTAAGTGCATGAAAACACACATCACATAAATGCATGTTCACATGTCTTCAAAATTATGTAAGTGTGTGTTCACATCATTTTTTAGGAGCTAGGAGATGTGAATGTATGTGAAATTTACATACGATCTTTATAATGTTAATTAAAACATGTTTATGAAAAAAAAATTTTAAAAAAGTTTTTTTAAAGGTGGTACCTTCTGGTGCGCTGCATTTGGGTGGTACTCTCTCGAACCATATTCATATATATATATATATATATATATATATATATATATATATATATATATATATATATATATATATATATATATATATATATATATATATATATATATATATATATATATATATTGATAACCACATGTATGTGTGGGGGGTGATACACATGATACATACACACACGACACACACACATTCGAAGTGTGTGATGTGTGTGTGGGTTGTGTGGTTTTTTTTTTCTGGCCGTACCAAAACTCAAACACATAGGTGTTTTTTTTCTCCGTTCCTCGTGTGCTTGATTGCAAACCTGGCGCCGCTCGATCGTATCATCACTGGTGGATACCGAAAGCATCTCATTCGTGTATTTTTGTTATCAAATACAAAGGTACGAATTTTATATGTTTTCATGATTACTTATCTTATATTTTACTTGATGATCCGTGTACGAAATTCGTAATTTTAAAAGCATCCATTGTGCGTGCTGATCAATAACATGATGCATGATGAGATGATCAAAATCCAGACTCATCATGTAGTAACAATCGATGTGGATGCGTTGATCCACACCCTCAAGAATTTGAATAAATTAGAACAATATTAGTTCAATGCGAAATATGATTAAAATACACAAAATATTAATAACCACAACCATAAAATTGTAAAAGTAGTAATGTAAAAGGAGGCACCGAGACTTACGTGAAGTCGAGAATCAATCCACTATAATTTCTGTTGGTAATTGTGTATCACCATGTTATTTTAGTGTCACTGAATTTTATCTAGAAACCAATGAGACCTCAATTTCAGCAACACACAAGTATCTCAGGTACGAAGTGCACAATTGTGTAAGCTAAACTGGGTCCAGATCCGTATCCATGCGGGGGTCAAAGGGGCTAAAGTTGTTAAGCTAAAGTTGGAGCTGTTAAGCTAAGGCTGAAGCCATTATGCTAAGGTTAAAGTTGTTAAGCTAAGACTAAAGTTGTGTTCTTTTATCATATTTAAGGAACAAAAGTATTCTTTTCAAAATTTTACTCCCAAATATGGGAAGTGTTGGGAATTTGTATCGAATTTCATAAAAAAACATAAACATTAATCATGTTAACGCACAACGGAAGCTTTTAAGAATTACGAATTCCATACACGGATCATCAAGTAAAACATAAGATAAGTTGTTATGAAAGCATATAAATCATACATTTGTATTCGATGACAAGAATACACCAATGAGATGCTCGGTATCCACCGATGATGACACGATCGAACGGCGCCAGGTATGCAATCAAACACACGAAGAACGAGAAAACACACGTAATAGTGTGAGTATGGTACGACTCCATTCACAACCCACACCCACCACACACAACGAATGTGTGTGTTACAAAAAAAATGTCAAGTGTACACGTTATTTTTACACGCTTTTAGTAAGTGCGTAAAGAAGTTTTTTGATTATTCGCACTTATAAGAATGTAAAAAATAGTTACAATTACAAGTGTGGAGTTTTTATACTCAAATATGTATTTAAAAAAAAGTTCGCAGATATAAATGTGGACAAACTAGTAATTTGTCCACGCTTAAAAGTATGAAAATCAATTTGTCACATTCAATTTGTCCACATAAGAGGAAGCTTGGCAAAATTGAGTGTGACAAATTTATCTCTACACTTTCAATTGTGAAAAAATTAAAATTTGTCCATACATATACATATGAACTTTTTTCCTTGTGATTTTAAATGTGGTAATTAGGATGTTTTAGTATATATTATCATGCTTATTACTACAATATTTTAAACACGTTTATAAGTGTAGAAAATTTACTAAATTTTTATACACTTTTAAAAAACGTGTAAAAATGATGTAAACAAATGATATATTTGTTGTAGTGGTCGTATGTGAATGTAGAATGTGTATCCTTAAAATTGCCCCACATACAAGTGGTATATATATATATATATATATATATATATATATATATATATATATATATATATATATATATAATATATTATATATATATATATATATATATATATATATATATATATATATATATATATATATATATAATATATATATAATAGGGGTGGGTTCAGTGGAAAACCACTATGCTTCTGAAAACTGTGGAAACCTACACATACCGTCCGATTTGGTGCGTTTCATGAAAAACGCGGTGACATGATCGTAAATAAGGTGATGCATCACGTGGAATTTTGATGCATCACGCGGGAATTTTGATGCGTAAGGCGGGATTTTGATGCATCACGCGGGAAATTTGATGCATTTGTGGTGGTGCAGTGCGGTTTTCACAAGTTTTCAGGTGCATAGTGGTTTTCCATTGAACCTCCATATATATATATATATATATATATATATATATATATATATATATATATATATATATATATATATATATATATATATATATATATATATATATATATATATATATATATATATATATATATATAGGGAGAGGTTCTTTTAAAAACCTTAAAGATGGTGAGAACCTAGGAACCTTTTAGAGCCCTTGGATCAAAAGGGTATTTTTGGAATAAAAAATATTATCTTTCTCTCTCCACCTTTTTTATTATATGCATCTCTTTTTCACTTTCTCTCTCTTATTTTTATTTTCATTTTCATTTTCTCTCTCTTTCATTAGAATTGATTTTAATATTAAAAAAACGTTTTTTATAAAAAAAATAAATTTTTTTCTATATAAAAAATTACTTAATTGCTAAAAAATTAATGTATTCTATATAGAAATATTATATGTCTATATAGAATGTTATATAGTTCTATATTCTTTTTATGTAGATTAACATTACTATTCATAATCTATGTAGAATGTTATGTTTCTTATATATTTCATATTTTTTTATGTTTATCATACAAATCTATATCTTTTTTGTAGATTATCGTTACTATTCATTGTGTTTTTGGTATATTTTATATCAGTTGCATACCAAGTGTTCGATAAAATGTCTAAATGAAATCTTATTTTTTTTTTGTTTCAATGTGTTGTTGGTATATTTTATCATTTAATCTACATAGAATATATGATACTTGACATTCTACACGACATTCTACATAGATTGCATGACATTGTACGTAGATTGTATGTCATTCTACGTAGATTGAATGTCATTCTACGTAGATTGAATGTCATTCTACAAAGATTGCATGACATTCTACGTATATTGTACATAGAATATGTTCGTCAATACCCTAAGTAGATTGCATGTCATTCAACGTAGATTGAATGTCATTCTACGTAGATTGCATGTTATTCTACATAGATTAACAGTTTTATTCTATGTATTTTTGGTATATTTTATATCAGTTGGATACCAAGTGTTTGATAAAATGTCTTGTTGAAATCTTCTTTTTTTGGTATTTTTGGTATATTTTATATCAGTCGATACTCTACGTAGATTGCATGTCATTCTACGTAGATTACATGTCATTCTACGTAGATTGAATGTCATTCTACGTACATTGAATGTCATTCCACGTAGATTGCGTGACATTCTATGTAGAGTAGCGACGAACATATTCTATGTACAATCTACGTACATTGGACATATTCATTTTCCATATTTCATAATTAAAATTATTTGTAACATATTATATTTATAATGAATGTAATAGTTATTAGATGTTTTACATGATAATCTACATAGAATATAATACAATACTACTTGTAAAAATCACACATAGTCTATGTAAAATGTTATGTTTCTTATATATTTAAGAGTAAATTACATAAATGGTCCCTATGGTTTATAGTAAATTACTGGTTTGGTCCCTAACTTTAAAAAATTACACTGATAGTCCATATTTTAAAACTTTGTCACGCTTTCAGTCCTTGAGCAATTCAATTTTTTAAAAATACCAATTTTGCCATTACAAATGAATTTCACATTTGGTCCATACTCCCTAACCAATTAATTTAGTTTTTGATTTATAAATTATCATTTGTATATTTATAATTTCTTTCTTTTTTATGAAAATATTTATTTAGTTTATCAATTTTTGTTTTATACTTTTTTTTTCATCCATCTATATATTTAATTAATTTATCCTTCTTATTTTCACATACTAATTTTTAAAAGTTATTCATATTGTTTTTGAAATTTTATAAATGTAAAATATGTATGTTAATTTATAAATTTTAATCACCCATTCTTACTTCATAAGTTTTTATTACTAAACACTATACATTCTACATATGATATAACGTTAGTAAAATTATATTATTTTCAATAATCTTTTAACAAGCTTGTAATTTTTTTTTTAGCATTTAAATTTTTTTATGAGTATATCATATCATCTTTTTCTAATGTTTGAATAGTATAAATTATATGTTCAATTATTAAATATAAGTTCTAATTTATTTTTTTCTTTTTTTTATTTCATAAACTAAAATTTTTAAATTATTTCTTAAGTACCTTTAATAACTTTAAATAAGATTTTAATATTTATTTAATGTCATAAATAATGTTTTATTTTCGAATACTAAAATAGGGTTTTATTTTTTACCATTAAAATAGTGTCATAAAACAATGTTTTTTTTAATCTTATTTAAAATAATCAATAGTTTTTTAAAATAATTTAAATGTTTCTTACATTTTGTTGTTAGTGAAATAAAAATAAAAAAAGAGAAAAAAAATTAAAAGAAGGATTCATATTTAATAATTGAACTAGTATTTTATACTCTTCAAAAATTAAAAAAATGATATGTTATACCCATATAAATTTTATGAACGCTAAAAAAATTACAAACTTGTTAAAGTTTATTAGAAATAATACAATTTTACTAACAGTATTTCATATGTATGATATACAATAGTCTACCAATAAAAATGTTTAAATTAAGAATAAATGGTTTTAAAAATTTATAAATAAAATGTACATATTTTACATTTAGAATTTTAAAAACGCCATTGATATCATTATTAATTGATATATGAAGATAAGAATGATAAATTAATTAAGTATATAGATAGATTGGAAAATATTTAATAAAACAATAATTAATAAAAAAAATAAATATTTTTCTTCAAAACGAATGAATGTAGAAATAACTAAATATATATTTAAAATTAATAGGCGTGAAAATTATTAATATATGGCAAAATACATAAATAAACTGTAAATAAATTCTTTTAGTAATAAATAAAATATTACTTATTAAATAAATATGTATAAATATATAAATAATTAAATATAAAGAAAAACTTAATTAATTCACCGAGGACCATAAGTGAAATAATTTTCTAAGTGCAAAATTGGAATTTATAAAAAGTTGAGTTGCTTAGGGAGTGAAAACGTGACAATGTTTCAAAATATGGACTACCAGTGTAATTTTTAAAGTTAGGGACGAAACATGTAAACTGCTATAAACCACAGGGACCATTTATGTAATTCACTCTATTTTAATATATTTTTATGTTTCTTATGCATTTCTATATCTTTTTATGTAGATTAACATTACTATTCATTGTGTTTTTGGTATATTTTATCATGTAATAATCTACGTAGAATATATGATAACTGACATTCTACACGACATTCTACGTAGATTGCATGTCATTCTACGTAGATTGCATGTCATTCTACGTAGATTGCATACCATTCTACGTAGATTGCATGTTATTCTACGTAGATTGCATGCCATTCTACATAGATTGAATGTCATTCTACGTAGATTGAATGTCATTCTACGTAGAATGCATGACATTCTAAGTAGATTGTACATATAATATGGTCGTCGATACTCTACATAGAATATGACAGATTCATTTTTCATGTTTTATAATGAAGATTATTTGTAAGATATTGAATTTATAATGATTGTAATAGTTATTGGATGTTTTACATGATAATTTGCGTAGATTACATGATAATCTACGTAGATTAAATGATAATCTAAATAGAATATAATACAAGACTACTTGTAAAAAATAACACATAATCTATGTAGAATGTTATGTTTCTTATATATTTCATATATTTTTATGTTTTTTATACATTTCTATATCTTTTTATGTAGATTAACATTACTATTCAATGTCTTTTTAGTATATTTTATATCAGTTGCATACCAAGTGTTTGATAAAATGTCTAAATGAAATCTTTTTTTTTTGTTTCAATGTGTTTTTGATATATTTTATCAGGTAATCTACGTAGAATATATGATATTTGACATTCTACACGACATTTTACGTAGATTGCATGTCATTCTACGTAGAATGTACATAGAATATGTTCGTTAACATATTCTATATAGAAAAAAATATTTTATATATACATATAATATTTTTATATAAAATACGTTATTTTTTTAGCAATTAAATAATTTTCAGTATAGAAAAAATAAATTTTTTTTTATAAAAAACATTTTTTTACTTTAAAAATCAATTATAATGAAAGAAAAATAAAATGAAAATGAAAAAAAGTAAAAGAGAGAAAGAGAAAAAGCAGATTTTTTTCTTCCAAAAATACTCTTTTCACACATTTTCAAGATTCTCCACTATCAAAAGTTCAAAATAATTACGAAATTGTCATGCAATATATCAACAATTGATTATCATTAATCCAAAGGCCATAAAAAGTTCTTAGGTTCCCACATTTTTTATGGTTCTTAGAAGAACCCTCCCCTATATATATATAATTAAGGGTATATGACCAAAAGTAGTAACAACTTTTGACATTTTTATCATTAATAGTAGCATTATTTATTTTCTATCATTAATAGTAACAACTTTTTATTTTTCTATCAGTAATAGTAATGTGGTGTTACAATTTTTAACTGCAAAAAAAAAATTATGAATAATTGTGGTTTATAGTTATTCTGCTTGAAAAATATTGCAACCAATTTTTATTTTTAGTTTTTATATAGAAAACCTACAGCCCATTTAGATAGAAAAAACTTAAAAACCAAAATAGTTCATATTATTTTGTTGGAAAAAATTAAAAATTAGAATGATTTATAGTTTTCTCGTTTGGAAAAATTGAAATTGAAATAATTCGTAGTATTTTTTTTCATTCATATTATATATAATTGTGAATAAATAATCAAATATTATCTAACCGTATATAAATAATCAGAATAAATATTTTTGGAATAAAAATTTGGTTTATTTTGATGTGTAAATATGTAATCCCGAATAATATCAGCACCTTTAATGATACTTTATCACTCACAAGAAGAATGTCAACTCAATAATTGTGTAATGATAAAAGAACAAGAAGAATATTTGAGAGAATAAAAGCAAATGGCGGCTGGAAAATATTCAATGTATTCAACCGTGTGTTTTACAATGAAACCCTAGGAGCCTATTTCTAGGCTCCTTTAATTAACTATGACACATTGACACCTTTGGCCCCTTGACTTTTATATAGAAATGAAATACATAGGAAATAAATACAAGACTAAACAATAACAAAATAATTATTACAAAACAACTTCCTATGATCGAAATAAAATGTCTAACAATCTCCCCTTTTTCGATCATTTAGGAGGTCCTGGAACTCTGGCATGATCCGTAGATTCTCGGAGTCCAAGGATGACGTCGAAGCGTCTGGTCACTTGTCTCGTATGAAGCCGTTCGTTCAGGAAGTCTATGCCGCTGAGGGTATCCTGTATCTCCTTTGGTGAGCATCTTTGTTCAGGATCTGGTTGAGAGTCATAATCTTGTACTTTCTGTGTAAGAGCAGCTCGAACCAATCGGAGTGTACCATCGGAGTAGCATGGAAGATCCTCAAAGCGCATGTACCTTTTATAGTCCTTGTAATTGACAAAAATGACACCCGGGTCTCCAGAAAGTACAACTCTGTAAGCCGGGTGGTGGGCTAGAAGGAAGCTATCCTGTTCCGGTGCTCGTAGGCCTACTTTAACCAGCGCGCTCTCAATCGCCATTTGAAAGTCTCTGAGGCACATAATGATCGAGCGGCGGTTCATGCTTCGAATTAGGGCACCTACGGCACTCATGTAGGTCACACGTTTTCTGATGCGATTTTTCAAGCTGTTGTGTAGAAACTCAACGTCATCCGCACTTATGAAGTCTAGGTCATATTCGAAGATGTCATCACCCGTGCCATCTTCTCTTTCTACTTGGTAGAAGGGATAGTAGACTTTGGCTCTTTTACACATGGTTATGGTTCGGAGTTTCTTTATCTTCGATTTTGACACTTTAGACCTCCTCTCCCTGAGCATGAGTTGATAGTATTCTGCCTGTTCAGCTTTAGATACATTTGTTAGTTCCATAAGTAGGCGTCTGCTGAAGGATCCAGGCTTCTTTCTGAACACCATTTTGAATCTCTCTTCTAGGTACGGGTTCTGGAACTGCTCAGGGGGAAACTTCTGTAAAAATTCTTTAAGGCCCTGAACGGGGGGTTCTTCGATTTCAGACCTCTTAGCTTCAAGAAGCTTTATGATTGTCCCCCGCCGTTCTTGTCGAAGTTTGTCCTTTTCTTCTTGAGGCAGTTTTTGTACGTCGCCTTTTGAATACTGACCTACCCAGAATATGTCATCTTTACTGTATACACCAGGTCCTTCTGGAGTTTCATCAAAGCAATCGACCCTTTTGGTTTTAGAAGGACCTGGTTGTTCGGTTTGTTGGACTGAAGGAGGGCTTGGAGATCTGGGAGGGCTAAGGACAATATGGGATTCTTTGAGTGACTGGGGAGCTTGAATGGATGAAAGGATTTCTTCTTGATGGGCTGGCGGTGGTGAGTTTAGGATGTCAAAGGAAGAGGATGAAGATTTTTTCGTTGGAGATTCGGGTTCAGGCTTAGGAATTATAAAGGGTTCGTTGTCGTCAATATCGGAATCTGAATCAGATACCAATATGATTTCAACTTTCTCATGAGGTTCCTCAAACTCTACCATTGCTGTCATCGGATCCAGTGGAGCTGGACCCTCGAACATGGGCTCGTCTTCTATCATTAGGAATTCCTGAGCCTCCTGCCTCTGTTCCCCTGACCCCTGAAACTCTGTTCCCTCAGTGGTCTCTGCTCCCCCTATTAACATGACGGGTTCCTCATGCTGAACCTTTTGCCTTTTCTCCCCCTCATGATGATCAGGGTCGTCCCGATCGTCATGCTTTCTTTTTGGGGCCTCTGCTTGAGGACCGCACTGGAGTTCGATGACTGCCGACTCAAGACGATCCATTCTCGAATTTAACTGCTCTTGGACTTGAAGAATTAATCGGTTAAGTGCATCGATCTTGTCCGAGAGCTCTGAAATCTGATTTTGAACTGAATGGGAACCTGGTGGGGGGCCAGCTTCGAAAGCGACACCCTTACCCTTTATTAGTAAAAGAAGGGCGGTGTGACGCTCCTCGGCAGCTTCCCTTTGGGCGTCCAGGTCAGCCCGGGTAATCACGCCGGCAGCACGTAGAGCTGCCGTTAACATCTCCAAATTGATTGGGAGATGGCCGGAAGTGGATGGCGTTGATTGAGCCACTCCCGGTCTTCCTTCCGTCATTTCTGGCTCCTGTATAGGACGCGCAGATCCGGAAGTTTGAGGAGCTGCCACGGAGGCAGCTCTTGGGGATGCCACGGAGGCATCGTGCGGTGTTTGTATATGGGGGGATGAAATTGTGAAAGAAGGAAGTCCGGTCACATGGGGAGGAGTGTGACCTCTTTCAACACCGCCACTCTCCGAATGAGAGGGCGATGGAGTATGTTCTATAACCCCGTGAAATGAAGTGGTTTCCCTTTGAGGGGAAACCAAGTGGGTGGTGGTGGTTAGTTCGACCGTTGGACGGACGGTCTTATGGTGAGGAGTCCGGCTAATTGGGCTTGGTTCACCCTCAGATGGCATATCCCTCGCTTGCACTACAGAGACGGTTCTTTCTGAATCCCCCGTCTCTGCTGCCTCACCGCCTGCTTCCTCCCTCACTAACACAGTCTCCCTCTCACCAGTACCCAGGGATTTTTGAACTTCCACCCGAGCTCCCTCATTCTCACTCATGCTCGCCTCACCTTCGGATTGGCTAGTCTCAGTCGGTTCTGACTGAGACTCATCCGGATAAAAATCTTGAATATAAGCCCGAACCCGTTCCAACCCCCTTGACCTCAGCAGCAAAGATAGAGGTATTTTCATTATCGGCACTATGGGGGCCTCCTTTGGCAGAGTTAACTTTTGAATCGCCACTGTCGGGTAGACGTCTGCCTCAGGACGTTCGTGAATATCGTCATCATGGTCCATGGCATACTGGATTATAAGCTGCAGAAACCGCTGTAGAGGAATATATTTTCTTCCTTTCTTGGTGCCCCTCTCCACATGGACTCTTCGTAATTCCTCGAAAAGGAAAGCAGCATAATCCATGTGACGGTCAAAGGCAAAGCCTGTGAACATGGCTAGTACCTGTGCCGACGCAGAGTCGTGGCCGGAATGCTTGGCGGTGAAGCATTTGTTGAGTACATCAAAAAGTATCCGCCAGTGAGATTGAAGGTTTTTTGTGCGGAAATCTGAGGGTTTGGAAAGAGGGCCATCATAACCCAGAGTTTGGATTTCAGCTAGGGTTTAGGTGATGGAAGGGTTGGGATCAAAATGTTCGCGGGTTGGAAGGTAGAATTCGGCGGGTAGATGAAGGACGTGGCGGATGGCGGATATAGTGAGTTTGACTGGAACGCAGTCGATGGTGGATGTAAAGTGAGGTTTAGGGTCAGGAAAGTATTGTAGCCTGTTCCAGAATTGTTGCAGATATATCTGGGGAACATCTATGGCGGTGGACAAGACGTAATAGATTGGATGGCGAGTGAGGATGTCGAATGCAAGGGTCTGGGGTTCTTTGGTTAAGATGGAAACGTCGAGCTGCCAGTTGTGGGGAATGAACTCGACAAACTCGACGTTGGGGAGGATGGATTGTTCTGGTAGTTGGGCGTTATTATTTGGGATGGGGGGATGGGGTATGGTAAGGACAATTGCTGGTTCCATCATCTTGCAAGGTGCATCAGAGTTAGAATAAGAAGACTTAACTGATAAGGCATTGATGTGAAGTCTAGATTAGTGTGAAATAGAAACTGCCTGATCTGTTTAGCATCGGGTATTTATTAGTAGAATAAAATTCTACTAATAAAGTCCAAAGTCAATCGTTAAGAGACCGATGTTATACCAGACTTTTTCACTCAAACACTAGTCCTAACTCTAATCAATGGTGCACTCTGAGAAAAATATTTTTGTATTTATATAAAAAGATGCAAAAATGGAAAAATTTGAAAAATGCAAGTGTTGGTTTCGGATGTTCCGAATTCGGATGAACAGTGTCACCGAATTCGGATCAGGCCGAAATCCGGACGATGCATGAATGTTTTGTGTGGGGTCCGAATTCGGATGAGGTGACAGTATTGGCCGAATTCGGATGGGTGTCCGAAATGCATGGAAGTGGTGATGTGTAAGTGAGGTGGTCCGAATTTGGATGATGTAAGAGCATGGTCCGAATTCGGATGTGGTTCGGATGTAGTTTGGTATATGCAGGAATGACAAGGAACCCAACTCGGATGGGAACCGAATTCGGATCCAATCCGAGTTCGGATGCACTGTGATGATGCATTGAGACTTTAGTTTAATTTTCAAAATTCCTTAAGGACCGAATTCGGATCACTGAGGACCGAATTCGGATCTACAGTGACCGAATTCGGATTTCGGATGGTTGAAAAATTGAAGTAATTAAACTAAGAGGGACGTCCGAATTCGGATGATGGTCCGAACTCGGACATCCGAAATGCATGAGAGCAGTTAATGAGTGCATGTAAAAAAATAAACGTGAACAGTTGGAAGTTGGAACTTAATAAAAATGCATGAAATTACAAATCCTAAACTAAAACAACCTAAGGAACATTTTATCTAACTACTACTAAGGATATATAACACATTTAACTACCTAAAATTAAGAAAAACCGAAGAGAGAAAGCTACTAAAAGTTGAAAATCAAAAACACAAAACATGAAGTTAAACACTGAAATAAATGTAGAAATGGGTTACCTGGAAGTGCCGAAGATGAAAAATGCAAGAAAATCTGAGAAAAACGATATTCCAAAAGCTTGGAATGGCTTTAATGGTGGTGTTGGCGGTGGTAATGGCGACGGAGGAGAGAAAGAGAGAAGAAGAAGAAACTTGAAAGTGAAGGGAGATGAGTTGACCTTTGACCGACCCCATTTTTAAAGGGAACCGGGTCGGGTCGGGAAATGAAAACCGTGCCCAAAGGAGTGGAATGGGCCGCTGGACATTCACACAACCACACACACCACAAAAATATTGGGCTTAAAAATTGAAATAAGATTTTAAAAAAATTGGCCCAATTTATTACATCCTTTTGAGTTTTTCTAAAAAAATAAGCAAAAATAAAATATTTTTGATATTTTCTTTGATCATTTTCGATGAGAAAAAAATAAAATAAACTAAAATAAAATATTTTTGCTTTTTTTTTTGATAAATTTGAATAATTAAAATCTTTTTGAGATTTTCTGACCTATTTAATTAAAACTTAAAAATAAATTAAAATATAACCAACCTAAAATTTACAAGTTAACTACTAAAATTAAAAAGAAACAAAGAATGATATAAAAATTAACATCCTAACTGTACTCCTCCTCAAATAGATACCTGTTCCTTTCTTTTTCCTTTTCAGATTAAGCTCGTGAACCCTTTTAGCCTTAAAAATACAGACAAACCTGGATATTGTTTGCGTCCCACTCCTTGATGAACAATTCACACAGCAATTTGTCAGGATCATTAATTATTAAAAATGTACACAGATAAGGAAATATTGAGTTTCAATGTTGTGACACAATCCTTAAATTTAAATAACAGATATTTTCTAAAATAAAGGAATTTCAATCATGATAGATTGAAATAGAATTATTTTAGACAATGTCTGATATTTAACTAGAAGGTGGATTCAACATGCCGATATGGGATACTAAAAACTGAAAACGAGGTTCGTCTAAAGCTTTAGTAAATATATCCGCAAGTTGATATTCCGTGCCAACAAAATACAACTCAATGGTTCCCTTTTCTACGTGATCTTTAATAAAGTGATACCTGATATCTATGTGTTTTGTTCGAGAGTGCTGCACGAGATTGCAAGAGATGACAATTGCACTTCGAGAATCACAGTAAATTGGGATATTGGTGAGTGAGAATCCATAATCGCGTAATTGTGTTCTCATCCCCACAGCACTTGAGAGCAACAGCTTGCAGCTGCTACATACTCAGCCTCAGCTGTAGATGTGGAAACACAATTCTGCTTTTTGGAAGACCAACTCACCGGTCTATCTCCTAAAAACTGTATTCCTCCCGACGTGCTTTTTGTGTCAACTCTACAACCTGCAAAATCAGCATCTGAAAACGCGGTAAGATCGAAATCGGTTCCCTTTGGATACCATAGACCAAGTTCGGGTGTACCCTTAAGATAACGAAAAATGCATTTTACCGCAGTTAGGTGTGATTCTTTTGGGTCGGCCTGAAATCTAGCACAAAGACATGTTGAAAACATTATATCCGGCCTACTAGCAGTCAAGTATAGTAAGGATCCTATCATACCTCTGTAAGTTGTATTATCGACACTTTTCCAAGAAGGATCGGTGTCTAACTTACAGTTGGAGGCCATGGGAGTGGCGATACTCGTGCAAGAGTCTAACTTATACTTCTTGAGAATGTCAAGAGTATATTTCGACTGGTTCACAAAAATCTCATCCTCAAGTTGTTTGACTTGTAATCCGAGGAAAAAGTTCATTTCCCCCATCATACTCATCTCGAACCTGGACTCCATTAGGGCTGACAAATCCTTACAAAAATTACTGTCAGTAGATCCAAATATAATGTCGTCGACATATATTTGTACTAGCATTATATGTGGGCCTTCCCTTTTTGTGAACAGAGTTGTGTCCACCACACCTTTATAGAAACCGGCAGAAATAAGGAAATTTGAAAGACTATCATACCATGCTCGAGGTGCTTGTTTTAAACCATAGAGGGCTTTATCTAGCACATAAACATGGTCAGGTTTATGTGCATCAACAAAGCCTTGTGGTTGTTCAACATACACCTCCTCGTTAAGTTCACCGTTTAGAAAGGCAGTCTTGACGTCCATTTGGTACACTTTGAAATCTTTGTGTGCCGCGTACGCCAAGAAGATTCTGATTGCTTCGATCCGTGCAACTGGAGCGAAGGTCTCGTCATAATCTATCCCTTCATGTTGTCGGTAGCCTTTGGCAACAAGTCTTGCTTTATTTCTTATCACAATGCCATTCTCATCTCGTTTGTTCTTAAAGATCCACTTTGTTCCGATCACTGTACGGTCTTTTGGTTTGGAAACTAACCGCCATACTCTAAGCTGTTCAAACTGGTTGAGTTCCTCTTGCATTGCAACTATCCAATCTGGATCTGTTAGGGCTTCATCCACACGAGCGGGCTCTATCATACTAAGGAATGATGCGAAGAGGCATTCATTAGTAGATGCCCTTGGACTCCTGTTGATACATCAACAATGATTTGATCTGTTGGGTGACTTCGGGTCCATTTAATCTCATATGGAAGGGGTGCTCGGGATGGAACCTCTGTGGTTAATGTGGGGATGGATGAAGATTCAGGGTCAATGGTTTCAAATGATGGTATCACTGGTTCCGGTTCGATTCCCGAGTGTTCAGGTGAGGGAAGAATTGTTGGTATTATATGTGAGGGTATTATAGGTGTAGATTCAACTGCGGATGTGTCGGTGGATGATGTAGATGGATGAGGGTATGTTGATGAAGATGGAGCGGAAAAACTTTGTGGCGCAGTTGAACTGGAAGGATTACCTACATTATTGACAACATTGGAAACACTAGCGTTAGGACCGAAAAATTCAACATAAAAAGGATCAAACAAATTAACCAAATCAGAAGAAGAAAAAGAAATGGGGTTATTAGAAGAGTCTCCAAGCATTTGAGTAATGCGAGGTCCTGATTGATCAACTTCGGGTGCCAGTTCAGCCAACTCATCAAATGTGACATGCACACTTTCATTGACTGTTCTGGTTCAGGTATTGAATGCGCGATACGCCTTCGAGTTGGATGAGTATCCAATGAAGATCGCTTCATCCGCCTTTTCGTTAAACTTCCCGAGGTTGTCTTTGTCGTTCAGCACATAGCACCTGCAACCAAATACACGTAAGTACTTGATAAATGGTACTTTATTAAAAAAAAGTTGGTAAGGAGTTTTGTTAAAGCGCTTATGGATAATGGAGCGATTTTGTGTATAGCATGCTGTTGATACGGCTTCGGCCCACAAGAACGGAGGTAGCTTCGAGTATGTGAGCATTGTACGGGCGGCTTCCACAAGCGTTCGGTTACGCCTTTCCACGACCCCATTTTGTTGAGGTGTTCAAGCAGCAGAGTATTGATGCTGAATACCTTTGGATCGAAGGAAGCCCTCAACTACCGAGTTCTTGAACTCCGTGCCGTTATCTGATCTGATTGATTGCACTGACAGCTGCTGTTGGGTCTCGACACTCTTTATAAAATCTATGATTTCTTGAGCTGTCTCATCCTTGGAACGCAAGAACCTGACCCAGGTATATCGTGAATAGTCATCTACGATAACCAACACATGTCGTTTCCCATTTATGTTTTGAGTCCTCATTGGTCCGCATAAATCCATGTGAAGTAACTCCAATACTCTTTTTGTTGATGGTTCGGGCTTTGGTTTGTGATATGATCGTTTCATTTTTCCTTTCTCACAAGCTCCACACAGATGGTCCTTTTCATAGCGCAGTTCAGGAAGACCATTAACCAATTGTTTCGCAGCCAGCTTGTTGATATTATCAAAGTTCAAATGGGATAATCTTCGATGCCACAACCAAGAGTCTTTTGAAGAGGCTTTTGATAGTAGGCAAATGTTATCCTTCACTATTAGCTTAGCTACGTCAATGGTGTAGAGGTTAGAGTTTCGGGAACCTGTTAGGATTTCTTTTTCATCCATACTCTTAACACTGCAGTTCTTAGCTCTAAAAGTTACTTCTAGTCCTTTGTCGCAGAGCTGTCCTATGCTAAAAAGATTATGTGATAACCCCTCAACATAGTCAACGTCCTTGATGACCAGATTATTTAGAACTAAGTCCCTGTATCCTTTGATGTGAGCCTGATGGTTGTTCCCGAATTTTACTGTTCCGCAATACTGTTCAACAACGTTAGACAACAATTCTCTTCTTCCAGTCATGTGCTTGGAGCAACCCGAATCCATATACCAAATGGACTTAGTCTGAAAAACACATAAATTCATATAATGAAAAACTATATGCATTCAAACACATCTATTTTTAATTCACAATACAAACCGTGTTCTGAACCGAGATGTTCAGAAAACATGATGAGATAAGACCGGGTCCTAGGCTGTGTGCACAGAAGCCAAACGTGTCGGTTTAAGCACAACCGACAAGCAAAAGGACTGGTCCTAGTCTAAGGTAACTAGAAGCCATTTCTTTGAAGAACGGGACTTGATCAGAGGTAACTAGAAGCCATTTCTTTGTTAGGATTTCGAGATTTATATGGCACGTGTACAGTTTTAGGAACCCATTTAGCATTTGTGTGTGGTCCGAATGCATAACCCTTTGGAATCCATTGAAGATTGGATTTATTGGGCTTTGGAACCTTAGGCGCTGAAATTGCCTTTGGTTTTTGTCTTTTTGAGACCTTTTTGACCGTTGCTTTGGTTTTGGGCCTTGACAACAGACAAATCTCAATTTTATTTGAGGCCGATGATGCAACATTTTTAGTTTTCTTTTTTCGAATTCGTTTAACAGGATAAGGCACGAAAGCATTCATTTCAGGAACCTGTCGTCTATATCGAGTTGGACATAGATTAAAATAAATCACTGAAAGAGTACTTTAAAGGAACAACAGAATTCGGTACATCATTACAAGCATCGTCACACACATTGTTACACAAATTGTCTTTAGAGATTACAGACATCCTATCTCTAGTAACAAATTCATTTGGCATTAAAGCCTTCTTCACAAAAAAACTCGTAAAATCCAGCATGGTGGTTTTTGAAACTCTTCTTATATGATCTGTAGAAACAAAACGATTAGAGTCAGTAAGCATGGAAGATTTAGACTTGACAGAATTTTCTTTTTGTTGGTGAGTGGGTTTCTTAAAAGACTTGGATTTGATCTGAGTCTTTTTAGAAACCTCATTCTTGAAAGGTTTTGAACACTCACCTTTGTAAATGACAGAATAAGTTTCAGCTTTGGCCTTACCTTTATTTGATGACACACATGGAATTTTTGTGGAATGAGAAACTGTTTGTTCTTTTGAAAGATCTTTCAATTTTTGTGAAACCATTTCAAAATTTTCTCTGTAGACAGTAACTTCCACAGATTGTTGAAAAGATTGATTTACCAATTCTTCTTCGCTCTTAAGAAAACCATCTTGAATATCAAGTGCTTTCTTTTGAGACGACTTCAATTCCTTTTCTAAAATAGTGATTTGTTGTTGAAGAAATTTTACAGGAATATAAAGTTGAGGAGTTGATTTTACGGTTTCTGTTTTCAATTCAGCTTCTGAATAAGTTGACAAGAAATCTTCCTCTAAAGTGGGTACTCTAGAAGAATAACTCTCGTTAAGTTCTTCATATTGAAAAGAAATTTCTTTATCTTTACGAGCGACACGTTTCTCATTTTCTTGGTTTAAAACTTCTTTTGATGACTCAAAAAAGAAAGATTTAAGACCGGCTCCCATATAATTCATGTCATAAAATAAAGGTAAAACATTTTGTGCTTTTTCCAAATATTTAGGATTTTTAAAACCAATTCCTTGTTTAGAATGGTAAAACCTAGTTTCTTTGGGCTGATTTAAGTGGATAGTTTGTTCTGTTTGACCCCTTTTTAAAAATGCATCGTCAAGGGTCTTTATTCTTGAGTACAAACTTATCCTTTCTTCTTCAATCATTTTGTATTTTTCTAAACTGTCTATATTTTTCATATTTACCGCATCTAATTGTTTTGTAAGTACAGAAATTTCTTCTTTTAAAGAGAGTTTTTCTTTTGAAAGCGTGTCCATGCAAGATTCAAGATATATATTCCTATCCTGAACATCTACTTTTTCTATTAACATCTGTTTTATAACATTATGATTAGTTAACCACTTTGAATGATATAATTCAGATGATTCTTTTAGAGTTTGAGCTTGATGTTCAGCCTGTACACACTTTGCAGTTTCAGCATTTAATCTAGCTTGTAGATCAAGAATATGTGTGTGCAGTGTACATTCATTATCTACAAATAAATTATTTACATGTGCAGGAATGTAAAAGGAATATACCTCATTTGACTCAGAACCGGATGTAGAGCATTCGGGATCGTTGGTTGTGGTCATCAGACATGCTGGTGGATTTTTCAATGACTCCCCCTCAGCAACATGATCTGAATTTTTAGCAGTGGAAACATCACAGTTCTACAACCCAATACGATCAACCATGTAACAGTTCTTGCCCTTGTCCTCATCCTCGTCGGTGTCTTCAGCATCCCAGTAGTCTTCCTGGGCGACGAGGGCTAACGCATCCGTTCTTTTCTTGGCGGCCTCGAGCTTCCTCTCATAATAGGCGATGTCTCTGTCAAAGTTGTTCTTGCACTCCCGAGCAAAGTGGCCCGGTTTACCACACTTGTAGCAGAGACGCTCATCTGCGGCCTTCGGCTCGTCTGCTCTCGGCCGTTCATCCCTTCTCTCCGCCGGCCTCTTGTCGGCGCGGCGATGTTCTCGACTGTCATCTCTTCTTCTATCCCTTCTTTCAGGCTCTCTCCGCTCATCTCGGCGGTCATCCCTACGATCATCCCGTCGATCGTCCCGCCTATCATCCCTTCGATCATCGCGCCTATCGTCTCGCCTTTCATAACGGCGATCATCTCGATAGTCGCGCCTGTCGTCATACCTCCTGTCGTCGCGATCATCCCTTCGGTAATCTTCCCTGCGATAATCATCGCGTCGTTCATCCCTTCTATCATCAGAGTACCTTCGTGGACCGGTGTCATAACGGAGTTGATTGTTAGTCTTGCTGGAGAACCGTCGTTGTTGGAGACGGTTGGTCCACAAGGCTATCTGTTCCTGTATAGAAGCCTCTTCCTCATCAAAGACCTCACGTGGAGGAGAAGCATACATGTACTATGATGATGATGAACCTGGAGTAAAGGAAGGTGTCAGAATATTCTTGTTGGTGATCAAGGCGAGAAAATCATTTGGTTTCAATCCGGTGTTGGCTGATAGCAGTAGAGAGGCTAATTGATTTGCCATCAGCTTTTGTTGGTCTACATCCCCTTGATACTTCTTGAGCTCCTTAAAGACGACGTTGATTGATACCTCAGGAATGTTCAGGACTCATTTCGTGGCCCGACAAGCAAGCTGCCACTCGGGGGCTAAGGCGGCAAAGAACTGGATGTTGATGTCATCCCTATCCTTCTTTATGTGCAGTTTGTTCAACTCATTTAGGACCGCACAGAACTTTGTAAACGTGGCTTGCAGAGATTCCCCGTCTTTTGCGCGGAATTCTGTAAACTTAGCCTTTGCCTCCTCAATCTTGGCACGATCATCGAGATCTGCCCCCAGCATCTGGACTTCCAACTCGTCCCACATTTCTTTGGCAGACATTTTGCTGTCTACGCCAACCAGAATATCAGTGGGGAGGGCCTCATAGATCAGATATTCGGCCCTGTTATCAGCATGCTGCTTGTCTCTCTCGGCGTCATTGGCCGGATCGCGTTCAACTTTTGAGGCTAAGACAGGGGGGTCAGCCTCAGGTCGGGCTGCTATCTCCCGATAATAGATTACGGGACCTTCGGAGATGGACTGAAGCATCAAATTCCCAAGCTGTTGCATTCCAACGAATTTAAGGAACCAGGATTTCCATTGTTCATACTCATCTGGATAGAGAACAGGTGGTCTGTTCTCAGATCCGAGTACGAGAGCTTCGCGAGACATTATGATGGGTGCTGAGTAAAAAGTGAAGATCTTAAAGGTGGAAACTGGAGACGGATGGGCTGGACTTAGGACGAATAGTATTGATTTCGGATGGAAGAGGTATTTCGGATGGAATGGGTTCGGGTGAACAGTAATTCGGATGGGCTGAGGTCGGATGAACAGTAATTCGGATGGGCTGAGGTCGGATGAACAGTAATTCGGATGGAGGATGTAAATCGGATGAGAACCTAATTCAGATGAACTTGGAATTTGGAAGGAAAACCAAATTTGGATGAAGTCCGAATTCGGATGGACTGAAGCACAGGACGAAAACCTAATTCGGATGGTATTTCGGATGAACAGTGGGACCTCAGATGAAAATAAGGGAACCGAATTCGGATGATCCGAATTTGGGTGAACAGTAGACACTCCATAGGGAAATGTCCAGGTGGGGACCGAATTCGGATGGTCCGAGTTCGGATGGTCCGAAATGGATATGGTCTGAATTTGAAATTTTGAAATTTAAGCACAAGTCCACAATAGTAAAATGGAATGCCTGATCTGAATTTCGGATGGTCCGAAGTTCGGATGGGACCTAAGTGGGGTCCAAAATAGGCAGATCGGGGTCCGAAATTCACCTAAAGATGGTCCGAATTGAACCTAAGTAAGGTCCGAATTAGGATGATATGAGGTCCGATTAAGATCCTAAGGGGTCCGAATTGCTACAGTACTAGGTCCGAATTACAGCAGGTTTTATCAGTTTTCTAAGGCAGAACTAAGCAGAATGCGATTTTATCAGTTTTAAAGCCTAAAAAACATTTCTAAATGATTGATAAACGATTTTAAACACTTTTGGTGATTTAAAATAACCTCAAACACTTAAAAAAAAGCATAGAACAAGCTAAAAACCCACTAAAAACCCATATTTTTGAAAGTTATAAAAACTCTGAATCTTGATGATTTTTATGGAAAGATGGAAGTGAATGAGCTTGAAATCAGTAGAGGATGATATGGTGGTGATTATATGACTATTATAACACAAGAAACACAGAAAAATAGAGAATAAAAAGATCTAACCGATGGAAGAATGAAGAACACGAAGAACTCCTTAAAAAAATCCAGCAGAATCCGTAAATCTCAGTTGAAATCCACCTTTTGGGCTCTGATACCAATTGTAAATCTGTAATCCCGAATAATATCAGCACCGTTAATGATTCTTTATCACTCACAAGAATAATGTCAACTCAATAATTGTGTAATGATAAAAGAACAAGAAGAATATTTGAGAGAATAAAAGCAAATGGCGGCTGGAAAATATTCAATGTATTCAACCGTGTGTTTTACAATGAAACCCTAGGAGCCTATTTCTAGGCTCCTTTAATTAACTATCACACATTGACACCTTTGGCCCCTTGACTTTTACATAGAAATAAAATACATAGGAAATAAATACAAGACTAAACAATAACGAAATAATTATTACAAAACAACTTCCTATGATCGAAATAAAATGTCTAACATGATGTTTATGAAATATTAGAAAACTTAATAAAATAAAAAAAATCATGTTTTTAATTTGATATGTTACTATTATTGATAAAAATCTGAAAAGATATTACTATTTTTGATAACTGAAAAGTTGGTGACCTGCTAAACAGGTTTGTAGGTCACCCATTGCTATTATTGATAGAAAAATAAAAAGTTGTTACTATTAATGATAAAAAAATAAATAATGTTACTATTAATAATAAAAATGTCAAAAATTGTTACTATTTTTGGTCATTTGCCCTATTATTAATTAAGAGTTTTAGTTTTAATCAAACTTTAATATAATATATCTTAATAATTATCTTTATTATTTAAACCTTATACAATTATCTCTATAATTATATATCTATTAAATAATATTAATCTTTTATATATTATCTAATAATATATAAATGACTAGATAATTATCTATAATTATCCCTTATTTATTTGTTTATAATTATCCATCCAATTATCAAATAATAGATGATAATACTAATTCAAATAAATGCATCTTTTATTTAATATCCAATAATAAATAAAAGACTAGAAAATTATTTATTTATCATCCCATGACAATTAAATCAATACAATATCTAATATTGTACTTTTAGTCCCCGTATTTTGAGATATAACTAATCATCCACTAATTTAATCTCAATGATTATTTCGTGTCATAAACAATATCCAATATTATTTATTTTATCGTTTAATTGCATCTGCTCAGTTGTGCTCATCGGTGTGACCCTCAAGTGTTTTATGAAATCAACCATGATGCAGTAGTAATGTCATATTTACACCATACACTAACATCTTCCACTTGTGTAAGACGATATACTGTCTTGCAGCATGCGCCTAAAGGAGGTCATGACTAGACACTTTAGGCAACCAAGGTCATAAAAACTTTGACTTCCATTCGGGCATTCTTGTTGAAACAACCTTCCAAAAAGAAACTTAGGTTATATCTCTTGCATCGCGATATTTCAATGTGAAAGCTAGGCATGGATTAGATCAATCGTAGCAAACACGCTTATATTTCTCGACTCCCTGATCTCATACTGAACCGTAACAGACATAGTAGAACACATCAGTTCTTTCCGAGCATGACCATGCATTTCTATTAGTATCGATCATCGAGGGGCCCAGAAATATCTCTTCTTAGTTAAAGAAGGTGCAAATCCCATATTGACTATCTAGGCCTCCAGCACGACTCCCACTGCAACCAGCCTCGAACCATTATGATCACCAAGTTACGGATGACGTTAGGTTAGGACAAATGTACAGCAACACCCGCACTAAAGTACGTAGACATCTCAGGTTTTAAGGATTACCTTTGTGAGACGACTCATGACTATGATCCACAAAGTGGTCTCAATCGGTGGGTCAATCCAATATTTGTTCGCAACAAATACCTGAGAATTTGGTCCAACCTTTGTTATATTCACCACCCATGAATATCAACCAAAAATCACAGTAGCCTTTTAATTCTTGTTGTGGTTCCCACGACAACAAGCAGCTATGGAATGGTTTTAGAATAACTTCAAATTTATTCTTGGATTTCTAAAACATGCAAAATTGAACGACATTAAAGATGTCATGTTGATCTCCTTTATCTCAATAAACACAACACGACTTCCATCAATATAATGTTACTGTTCCTTTATCAAATGTAACGGTAATACGATCTATCGAAAAATTAATTTCAGACATGATCTTTATGGGAGTGCTCTCTAGTTAACTGCCTTAACTTCCATTATCGTTTATCTTTGAAAAATTACACTAGTTCTTTATTACAAGTTCTTTTAATATTATTCAGATCCATTCTGAATTTTCTTACTAATTTATATCCTTTATCTTTAGAGGAACTGGTAAATCACTCATAAAGACACCAGAACTAAAATTTAGGAGCTCTAGCAATTCAGATTAATTGCTACTAGTGATACGTTTAGATGTTTAGTCTTGAATCTGACAGTATGCGGTTTATTTATATCTTAACAAGATATCTTAACTTAATAACATTGTGTTCAAAATTTGTGATATGTATCCATAACCACCAGAACCTGGTTATCTACAATATTTCGTTGTGGTATTCCGTCAAGCTTGACGACGAGTATTTAAACAAGTCAAAGGCTATTACTTGACTAACCATCACACAAGTTGTATACATTTCACATGTAATAAAATGCAATTACTTCTTGTCTAAACAATCCTGACTTATCAACTCTTGAATAGTTTCTGACAAGTTAAGTGATTTATGCTCCATGTAACTCATTTACATTTAATTCTGCATTTTATTAGTTTCTATATAATCACCATTGACTATCCAACTCATATAATCTGTTGAACTACCTTTCAAGAATTTAACAAGTTCAATGAAACTGCATTTGAACACTCGACCAATTTACACAACAACATGGTAACCCTTTTTGTCTGAATATGACTACTAGCTTGTCCAATCTCCATTGACAATTTACTATTCAAGCTCCACTTGAATCAATAGTCTATAATCATGGTTTAGTAATCTTAACCTTTTCCAGTGCTCAGTTTCCTAGCACTCAAAGAACTTGTCATCCTTGGATTTAACTTATCTGGTTCTAGGTTTTAACTACCTGTTAGCTTTAACCTCCGGCTTGAAATCTTACTTTCCCTTCTGTCTCTTTCCCTATCTTATCTCCTTAATCATTCCCTCAGCAGTCTGGAGCATCTGATGCAGCCCACTGATCATCTTTTCCATGCATATTGTAACAAAATACAAATTGCTAAAATTCCTTTAATAAGGAATTAAGAATTAGATCTATGGCCATCTCCTGTGTCACGGGATATCCAAGTCTGCTAAGATGATCCAGATAACCTTTTATCTTCTGCACATGGGGTCTAACAATTGTTCCTTCTGCCATTCTGCAGGAGCTTAGAGCCCTAGTCATATTATGTTTCTCAGTCCGAGCCTGAGTCTGGAATATATCCTTTAGCCGGTGATACATCTGGTAAGCTGGGATATGCATAAGGTTAGTCTGCAGCTAAGATGTCATGGTCGCTAGCATTAGATAGGAAACATCGACTGAATCCTCAGAGTGCTTCTTGTGGAGATTTCTCTCCTCAACTGTAGCAATCTCTGCAGGAGAAGGTCCTGGTGCCCTTTTCAGAACATACGACTTTCCTCTGTACTCAGAACATTAGTCAGATCTTATTCCCAGTTCTAGAATTGCTTCTTTTGAGCTTTCCATTTCCCGAATGGTCCTCATAGTAGCAATGTTGCGCTTTTAGGGAAGATTTCCAATAGGAGGAGGTTGAGGATGGAGATTGACGTTATCATTATTGTTGTTGTTGTTATTGTCATTGTTATTATTTAAACAGCTTCTACCTCTGCCTCTTTCATCCATCTAAAACCATTTTTCAGAAATTAGTATTTGATTAACCATTAATAAATCAATAACCCAAAATTTTGAAAATGATTTATTAATCCTATGAACCATTTTACTTATTCATGCACCCAACGAAGGATGAACCTACATGAATAAGCTACTCAGGCAGTCAACTTATTACCAATTGCAACCCCTTTGCAACTCTTAGATCTTATGAGATTTTCAATTTCTTAAATTGATCATGTTTAATCTCATTCACACCTTGGGCAACAGTCTTACTGAGGAACCACCACTGACACACACCATATAACAACTTCAAGTCACTGGATCAAGTCTCACTTAGGATCCGCAATGCTCACCTCACAGCTCTCCGAGTTTGCGGCGTAAGCACCCAACGAAGGCTGAACCTACTTACGAAGACCGGTCACCGTGAGTCCCACTATATGGACGGTGTGTTGTGTCAGATTTTTAATTTTGGGTTTATAACCAGTCTCTTACCAAAAACTAGTGGCCAGTCAGGTTAGTCTGCCGCAGGATCCTTACGGTTATAAACCTCTCGGAAATTCCACAGCCCGAGCAAGACTGTCCTAGACACCACCTATTCTGGTAAACAATCAGTTAATATACCAGTTTTAAGAATTTCAACTCTTTGATCATATGACATTTTTAAAATAAATCTCTTTTTATTTGAAAAACTAATTTCATAAAAATGTCATATCTAACACCTGACAAAATAATTAAAGTTTCCAATTTAAACCTCCTTTTAAATACTTTAATTTTTCATCAAAAATGATTGTAGTATTAATTTCTTTTATTTATCTACTTTGTCACCACAACCACGCAGATATAAATAAAGTATAAAGAAATAAAATATACAATCACATGGTGACATAGCCTTGCCGAAACTAAATTGGTTTTCGAGAGCCATACGGACAAACTAACTAGTCAAAACCTAAGGGACAAAATCAACACACAAGGCAAGAATGTTGAACTCTTTCAGCTCCCACTAGCCTCAGCATCCGATGATGTCAGCGAGCATCCTTGATAAATGACCTCCTTCTTGATGGACATCTTCGCCAAGATTTTTTACATAATTTTAATCTAAATACATTTGCCTATTTTCTAACCTATTACAGATTACATCTTAAAACCGGGATTCCAATGGCACGCAGGCCTTCCCAAAAATAACCAATATTAGAAATAGCAAACATTAAGATTAAATAAACAACCATCACAAACAAAGGGGTCTCAGTGCTCGGCTATGTCACAAACATTAATAAAACAGTAAAAGATATTAATAATCCAGAATTCATCTTCATCTTGGCATGAAAATAATTCTAAAACTAATTAATCCACCATTAATTGAAGTAAACATGTCCAATATCGTTCTTAAATTAAATAAGGTTCATAAACTCGAAATTCAGGAACACTTTTCAAAAATAGAAACTTTTTCCCGAAAAATTCAAATTCAATTCCATATTTGTATTATCTTTGGATTCACAACTATACTTTTCTTAAAATATTCAATTGATAATTCAAACACCTTTGAAACTTAAACTTGTTATTTTAAGAAACCTTTTATTAAATAACCTTTAATAAATATAGTTATTATTTTCAAATAATATTGACAAATAATTTAAACCTGCTTTAAATAATCATCAATTAACTATTATTCAATTGAAACATTTTTCAAAAAACTAAATGAACTTTATTTAAAATGTCAATTTTCTAATTAAACAATTTACAATAAATATGTCTTTTAAAAGATATGATCATTTTTAAATAACAGCAAGAACTTTTCTTTATGGTTTTAAACGATTTCTACCAAAAACGTTAATGTCGAGATTAAGTCTCAAAACATTAAACCATGACCGAGCATGAAACTCAAAGTCACGATTTCATCAATTTGAAAATAGAATCCTTAAATTAACTCCCTTTAATTTTATAATGCATTTTATGGAACTAAATATTAAATGCATAAATTAAATCCAGTTTATAAATTAAAATTACCATTAATTTTTTTTATCAGGCCAAAGATTAAAAAAGATATGGCCGATTTAAACAAAAAAATTGATGATATTGATTTTAATTTCAACATTAAAACTTAATTTTTAATTAAAACCAATTTAATTTAAACGATGAATTACCGGAAAAACGGAAATGAACCAACTTAGTTAACCGACTCATACTCAGGTTTAATAACCCATATGAACCGAAAACAAGTAGGGTATTAAACCCTTTGACGACTGAAATTAATCGAAGCCATTAATTAACTCACTTTGATTATTTCGATTTTCATATTCCAATTAATCGTTTAACTATCGAATCGAATAATATTTAAACCGATTTGTGAATTTTATAAAACTAATAAAGTCTCCCACTTTAATTTTATAAAACCTAAAACATATTTACATATATTTTGTCACAAATGTTTAAATATTAATAACCAAACACTTTTTGATTTATTCATTCGATTTTAACGCATTTAATTTAATCGTTCGAGTTTAACAGTGAATTAAACGACAAGATGGAACAAACAATCAATCACCTCGGCTACCACATCATAACCGAGAGGTCATGTGTCTCAACCCATGGCCGAAATCTCTAGGTTTGATTTCGCGAACCGAAACAATTAATTTTTCGACTTTAATTAATTAAACACTTTTAAACAATCAAACATCAACTAAATAAAACGAACTAAGGTTTCAAACTCCCGAGTTTTGAAAAACTCCAAGGTTGGCCGAGAATCACCATGAGGTTTCCAAACCCTTTGGTCGATTTTTTCCAAGCTGAATCAAAACCTTAAACATTTTAATTATTGATTTCGACCGTTTAAACACTTTTAATCATAAATCGAAACTTTTAAGAACATTCAAATAATACTATCATTATGTTACTTGAGATGGCTCTGATACCACTGTTGGGAATTCGTATCGTTTTTCATAAAAAAACATAAACATTAATCATATTAACGCACAACGAAAGCTTTTAAAAATTACGAATTCCGTACACGGATCATCACATTAATTTAATCTCAATGATTATTTCGTGTCATAGACAATATCCAATATTATTGTTAGGCACAAAAAGGCCTCAGTCAAACCTGCTCTACATCTGAGGGGGAGATTTTATAATCAAACCTGTTGATGCATTTGAAGGTTGAATTTAAGGCCTGTTATATGCCTTATTGAAACCTGAAAATGATTTGCAATATCAGTCTAAAGCTGTTCTATATGTTGCATGTGTTGCAACTAAGACAGTTTGTCCAAGCTGCTCTGTCTGCTGAACAGGCTGGACATAAACTGTCTACGCTGCTCTACACTGTTGAGCAGCTTGGGCATTTTTAAAGTGTTCTGTTCTTTGTGAACAGAACCTGTTCTTTGTGAACAGGCTAAACACTTTATGGATTGATTTCCAAGTCATCATGTATTTGTTTTTGGACTAAAGATCAGTACAAAGTCGAAGACAAAGTGGAAAACAGAACTGCTCAGCCTGCCCACGCTGTTCTGTTAACATAAGACAAAAAGGAGGATATTTTGAAAAAGGGTGACAGACCTTTTTTCTATATCAAATAGCCTTTACAGGGAAGAAAAGACGCAAAGTTGCATTCCTAAATTAGTTAAAGGCAATGCAACAGTAGACAAAGTAAAAAGACAAAAGTTCTGCACATATGAAGACAAGTCTGCTTTTCAGAAAAGTGCAGAAAAGGTTATGTTGTCTTTTCAACAAGACTTTTCCTTTTCATTCTGTCCAATGAAGATGTTTCTCTAAGATCCTCTAAGTGAGTTTAAAAGGAAGCTTCTAAGGTCAGAAAGAAATGTGAAGAAAGCTAAGTGCTTAAACCAAGAGTGAACGTGCAAGTGTGATCTTCATGCATGCAAGTCTTCTGTAAACCAGCATCTGTGTGATCAAGCTGTTTTACCTAAGCTGTTCCTTAAGTCTTGTAAACACAGTGAGTGCTTCTTAGTGAGTGTATTCATTGTATACTAGTTCGAGTCTGTCTTAGACTAGTAAGCATAATGTTGTATCTGTCATCTCAGCTTGAACTCTTCCGCATTCAAGCTTGTTTGTAATTAACAAATTGTTGATAATACATACAAACATTGAGAAAAGAGTGT
>JAANYP010001981.1:0-19916 GCA_020465985.1 Centrapalus pauciflorus | reverse complement strand
CTTCAACCCAGGAGTTGTCCTTAAGTGCCATTTGCACATTTTTGGGCTCTACTTGCGATATGAAACATGAATATAGACATGTGTGATATGCCTCGGAGTCGTTTATCATCGACAACAACACAGTGTTGTTATTTACACTACTCCGAGTCCTCACACCCTCATTAGGATTTCCTATGATGCTTTCTATTGGATGGTTCTTATTAATCCTAGAGGTCTCTATTTCATCAACCCTTAGATTATCTCCTAAGTTGGATCCTATTTCACCTAATGGGGGAACAGGCTCAGCTTCTACGTTTTCCTCCTCACGGACATTTTCCTCAGAGTTGGAACTCGATGCTTGAGTCTGATTCTCATTGGTAGGTTCTTCTGGATTAGCAACTTCTGGAGACCCATCTACAGTCGCAGTAGGCTCGGACGTAGATTCGAACGTGGTCCTTGGAAAGATTTGGCCATCGTCGTTCAGATGCAACGTCGCCAAGTCCTTCTCGATTGTACCTGCATTATCATCCAGAGGAATGTTAAATGACTCAAATAACTTATCATAGTCAAAAATCCATTCCGGACCAGTTTGGGGTTCATGTGTATAACTTGTGACTTCAATGTTATACACAATCTCCACAGTACCAGTTGTTTTGTTAAACACCCGTTTGTTTGGTGAGTTTGGCACATAACCTAGGAAGTATCCTTCGTCAGCCTTTTCACCAAACTTCGGTTGATGTTTTGTTCTTAAAAGTGTACATGGTACTCCAAACGGTTCGAATCCAGTTAAGTTAGGTGGCCGTTTATTCAAAATTTCATAACATGTTTTGTTCAATGATTTGACTGTAAGGACTCTATTTAAAATATGGCACGCGGTATTCACTGCCTCCCCCCAAAACATGGTAGGAAGCTTTGAATCCGAAAGCATAGTCCTTGCAGCCTCAATCAATGTTCTGTTTTTACGTTCGGCCACCCCATTCTGTTGAGGTTCATATGGTGCACTGAATTGATGCACGATGCCCTTTGATAGGCAATATACACCAATTACAGAGTTTTTAAATTCAGTCCCATTATCACTACGAATATGTTTAACCCTTGTTCCGTAGGAGTTTTCCACTTGGTCTAAGAACCCGATGAGCTTTGTAGCCGTCTCGTCCTTCGTACCTTAGAGTTATCAGATTCCACGTTGGCCATCTGAGCAGCAAACTCCAGCACGGTCTGATCATTCGCTTTCTCTACCCACATCGGACTGTTTTCCCTTGTGGTCTGCTCGCCTTCTTCACAACCATTTTCCGTAACTTCAGCCATGAAAGCTCTAGCATTGGACTCAGGATGTGAACTCCAGTCATAGGAACCATCTAGCTGTCTGTCAGACGTGACATTGGATATTAGACCAGCTAGATTGGCTTGACCAGATGAAGAACTCGGAAGGTATCGTTGTTGGGACTGATTTTGGTACTGTCCTTGATGCTGACTCTGTCCTTGGTATGTCTCTACCTTCGGTCTTTGACACTCCCTGACGAAGTGTCCCAATCCCTGACAGTTGTAGCATTTGACCTTAGACTTATCAAATCCTATCCCTTTGTTGTTCATTTGCAGATTCCTCCCAGTTCGCTTGATGAATCTTTTTACCCTCTGGGTCACCATGGTCAGTTGCCACTTAAGATCCATTTCCTCTAAGTCATCAGGGTCGACCTGATCGTAATCTTCATCCCATAGAGCTGGGTCATTGATTTTACCTTGAACACAATTTCCATAAGCTGCCACAAAGGAAGCAAGCAGATTCAAATGTTCTTCTTCGGACTTTGCGCTCATCGGCATCTTCGAATAGCTCTGACTGGTCGATGCCTGTTGGACTTGAGGTTGCGGTTCTTCCGATCTTCCTAACCCTAAGAACGCGCGATTCAGTGAGTCTTCGGACTCGGGTGGCGATGACGTTTCTCCGGTGAAAAACGCTGTAGCACTCTTCGGTTCAGCTGTCACTGATGATTTAGATGTCTTTCCAAAATACATAGCCGGATTCTGGACTTGCTCGTAATCAGTCTCAGCCTTAATCATCTCGAAGTGATATGCCCTCAACGTTCCCACGACGTCATCAAGTGATTGAGCATAATACTTGTCCTCATTAAGCTTAATCATGGCCACGTACATAGCCCATTTGGCTGGTAGGGCATCAAGAAGCTTGTTGTTCTTGTCAGTGTCCGAGTACTCAATGCCATGACTTTCAAGCTCTGTTATCAGATGATAGAACCTTGTGATAATATCATCTAACTGTTCATCCTTAAGAGCTTTGAAAATCGCAAACTGTTGGGTCAACAGCTCTGTACGCTTTCTACGCACCCGTGGATTACCTTCACACCTTTTCTGGAGAGACTCCCAAAGTTCTTTCGACGTCCTTTGAGTCCGAAATGTGTGCAAGATATCTTGAGGTAACGCCATACGGATAATGGAGAAAGCCTTGTTTTCAGCTTCAAATAGTTTCTTGTCATCCTCTTTCATCATCTGGTATGACAAGACCTTTTGACGGCCTTCAACCTCAGATACTGGTGGAATGTACCCTTTATCTATGCACACCCACATGCGCATATCGTGGAATCGTACAAAATCCGTAAATCTGTCCTTCCACCAGTAATAGTCCTCAACTTTCATCAGCTTTGGCGGTGCATTTGCCTTCCCAACTTCGTGATCCATCTCAAGGAATTTCTGAAGGTTTGACATCTTTTCTGAAAGAAATTGAGTTTTAACTTAATTAATTTAATTCTAAACTGACTTAGATTAACTTATTTGAATCTAAATAGATCCGAAACTAATTAATATTAAATCTTTTGAAATTAAATTCGATAAAGTCTTAAAAGTCAATTAGATTCGAAAGTGTGTCAGATTCGAAGAACTCCTTAGAGTCGAAGTTATATCAGATTCGAAGGACTTCTATAGATTCGAAGACCCTTAGAATCGAAGGCACAGTAGAATCGAATGACAGCAGATTCGAAACACTAGATTCGAAATAGTACTAGATTCGAAATAAACTCGACACTAAACTAGACTCGAGATCCTATTCGAATGAAGCAATAGATTCGAAACAATGTAGACTCAAAACTCACTGAAATTGACTCAAAAGGAGCGTATTTTGGTTAGACTCGAAAATAAAGTAAAACCCTAATTACCCCTATAGATTCGAGCGCCGCAAACTCGAAAAACGGCTAACACGTTGATTTTTTGACGTTTTACAGATTAAACCACTATTTTTCAAACGGAAAATAATGATTTCGATCAAAAACGTGAAAAACAAGAAAGTGTTTCCCGAATACGAATTTGGTAAGCTCAAAAACCCGTTTTTGAGAGCAAAACCGTCCAACTAGCGTCAAGAAACCTAGAATGTATCTGATGAACACGAAGAACACCAAGAACACTCCGCTGGCTCTGATACCACTTGTAAGGTCTACCTATACAAAATCTATCTAGACGCGGATCCGTTAACGAGTGCGGAATCCTCGTTGACGGTTAGACGGACAACTCTCAACCAACGGAAACACGGAGACTATTAGACGCTGAACGAACGACACACGAACGATCCTACGTACTATTTCTCTCCGAAACGGCACTCACCTAGCTGATAAACTCGAGATCGCCTCTTGCTCAATTCCTCACGAATTCTGCAAAAAGTCCTCTAATCATTCGAGTCTATCCCTAATTATAGACCCTGATTCGAGTCTGTTGTGGGCCAACCTCGAATCTGGCCTCAGGCCCATTCGAATCTGTCCATCTGACAGACTCGAATCTAGCCCATTCGAATCTAAGGATACATTCGAATCTATCACAGATTCGAATGTCTTCCTTTAACTATTCGAATCTAGCCAATACACTTAAACACTTATGTGATGAAACTTATGTTTTAACTTATGCTTGAGTTAATCTTTGACCTTTATGTTTGAACTTCTTGTAATATGCTACATCAAGTCCAAACACACAATCAATAACAGACAAACACATATTAGACATATATCACAATATTGGCTAATACTCAGAATATTACCTAAACCATAATGCAGATCGATTAGACTGCTATCGTCACACAGGGTGTACCAACATGTTGCCTAAAGGATCATGATAGCTATTTGACTTATCATTTCATATGATATTGCTTTTCCTGTTCATTTCAGATATTGCTTTAAGATTACTGCTATCATGACATTGAATACATATGCTTCATCATTTGCATTTAACTTGAGATATTGATTCAGCTCGATTAGCCCTATTGGTCTATTGTTCTAGACTTGGCTATTTCACCAGTTCTAATGAACTTGGTAATGACCTCCGATGTTCCGCCATATTGACTTACTGGTAGCTAGCCCAGTATGTGGCTGATCCCCACGATTTAAGCGTGAGTGTGGCATGAACATCATCCGATTCTATGATTTCTATGTCTCAATCATGAGGGCTGTAGCGGCAGCCAAGACATATCACTCTAGACTGATGATCCGCTTGACATTGCACGTTAATTTGAAAATCTATTTACTCACTAAGCTTTGCTTACAGTTGCTACATTATAATTTTTACAGGAAAAGATAAAGGAAAGTCACCTGCTGGACCTAGCTCTTAGGTCTATTAAAAGATCAAGACAGAAGTTTCTATAGACCACTACACAACAAAACCTTTCGGTACTGATTGGAAGACATCAAATGTTGTGGTTTTGGGTAGATTTGATATTATTCTATGATGTAATGATTAGATTAGATGGTACCCTTTTATAACTTTAATTTGAAATGTGTAATCTGTATAATTTAACTCCTAATCTGTATGTACATGTAAATTAATTTTCCGCATTATAATTACCCTATCTTAGTATGGTTGATATCGTATTGCAATTAGTGGGACATAGACTCTGAGGACCGCCCCGGAAGGGGAGGTCTTCACAGGATGGTATCAGAGCCCATGGTTTGAGTGAATCAAGTATTACGTGAGTATACTTGGTCTCAAACTGAAGCAATACATATGTATCAATCATTTAGGTGGATTGAACTGAGATAGGATGTACAGACTGTTAGGATGGGAAAAAGGGTACATAGATCTAAGTCTATAAACTGATAGTTAATTGATTTTAATTTTCAGCTAAGATGTCTGGATCAGGATCAGGTGACATTCCCAGCAACATGACCCCACAACAAATGTTTGAGATGATGCAACAATTGTTAGCCCAACAGTCTGAGCAACAAAATAAAATAATGCAAGAACAGTTTCAGGCCAGAGATGAGGCCGAAGCTAAAAGACGTAATGATAATAAAAATAAGCGAAAAGATAAGCAAGTCCAGAATGAAGAATCTGATTCTGATAACTCTACTCCTGAAACCCAAATCGAGCACCCTAAAGGCTGTAAGTTCAAGGACTTCAAAGCAAGCGGTGCCCTGAACTTTGAGGGTACAGTGAATCCAATTCAGGCGATGGATTGGATCAGTCATACCGAAGAGATCTTCAGAATCTCTGACAGTTTAGATTCAAAGAACGTGAGCTATGCGTCTGTGTTATTTGTTGGAGCTGCTCGTGCATGGTGGAAGACCCAGAGAAGTATCTATGGCGAAGAAATTATTCAGACTCTAGAGTGGAACTAGTTTCTTGATAAGTTCAATGCAAAATATTGCATAATTGATCAACAAGATAAGATGGAGGTTCAACTAATGCAGCTGACCCAGGGAACCAAGACTGTTGACCAATATGAGCATGAATTCTCGCGACTATGCGGCTACTCATCGTATCAAGTAGCTACCAAAGAAAGAAAAATGAATAGATTCTACGGAGGACTCAACCCAAGATACCGGCACCCGATGAGCGCGATTAAGTATAAGTCCTATTTGGAAATGGTGGAAGCGGCCAGACAGATCGATAGGGGATACCTAGAATATGGCGATCAACTTTATGCTACGTCTACTAACCCGACATGTCCTTCTCCTCCAAAGAAGCAGAGATTCGGCAGATTCTTCAGGCCAAACAAATCTCAGACCCAACAATCTCAACAATCTCAACCCAAAGCGCAAGCCTACTCATTGACAAACGAGCCACGATTCTGCAAGAGATGCAGAAAATCACACATGGGACTGTGTAACCCAGATGACGTCACTTGCTTTGCGTGCAATAGAATTGGTCACAGTAGCGAAGAGTGTCCACAGCAGGGACGTGGATGTGCGAAATGCGGGAAAAGAGGACACTTCATGTATCAGTGTCGCAGCGGGCAACGATTTCAGTCGCAATCATCAGCGGGAGGTTCTATAGTAAAGATTTCTGCTGCAACTCCGACAGCAAGGACACGTGCGTTTCAGATAACAGCAGAAGAAGCAAGAGAAACACCTAACGTAGTTACCGGTACGTTCCTGCTTAACTCAATCCCTGCTCGCGTATTATTTCATTCTGGCGCTAGTCGTTCTTTTATATCGACTTCTTTCGCACAAAGATTATTCAAATCTCCATCAAAGCTTCCCGTGATACTTGATATTGAGACAACCAGTAATAACTATGTTATGGCTGATTCTGTATATCGAAACTGCACTCTACTCGTCGATAACATCGTATTCAACCTTGATCTCATTCCTATTTCGTTGAAAGAGTTTGACGTCATTATCGGCATGGACTGGCTAACGAACAACGAAGCAACGATCGTATGCAACCGTCGGATCATCAGAATCAAGTCCTCAGACGGCCGAGTATTGGAGATCAAAGGCGAGAAGCGAAAAGGTGATCACTGCTTCATTTCTATTGATAAAGCGTATAAGTATCTATCTAAGGGTCACGAACCATATTTATGCTACGTCTCATCTGAATCTAACTCTGAAGCCCAAAAGAAATCTTTATCCAATATCCCTATCGTCTGTGAGTTCCCAGATGTGTTTCCTTAAGATATTTCTGGAGTGCCACCGGAACGTCAAGTCGAATTCGGCATTGACTTAGTTCCTAGTGCGGCTCCCATTGCCAAAGCTCCCTACAGACTTGCACCTGCAGAAATGCAGGAAATGTCAAAGCAGTTGCAAGAGCTGTTAGAAAAGGGATTTATCCGACCAACTTCATCTCCATGGAGTGCACCTGTCTTATTTGTCAAAAAGAAAGACGGAACTTTCCGTATGTGCATCGACTACCGCGAGTTGAACAAAGTTACTATAAAGAATAAATATCCTCTGCCTAGGATCGATGATCTGTTTGATCAGCTACAAGGAGCCAGCTACTTCTCGAAAATCGATCTTCGTTCTGGGTATCATCAATTAAAAGTCAGAGATGAGGATATCTCGAAGACAGCCTTCCGAACAAGATACGGGCATTACGAATTTCTCGTGATGCCGTTTGGCTTAACTAATGCACCAGCGGCGTTCACGGATCTCATGAATCGCGTGTGCAGACCGATGCTGGATAAGTCAGTTATTGTATTCATAGACGATATTCTGATTTACTCGAAAACGGAGGCTGACCATTCTATTCATTTGCGACAATTGCTAGAGTTACTGAGAAAAGAAAGACTCTATGCAAAATTTTCTAAGTGCGAATTCTGGCTCAGACAGGTATAACTTTACATTGTCTTGAGCTATTCCTTAAGCGTTCTGATTGAACAAAACTTGAACTCTACTTTGTTGCTTTTATAGATTCAATTCCTTGGCCATGATGTTTCTGGCGAAGGTATTTCCGTTGATCCGTCTAAAGTCGAGGCCGTTCAAAAATGGCAAACGCCTCGCAATGCCTCCGAAATGAGAAGTTTCCTTGGATTGGCCGGTTACTATCGGCGATTCATAAAGGACTTCTCGAAGATTGCTGTGCCACTTACAATGTTAACACGAAAGAATACACCTTTCGTATGGGCTGATAAACAGCAAGAGGCATTCGAAATTCTAAAGCAAAAGCTCATTCAAGCGCCTATCCTAGCCTTACCAGAAGGCAATGATGATTTTGTCGTTTACAGCGACGCATCTGGTACTGGCTTAGGATGTGTTCTCATGCAAAGAGGAAAGGTTATTGCCTATGCTTCAAGGCAATTAAAAGATTACGAGAAAAGTGCACCAACTCATGATCTTGAGTTGGCTGCCGTTACCTTTGCTTTAAAAATCTGGCGTCACTATCTTTATGGGACTCGGTGTCAGCTTTACACCGATCATAAAAGTCTCAAACATCTTTTTACTCAAAACGATCTAAACATGAAACAGCGTCGGTCCTTGGAGCTTATCAAGGACTATGATTGCGAGATCCTATATCATCCCGGCAAAGCTAATGTTGTCGCGGATGCTTTGAGTAGAAAAGTTTATCCAGAAAAGTGCTGCTATGCCTTAACTCCGGTTATATTCTCTTCTGATATTATTGAAGACATCAGAGTTGCTCAAGCTGAAGCACTGAAAGAAGAGAATCTCTGTTCTTAAAATCTTAAAGGGCAGCTACAATTTCTAACTCTGAATCATTTGGGACTTCACTGTCTCAAGGGAAACCGAATTTGGGTCCCTAAGTATGGTTCAATCCGTAGCACTCTTCTATCTGAAGCTCACAAGTCCAAATTATCTGTTCATCCTGGCAGCTCAAAGATGTATTTTGATCTGAAAGCCGATTACTGGTGGCCAGGAATGAAGAAAGACATCGGTCGATATGTTGAAAGCTGCAGAATCTGTCAGATGGTTAAGGCAGAACATCAGAAACCCTTCGGGAATATGCAACCACTGCCAGTTCCTGAATGGAAGTGGGAGCATATAACCATGGACTTCGTCACGAAACTGCCAAAGACCAAGAGACAGCACGACTCCATCTGGGTGGTCGTGGATAGATTAACGAAGTCAGCTCACTTCATACCGATGAAAGAAACTTATTCTCTCGATAGATTGGCACAACTATACATTACTGAAATCATTTCTCGTTACGGAGTGCCAAAATCTATCGTCTCTGATCGTGATAGTCGTTTCACATCTAGATTCTGGCAAGCTCTACAAGAAGGGATGGGTACTCGGATTTCTATGAGTACTACTTATCATCCAAGTGCAGATGGCCAGAGTGAGCGTACTATCCTTACTCTTGAAGAAATGCTTCGTGCCTGCGTTCTTGATCTGGGTGGTAACTGGGATGACCACTAGCCTCTGGTCGAATTCTCATACAATAACAGTTATCATTCAACGATCAAGATGGCTCCTTTTGAAGCTTTATATGGAAGAAAGTGCAGAACTCCCACCTGTTGGCGTGAAACAGGTGAATCGCCTATAGCGGGTCCTGTCCTTCTATAGTTGACTCACGAGAAGATTCACCTTGTTAGAAGAAATATTCTTGAAGCTCAAAGCAGGCAGAAGTCATATTATGACAATCGACACAGATCAATCAGTTTTGCGGTTAACGATTGGGTGATGTTAAAAGTATCCCCAATGAAGAATGTGGTGCGGTTCATTAAAAGAAACAAGCTAGCTCCGAGATTCATTGGTTCGTTCAAGATTGTCGAAAAGATAGGAAATCAATCTTATCGTCTTGAACTGCCAACAGACTTATCTGGAATACATCCTGTATTCCATGTCAGTCATTTGAGAAAGAGTTTAGCCGATGAAAGAGAAGTTCAGATACCACACGTTAACTTGCAAATTAATGAGAAGCTTAGAGTGGTTGAAGAGCCGGAGTGTATTCTGGACTCGAAGACCAAAAAGCTTCGGAATAAAGAAATACAGATGGTGCTCGTCCAATGGAAACACCACAAAGGTTCGCATCAGTCTTGGGAATCGAGAGATGTTATGAAAGCTACTTATCTCAGTCTGTTCGAACATAGCTAACTTCGGGGACGAATTTGTGCGTGGTGGAGCCCATTCTGTAACAACCTAACTTTTAGCTGATCATGTAATGCTTAATTTTGAGATAATAATATAATTTTGTTATATTATTTATGTTGCAAATATTAATTAAAGAATGAAAATTGATTAAGTAAATGTGATTTTAAATTATATTTATGATATAATTAAAATGAGTAAAATAAAAGAGATATAAGATACAAAAGTTTAGTGGGTTAAATAGCAAATATGATCAAATTAATATATAAAAAACAAATTTAATGATCAATTAAGATCATTAACAACAAACCACTCTCTCTCTCTCTACTCTCTCACTAAACATTCGGCAACTTCACAAAATTTCCAAGAAATTCAAGATTTGTTTAATTAATTGAAGATTTAATACAAGAAGGAGTTACAAGAATCAAAGATCAACAACAATGTACAAGATTTTGAGGTAAATTCACTTTTAATGTCGATCTTTATGTATATTTGGTTCGGATTTGTGAGAAACCGAAACCAAGGATTTAAAAGATGAAAATTTCATGTTGCATGTATATAAATTTGAAAGATAATCATGAATCTAAGTATATAGAACTCATAGAAACAAAAAAATCAGTGATTAATTCATCCAAATAAAGAAGAAATCGGAGTTTTTGATGAAAATGATGTTCTTGACAAAAATAATCATTTTTGGATGATCTGGATTAATTTATAATGTTATTGATAGGGAAATTAGTATAAAATTAACCTAAATATGATAATATATCTAAATATTAAGTTGCATGTTGATTAAAATGAATTTTAGTGAAATTTTATGTAAAATCCGGATGAACAAGACAAGAACATTATGAACAAATTCTGGAAATTTTGAACATGAACGATCCGAATTCGGATGAAAGTCCACTTCGGATGTGAGGTTTAATTCGGATGCTTCACAATTCGGACAACACTATTTCGGATGCCATATTTTGGACCCTTATAATTCGGATTATCCTTTGGTCCGAATCCGGATGACAGATCCGGATAGGTCCGAATCCGGGTGCTCAATTCGGTTAGATCCGAATCCGGATCCCCAATCCGGATAGATCCGAACCCGGGTTGATCCGAATCTTAAATGATGATTTTTATATTTTAATTAAATAAATGATTATATGCATATACTTATGGTTATATATATATACATATATATATATATATATATATATATATATATATATATTTATATATATATATATATAGAAAGCTTTTGAGAATTTAATGAAACAAAGAATATAAATAAATGAAAAATTGATAAGGTTATCAGTTATCAGAATCAGATAGAATTAAAAGATTTTAAAGAATAAAAGATGATGAAATTGACATGATATTGATATTATAATTCTGGACAGGTTCAGTGAAATTTTGAACACAGCTACAAAGATTTAAAGACTTAAAAGCGGGTCAAAGACTTAATTTGACAGAGAACAGAATTGACAAAGATAAAATCCTGAGATAACTCAGGTGGCAGATTTTACATCTGTTTGATAAAGACCCAGATCAGTGAGTTATAGATATTCAGATTTAACATGCTTGAATTTCCGGTTGAGACATATTGTTGATGCTAGTTTGATTGACATTCATATAATCAGCTGGATTGTGACCTGTGCACACCATGGTTGGGTGTTACCTAGAGGATCATGATAGCTATTTGACTTATCATTTCATATGATATTGCTTTTACAGTTAATGTCAGATATTGCTTTAAGATTACTGCTATCATGACATTGAATACATATGCTTCATCATTTGCATCTAACTTGAGATATTGATTCAGCTCGATTAGCCCTATTGGTCTATTATTCTAGACTTGGCTATTTCACCAGTTCTAATGAACTTGGTAATGACCTCCGATGTTCCGCCATATTAACTTACTGGTAGCTAGCCCATTATGTGGCTGATCCCCACGATTTAAGCGTGAGTGTGGCCTGAACATCATCCGATTCTATGATTTCTATGTCTCAATCATGAGGGCTGTAGCGGCAGCCAAGACATATCACGCTAGACTGATGATCCGCTTGACATTGCACGTTAATTTGAAAATCTATTTACTCACTAAGCTTTGCTTACAGTTGCTACATTATAATTTTTACAGGAAAAGATAAAGGAAAGTCACCTGCTGGACCTAGCTCTTAGGTCTATTAAAAGATCAAGACAGAAGTTTCTATAGACCACTACACAACAAAACCTTTCGGTACTGATTGGAAGACATCAAATGTTGTGGTTTTGGGTAGATTTGATATTATTCTATGATGTAATGATTAGATTAGATGGTACCCTTTTATAACTTTAATTTGAAATGTGTAATCTGTATAATTTAAATCCTAATCTGTATGTACATGTAATTTAATTTTCCGATTATAATTACCCTATCTTAGTATGGTTGATATCGTATTGCAATTAGTGGGACCTAGACTCTGAGGACCGCCCCGGAAGGGGAGGACTTCACATTTTCCACTTGATCTAAGAACCCGATTAGCTTGGGAGCTGTCTCGTCCTTCGTACCTAAAAAGAAAACCCAAGAATATCATGAGTAATCATCAGTAATAACTAAACAATACCAACTACCACCTATTCTCCTTTTGTTGATTGGTCCGAACAGGTCCATATGCAACAAAGCGAACGTGGCAGCTATAGAGTTTTGAGTCTTGGACTTGTGTGCCTTCTTGTGTTGTTTTCCTTTCTTGCACGGTAGACACTTGTCTTCAAACTGAAAACTCTTCATTGGAACACCTTGCACCAGTCCATTTTTAGTAATGTAGTTCATTTTTCTCAGGTGCAAGTGTGCCATGCGTCTGTGCCATATAACTGATTCCATCTCTGAAGCTTTAGATAGTAGACATATTGGTCCCATCGAAGTTTCGGGCTTGTTCATGACTAGCATGTACAGGTCATTCTTCCTTGGGGCCCTCATTAGTATCCACTCTTCAGATACTTTGAATCCCGGTTTCAGCACTAACGCCTCAGTATCAGTGAAAAGTACTGAGGTCTTCTTATCACAGATTTGAGATACACTAATGAGATTGTGGACCAGTTTATAAACGTGATAAACTTAATCCAATTTGATAGTCCCATTAGTGACCACTCCAGTACCGGTGATATTTCCTCCTTTATTTCCAGCAAACGATACAAATCCCCTATAACCTCCCTTGAAGTCTACGAGTAGACTTCTTTCCCCAGTCATGTCCTAGAGCAACCACTGTCGACGAACCACTTGTTCTTTAGACCTGTAGTTATCTCCTGCACATGAAAGAAAAGAGGTTAGTTATCGCGGGGAACCCAAGCCATAACTGACTATGTAATACCATTCTCGTCCACATACTTGAACTCTTTCAAATACCCACATCTCCTTTCAGGTGACTTGGGTTTTTGATTTAGAGCCTGTTGTGGTGCAGAGTGATTTAAGTTCACTCTCGGCCTTTATGTAGGCATTTTCTGTGGAGCTCTTGAATAATTTCGATTATAAGGCATTTCCGATTGATATCCCTGAGCTCTACCTGGTGTTTGATGACTTACAGGAGTGTGTGACCTAACCGGAGTGTAAGCTCTTCTTGGTGTAGTACTCCTATAATTTTTTTATGGTCCAGACCTATATTGATTAGGGACTCTATTCGGTGAATTAGTCCTAATCACGTCGTTTGGTCTACTTAACGTTGGTATTTGTTTCACAACACTTTTTGGTGTGGCCTGCACAGTTTTCTCGGTATTTTGAGAACCACTTGTGCTTGCTACACTTGAAGAAGGTTTATGTTGTTCCGGCTTTCCAGTTTTAGGTGTAGAGTCTACCTTCCTATGTGGACAACTAGAAGCAACATGTCCCTTTTCATGACATCTAAAGCAAGACATTTTGTCAATCAACTTCTTATGTGTGCCCTTTGACTTAGGTGTCTCACTAGTGTCTTGTACTTTCGACTCAACAGTGACTGTTTCCTCCTCTTGATTATTAATGTCAATTTTGGCTTCTCCTATAGTTTGACCTTCTTAATCTTGACATTATTACTAGTCACCTTAGTTTATTTATCCTTAACCATTTCAGACACAGGTTTAGGTGACACCTCTGATTCAACTGGTTTTTCAGTTTTATCCTGAGGCTGAGGTACATAGTTATCATTGAAAGGTGGAGGACTCTCATTATACCCTAATCCTACAGGTTTGTTAGCCCTAAAATAGTGTATAATTAAATATAATAAATGTCTAGGTTCAATTTATAATTAGGAATAGTTACTTTGGAGGGAATCTTAATTTCCAAGACTTTAAGGGGAGTGTTTGGACAAACCCCCAAAGTAAGTTTAGGTATAAATGATATTGTTCTCTCTTGTAATCTTCATATTCTTAATACAAATCATTTGATTTTTGTGTTTGAGTGCAAAATATATTGGAAATCAAAGTTGTCAATTGGTATCAGAGCAAGAAGATTGGATTTAAACTTGAAATCTCAGATTTGTTCGTGTTCTTCACAAAAAACGTCATGAACATCGCAATTTTACTATTCTTGTCATTTTCGGTTACGTTTTTGTGATTATATTTTTGATTTGAGTGATATACTTGTTGAAATGATCTGAAATTTTGCATGAATGATCTTATATGTTAGATAATTTGTTCTGGAAATTTTCATGGTCTAATTTGAAGTATCCAAGGAGTAATTGCATTTTTTAAATCTAATTGTTCTTCGTGTTCTTCGCAAAAATCAAAGGTTTTGCTCATAATTCTATGTTAATATTTTGTTTTTGTTATGTTTTCTATTCCATAATCATAAGCAATTAATCTTGTACTGATTTCGAGCATTTCTTGTTCAATAATTACAAGTTTTTCTTGTTTAATCGTTGAAATTGTTAATCGGTAAATTATTAAGTGTTGTTCTCGGTTCAGTGCTTCCTGAGGACATAACTTTTGACTGGAACATCATTAGACGGCCTACAATACGTCAAAACGAAGCTTGAAACGAGATCTACGACCTCACTGAAAGTCAGACCCATCCGAATTCGGACATCCGAATTCAGATCATCCGAATTTCGGGTCCGGGTCTATCCAAACTTTTGACATTCAGTGCTTCCAGAGGCCATAACTTTTGACTGGAACATCGTTAGACGGCCTACAATACGTCTAAACGAAGCTTGAAACGAGATCTACGACCTCACTGAAATTCGGACCCATCTGAATTCGGAACCATCCAAATTCGGACATCTGAATTCGGATCATCCGAATTTCGGGTCCGGGTCTATCCAAACTTTTGACATTAAGTGCTTCCAGAGGCCATAACTTTTGACTGGAACATCGTTTGAAGGCCTACCATACGCCGAAACGAAGCTAGAAACGAGATCTACAATTTCAGGATTAGAAAAGCTGAAGTTTCAACATCAAAAACCTGATTCTGATCCAAGTTTCTCCCAGTTACCAACCTCGGATACATTCGAACTTGTGAAGTTTCTGAGTTTTTCCAGTTTCCAATCTAGAAGATCCACCTTTTGCACTCCACAATCATGGCTCAAGGATTTTCCACACATGAAAGGACTGTCGAGGAAGAGAAAGTTGATATATCTCCAGTCTGTCTCATGAACCACTCCAAACAGGTACAAAGTTCTTCATCTTCATCTGATTTATTTGATATACAATCCTTATCTGATTTTAAATCTAGTGATGAATTTGATGAACTGCATGCACAAATACATGAATTAAAGAATGAATTGATTGCTAAAAAAGAACAATCTGCTGTGTATAAAAAGAAATGGCTAAACAACCATGAGGTGATAAAGAAGATATTGATTGAAAAGGTAGATGTTGAGGATAGGAATAAATACCTTGAATCTTGTATGGATAAACTCACTGATGAAAAGAACTCTTTAAAATCAGAAATATCTGTTCTTTCAAAACGCTTAGAGTCCGTAAGCATGGAAAACATAGACAGTTTGGAAAAATACAAAATGATAGAAGAAGAAAGAATAGGTTTGTACTCTCGCATAAAGACCCTAGATGATGAATTTCTAAAACGGGGTCAAACTGAACAAACTATTAATTTAAACCGACCCGAAGAGACTAGGTTTTATCATTCCAAACAAGGAATTGGTTTTAAAAATCCTAAGTACTTGGAAAAGGTTCAACAAGTTTTACCTATTTTTTATGACATGAATTACATGGGTGCTGGGCTTAAATCTTTCTTTTTTGAGTCATCAAAAGAAGTTTAACCCAAGAGGATGAGAAACGTAATGAAAACAAAGAAAAGGAAATCTTTTTGAAATATGATGAACTGAATGAAAGCTATTCTTCTAGAGTACCTACTCTAGAGGAAGACTACTTACCTACTTATTCATCAGAAGAATTGAATATTGATACTGTAAAACCAATCCCTCACCTTTACATTCCTACAAAAGTTCTTCAACAGAAAATAAATGTTTTAGAAAAGGAATTAAAGACAGCTCGAAAGAAAGCTCTTGGTTATCAAGAAGCTCTTCTCAAGAGCGAGGAAAAATTGGTCAGACAAAGTTTTGAACAAAATGTAGAATTAACCATCTACAAAGAAAAGCTTGACACAGTTTCAGAAAGGTTAAATTCTCATTTAAAAGATTCAAAGGTTTCTCATCCTACAAAAGTCCATCTCACATCATATGAAAAAGGTAAAGCCAAGGTTGAAGTTTCTTCTGTCAGTTGTAAAGGTGAGTGCTCCAAATCTTCCAAAGTTGAGGTTTCAAAGAAGACTCGGAGTCAATCTAAGTCTTCCAAGAAACCCACTCACCAAGGAAAAGAAAATTTTTCCAAGTCTAAGTCTTCCAAACGTACGAACTCTCATTGTTTTGTTCCTACAGATCATGCAAGAAGGATTCCTAAAATAACACCTCTTGATTTTCAAAGTTTCTTTGTGAAAAAGGCAGCCATGCCTGAATCTTTTGTGAAAATAGATAGTAGTGCTAGTGTGCCTGGAAAGGATGTTACTAGTAACCCTTTGAAATACTCTTTTTGCAATCTGTTTCAATTATGTCCAAAAAGCTTTCGGCGTGCTGTTCCTGAAATGACTAAGTTTGTACCTTATCCTGAAAAATGGAAACGCCGCCAATCTAAGAAAACAAAAGTGCATGCCTCATCACCGCCTGACAAATTTGAAAAACCATCGCCAAAGGCCAAGCCTAAGGCATTTCTAAAGTCACCCAACCCAAAGGTTGTTCCATTACCTAAGGTTGTTTCAAAATCAGCTGGACCCATATACAAATGGGTGCCAAAAGGTTCTGCATCTAAACATGTGTCGAATGATAAATGGATTCCTACTGTTGTGTTGTTACATGACGATGGAAATCCTAAATCTAACAAGAAAGGACCCATCTTTCGATGGGTACCAAAAGTTGTTTAATTTTTTGCAGGTTAAATGGCTTTCAGATCACTTCAGACTGGAACCCAGACTTCAATGAGATGGTTTTCAGATCACTTCAGACTGGAACCCGAACTTCAATGAGATGGTTTTCAGATCACTTCAGACTGGAACCCGGACTTCAATGAGATGGTTTTCAGATCACTTCAGACTGGAACCCGGACTTCAATGAGATGGTTTTCAGATCACTTCAGACTGGAACCCAGACTTCAATGAGATGGTTTTCAGATCACTTCAGACTGGAACACGGACTTCAATGAGATGGCTTCAAGATCACTTCAGACTGGAACCCGGACTTCTATGTAAAGGCTTCTGATCGCTCAGTTCAGTTCCGATCTTCAAAGAAATGGCTTCTACTTACTTCCGAGTGGAACCCATACTTCAAAGCAATGACTTCTGCATCATGACAGATCAGAACCCGATCTTTCATGTTTAGATGGTTTCTAAACACCCAGTTTAGAACCCGTGGTTCTGCGACTTATCTGGAATTTTCTCTACTTTTTATGCTTATCAGTTTGAGTTTGAGTTACATTCTTGAAATTCACTCATAGCATTTTATGTTTCACTGATACTGGTCTTATTTGCAGGGGGAGTTTCAGATGCGCTTTGAAGATGACATCTAATGAAAAGTGTGTAAGCATTCTGAATACTCTAATGCACACTTTAAAAGGTTTTGTTAGAATAATCTGATTATCTGATTGAGTAAAATTCCACCAAGATTAATTGATCTAATCTTCGTGATGATGTTGATCTCATTCTTCCTGAGATTCTCTCAAATATTCTGATTTCTCCCACGTATTCTGATTCTCTCATACAATATAATTCTTTCATGATAGTCTGATTTATTTTCAAATCTTATATCAGACTTTCTATTGAAGTTCTCTCATACAGTCTCTCAAACTTCCCAAGATATTTCATTCAACTCTCATCCCTCTTCTGGAATACCCCATGAGCTTAAATGCTATATCCTTCAAGATATCATGCTGACTCCGATGATGCCCAATATGCGTGATTAGGCATATATATCGTTCCTATGGTCTAAACCAGAGCCGGAAGACCTACCCAAGGAGCAAACCACTTTAGTTTTTGTGAGTAAGGGTTCTTAGGTCAATTAGTTGAGGAGTGTTAGTTACCACGGGGTACTAGCAGGGTCGAGAATAGATAAAATGCAAATGAGAGGGTTTATCGAAAGGAGATGGGGTGCATCATGAGCTAAAAGTGAGCCGGTGAGAGTACAGTTGAAAAATGACGATAGCTGAGGGGTGAGAAACGATTAAAAGAAAAGATAAATCCTACCAACACCGTGTCAGTCTGCTGGGTTTCCTACATCTGCTACCAAATTCCATGTGTTGGAATTAGGTATTGAACAAGACGTCATGGACCCAGTGACGCATGCACCTAACCTCCCTAGCTACTCAGTTGTCTCTTAAAAGACTTCTGTTTCAATTCACACGGAGTTATATCACATACTCTATCGACATATCATTTGGATATTGTTGATATTGAAACAAGGAAGACATCCTCTCCGGTCTCCGACTTCAGTTGATGCACTTTGAGTCTAGAGCTTAATGTTATACACTTTTAGGACACATGGAGTCTACAGTCTGCGTGACTATAAACAGCTTGTCTACCGAGACAAAGCCGGAACAAATATGAGTGATTCTTTCATGATAAAGGATTTCACGATGATTATTTGGAAATCCTACCAGTGTTAATGTCACGCCAGCGCTGAACGTAGGTCACATAGACTTAGTCTATTGTGCAAACAGAACTCCTATGTGGAACTGGAATGTTACTTACAGATGATTTCATTTCTCTTTTATTTGTTCAGGTTGCAAAGCCATGAATGGATTTTATGATGTAAATGTTTATATTATGTTATTGAGGGGGAGAGTTAATGATTGAGTTTGTAACATGAGAGAGATAAGTACTTCTGTGTTTGTAATGTTCTTAAATGTAATATTTTCTTTCTGAGTCTGTAATCATCTACTTTGACAAAGAAAGAAGATTTGAAGACACATTGAGGTTGTTCATTTGGAGGGGAGAGCTGAAGTGATTACATGATGATCATAATTCTCATGATCATCATGAGGGGGAGAATGTTCTGAAAAAGAGTTGAAATGTTTTGAAAGACCTACTAAACGCAAGGGGAGAGCCACCGATCTGAAACATTTAAGGGGAGAGTCATCTAAAGAAGATCAATGATATACTTCAAAGTTCATAGATCAGAGTTACTTCAATGATCAGAGATCAGAGTTTATAGACCAAGACTTCAGAAGAATACAAGCCTTGATTACAAGAAGGGGGAGATTGTTAGAAATTTTATTTCTTGTAATTCAGCTTGTGTAATTGCGCTTAATTGTAAATACTTAATTATACACTAAAGGGGAGATTGTTAGCCCTAAAATAGTGTATAATTAAATATAATAAAAGTCTAGGTTCAATTTATAATTAGGAATAGTTTACTTTGGGGGAAATCTTAATTTTTAAGACTTTAAGGGGAGTGTTTGGACAAACCCCCAAAGTAAGCTTAGGTATATATAGTATTGTTCTCCTAGGGTTTTAGAAAGGAGTAAAAGAGGAGCCTCCACCTAAAGTGTGTGTGTTCTTGAGTGTGAAATTCCTAGAGATAGAGATCACAATTTCTCTCTTGTAATCTTCATATTCTTAATACAAATCATTTGATTATTGTGTTTGAGTGCAAAATATACTGGGAATCAAAGTTGTCAGGTTTCTAGACTGACGTTGTGCATCTAAGACTTCCCTAAGTTCAATGATGAGTTCCA
>JAANYP010001980.1:0-21143 GCA_020465985.1 Centrapalus pauciflorus | reverse complement strand
GACTATGCTGGCGTATTCAAATCTATCGTTATTCTTATGGGCTGAAGCAGTTGCAACAGCTTGTTTCACACAAAATCGTTCAATCATCAATAAAAGATTCGGAAAGACTCCTTATTAATTAATAAATAAACGGACACCTAATATTAAATTTTTCCATGTCTTTGGATGTAGATGCTTCATTCTAAATGACAAAGACAACATTGGAAAGTTTAATCAAAAGGCAGATGAAAGTATATTCATAGCCTATTCAAAGGAGTCAGTCGCTTTCGGTGTCTACAACAAGCGAACCAAGACAGTCAACGAGAGCGTCAACGTCAAATTTGATGAAGGAGTGGTAATGACTTCTAAACATACCAGTTCAGGACCCGAACCTAACAACCAGACTTCAATGGAGTCACTTGAACAGAATGCTGAAAATTCTGAATTAAATAAATTGTTTGAGAATTTTTATGAAGACTACTTTGAGAAGCTCAAAACTAATGTTTTAAATTTGGTGAATGACAGGATTACTGAAGATCCCGTCGTAGTCTTCGATCATTATCATCAACAAGTATAAGAAGAAACTGGAGAAGCCTCAACAACAGATGTGCACTTGTCAACTGAAAATGCACAACCCATGGAACCTCCAGAATCTTCTGAAACCCCCTTAACATCCGAAAATTCAGAAACTCCTAACTCAGATACCTTACCAACTACATCTGAAGCAACCCCCCGACCTACATATTTAGACCGTAATCCCAATCAAGACCACATAGAACCGTATCCACATACTTTCAAGTGGACGAGAAATCACCCAATAGAAAACATTATTGGTGATCCATCTGCTTCAGTCCAAACCAGAAGAGCCACAATAAACGAGTGCCTATTTTCAAATTTTTTTAGCAAAATAGAGCCTAGAAATGTGAAAGAAGCACTTCTGGACGCTGATTGGATTGTTGCAATACAAGAAGAACTGAATCAGTTCGAACGGTTGAAGGTCTGGAGACTTGTCGAGCGACCCAAAGACAAATCTATCATTGGCACGAAGTGGATCTTTAAAAACAAAAAGGATGAACATGGAGTACTCATTCGCAATAAAGCTCGACTCGTTGCCAAAAGATACAGTCAACAAGAAGGGATTGACTACGATGAGACTTTTGCACCTGTTACACGAATAGAAGCGATTAGAATGTTTTTAGCTTTTGCCGCTCACAAAAACTTTATTGTTTATCAAATGGATGTTAAAACTGCGTTTTTAAACGGGGAACTAACCGATGAAGTATATACATATCAGCCCGAAGGCTTTACTGATCCTTCAAAACCTGATCATGTATATATTTTAGACAAGTCACTGTATGGCCTTAAACAAGCACCGCGTGCTTGGTATGATGCACTTTCAACATATCTGTTGAAATGTGGATTCAACAAATGTGCAGTTGACACAACCCTGTTTATAAAACGTCAGGGGCCGGATATTATAGTAATACAAATATATGTAGATGACATAATATTTGGGTCTACAAATCCTGAATTTTGTAAGAAATTCGCATTTTTAATGTTCCAAAAATTCGAAATGAGCATGATGGGAGAAATAAATTTTTTCTTAGGATTACAAGTTAAACAATTGGCTGATGGTATTTTTATCAATCAGTCAAAATATATACAAGACATGTTAAAGAAATTTAACATGGTTAACAATACTCCTATGAAAACTCTCATGGCTCCGGATTCAAAGTCAAAACTCGATGAGGACATTTCGGGGAAACCTGTAGATGTGACTCATTATCGAGGTATAATTGAGTCATTAATGTATTTAACAGCAAGTAGACCGGATATTATCTTTGCTACATGTGTATGTGCTAGATATCAGGCGAATCCAAAAGAATCACATTTAGCAGCTGCAAAAAGAATTTTAAGATACTTGTTACTCGAGTTGAACAGGTTGACACTTAGAAGATCTCAGAACATGAGTCTCGAGTGATACATTGCCCGAGAGACCTTAAGTTTCATTCGAGTTGGACTAATTGATCATTCGAGAAACATCAGAACTTAATCGAGAATTTTCATATTCTATTCGAGTTTAGTCCAATTTAATTCGAGTTGCACCAAGGCTTATTTGAGAATCATCAAGTTTTATTCGAGAAAGGCTATATTTGATTCGAGTTGATGTATAAGTTAATTCGAGTTGATATCAAGGCTCATTCGAGTTGTTTCAAGAGTAATTCGAGAAATAACCAGACTTATTCGAGTTTCTATTAAATTTTTTACTAAGTGTTGAGTTCTTAATGTTTTAAGAAGAACGTGATATTTTTTCAAGAAATTATTTTAAATTTGTGTTTTTCTAACATTGGTCTCTGAACGATTGACTCTGGAATCCTGTCAATAATATTTTATTATTGTCCGGGATCCCGATGCCTTAAACAGAAAATCACAAATTTTTATAATTTCTGACAAAATATTATATTTTTCTACTTTGAATGATTTCATTTGTTTACCTGCATTATCTAACATGATTATTATTTTTGTACAGGTTACAAATGGCATCTCCAAATCATTCCCATGATTCCAATTCTTCCGATTCCCATTCATCTTCAAACCATACACTCGTATCCAAACCAGTCCGTTCTGCCTCAGTTACAAGACCTTCACCTTCAACCATCATACCAGACAATCAGCTGGTAAAACCCAAACATTGCCTACCTTTCAAAGATAATAACCATCGTTTGGATACCAAAGATATTCTCAAAAGGTCATCCTTTGGGATATCTTCTTCAATACAAACCCTCTATCCCACAAGTATATCTTCAACAATTTTGGCATACAGTCAAATTTGTCCCAGCTGATGGTAACCACCATTTCAAAGTTACCATTGATCAATATAAATCCAAGATTACTCTAGCCAGACTTTGCCACAACTTGTTTCTCCCAAGACGGATAGATACAGTTAACTTTCCTGAGTTAGCTAATTTTGAAGACTTTGTTTCTGATGAGGAGTTAGTGCATGACCTCATATGCTTGGGTTATTCGAAGCCACTTCCTAAAAGCTCCAACTTTCATCGCAATGGCTTGAATGGCGAATGGTACACATTATTCGGCATCGTTAATAGGTGCATGACGTCAAAGCATACCGGAATAGACAGGTGCAACATTCACTGTCTAAGGATCTTCCATGGAATTGCTTTTAATAAACATTACGACTATGCACAATGTATCTGGGAAGACCTAAAGGAAATTGTACTGGCAAAGACTACGAACAGATCCAGGAAGTTTGTTCCGCTTCAGAGATTCATTCAAATCCTAATCCGAGCGATCCTAAGGGCCAATGAGAATATACCAAAGCGAGCAAACTCACAAAGATGTCCAGACTATGTAATGATGAGTTTACATGAGGTGCCAGATTCTCCCAATGCAAATATAATGTCGATTCCTGAATCTTTGTTACAGTATGCAGATCCAGAAAGTGAGAATGTGAAGTTGTATAGGATAGATCATGCTCCAACGGAGACCCAATAACCGGGTTCTCTTACACAAGGAGTGATAGGAAGAGAGGAACTTCAGCAAGGGGCTGAAGTTCAGGGAAGCCTACAGGTGAGTGAGGGAGTAGAAGTAGTGAGGGGTGGTGAGGAAGAAGCTGGGAGTTCAGATTCTGAACGGACGTTATCAAATATACAAGAGGGAGAAGAGGAAGGAAATGATGATGATGATGATGATGGTGATGATGGTGATGATCATAATGCGGGAGGAGCTGCTTTGATGGATGTTGTTAATATTGCTCAGGAGAGTGTGAGGGATGTACTTAACCTAGAAAGCCGGGATTTACCCACATCTGCTGTTAGCTCCCCTATGGGAGTTAGCATTGAAGAGGTCAGTATCCCACTGACAAGTGCACACCCAACCATCCACTCAGTCTCCTCTCAACAGGAGACTGTTTCATTTGAGCACCGGGATGAACCACAAATTCTATCCGATAGTCATTTGGACTTGATGGATATTGAAATTAGTACACCTCTGCCCGAGTGTACAACTTTTATTCAAACACAGAGTCTAGAACCAATACAGATTAGGACACTTGAGTCAACTTCATCTGTTGAAGTAAGTGTGGTTGAACTTCGTGTTCCCGCCGGAACATCCGTAGCTACGAAAGCATTCGTTGCTTGAAGAGGGTGGAAGTCCAGTTAGAGCGACAACAATGCCAACTCTAAGTACTGGCCACACAGAAGTTCTTTTTACAAGTTCAACTGTTATGACAACTGGAAGTCTAAGTGACCCAGTGGTGAATCTTTCCCCGTTTGTTACTGAATCGTCTTTAAGCCAAGCCTTGAATGCAGCTGTTGCAGGAGTGAACAGTCATGTCTCTGCTCAATTATCTGAAGTAATGGCCCAAATGTCTAACATTCATAAATTTTTGAAGGGTAAGTCAGTGGCTGAAGAATCTGTCAAGCAATCTGATCCAAATCAAGCAATCGATGAATAGAGGGGAGAACTGAAAGATTTTGTTTTTGAACAATTAGATGAAATGAGAGAAAGAATGATAAGTTTGGAAAGTACTGTGATTACTGCTCTGGGTAATCTATCTGAAAGGGTCGCGGCTGTTAGAGGAGACGTATAAGGCGCAAGCTTCATCATCTAAACGTAAGCATGATGAGCATGATGAAGACTTCGATGATGCTCCTCATGAGGGGGAGAAGAGGAGAAAGCTTGCTGAGCCTACACCAGGACTTCTAATGATTACATACCCTGAAAAGGAGACAGAGGCGAGAAAAAAGGAAGCAGGGAGCTCAAAAGAACCTGCTGATGTACAAAGTGAGCTGGGATTGATTCTTCATGAAGATGTTCCAGTTCCTTTGAACATTCAGTCAGATATCTACAACTTTGAGGAATATAATGATTCGGATGATGACGATCAAGTGGTTAAGGAACAGATGTTGATGATTCAAGGTTTAGAAGGAGAGAGAGAGAGGAGTATGTTGAATTATCTGAGGATGATGATGTGATCACTTTGACTGATATTGATTTTCAGGGTGAAAGGATTGAAGAAGAGGAGGAGTTAGTTCAAGAAATTTTGAAAGAGTCTATACCGACACCGACGGTTGAAAAGCCTGAGGTTGTAATTCAAGTAAAAGAGGAAGTTGAAGAGTTTCCAGTAGAGAATGTGGTTGTTCCAGAAAGAGTAGAGTTGAATGAAGCGGAGGTTATGGAAAGATTCTTTAACGAGTATATTCTTGCAGATGAGTCGCAGAAACAACACCGACTCAGATTCGAAGCTCGACAGGTAGTACAGAGAGAAATAAGGGATATGCTCACATTGTTGAACAAGGATGAGATAAGTAAAAAGAAAGTTACTAAGTTTGAGCTATCTGCGAAACGATCAGCTGAGTTCATCAAGAAAAGGAACAAATTGCCATATCTTGAAGACATTTTGGAGAAACGAATTTTTTGTAAGAAACAAGCTCCTTGTTCATTTCTTAAGTTGTTTAGGGTTTTGGAGCCGAACATGCCAAATCTTGTTAATTATGCAAGTTTTCTGAGAAACAAGACGTAAGTGGTTGATAAAGTGAAGAGTGAGTTCAGGATAGTTGATTTAGTCAAAATTGAAAAAGACGGATTCGTTCAGATATTCTATTCTACATTCACTGTCACTAGAGCTGATGGAAATACCTATACGTTCACTGAAGCAGATATGTTTAATATGCACCTGGTTGATATTGAAGACTTATTTGATGAGTTGTGCCGAAATAAGAGGAATGAGCACTGCAGATTTGCATTAAAGACAATTTTCCACTTCATGCATACCAAACTGGTATTGATGTCTGTGCAAGATCTGCAGATTGGTGTCGAACGAGGGATGAGAAAGATTAACATCACAACTCCAAATAGAGATATCAAATTTGCAGGAGAATTAAAAGAATTTCAAGTCATTATGGTGAAGCATCCTGCTGTTATGTACAAAGATAGAAATAAGAAGTTAAGGGCGATGAGAAGTGTTGAACTCAACAAGTTTTCTGATGGTACATTACAAAAGGTGTTGAATGGATTGAAGGGTAAGCTTGCTTCGGATAGAAAGAGAAAAACTAAAAGAGGAGCTTTATCTGTTAATGATAGGAGACTGATGGTGGAGTTCATATCAAAGATTGAATGGAGATTATCTACCTGAAGACTTTGCATATTCCATGAAATGGGGAGATTGTTGGAATGTATTTTTGTTGATGGAACACAAAGTATAGGGTCTATTTTGTAATTAGTGAATAGTTGTAAACAATGTATATAAATAGAATGTTGACTTTCAAAATAGAATAGAACTGACAGTTATTTTGCACGCATAGATTTCAGAGAAAAAGCTACTGTTCACGAAGAATTCTAGTTCATCATTTTGTAATCATTAGTTCAATCAATACAATTATTCGGTCAGTTTTAATTCAGTTTGTTGTTCTTGAATATTGATATTGTTGTTTGATTATTAAGAAACTACATTTCACAATAAATATGATACCGAAACCGAAATAAGAGATTCAGGATAAATATGGTACTGATCTTTCGCGGATTTGTCTATGAAAATCAAAAGAAATGAAGAAAGCCTAAGTTATACCAAATACCACTAGTAGTGTACCAGTCGTAGATAGTACTGCTAGAAGTTGACCTCGGGAATTATCGAACTCAGGGAACGGCGATGGGAATCGAGATACCGTAGGGTAGTCACTAATATCTAACCATTGAGAAAGGTTGAGGATGATTCTAACCCTAAAACCACAGCTTTTACTAAACTGGAATCGGCGCGCATCGACCAAGAGAAACAAAACTGAATGAAAAAGTATCTGGGGGCCCCACAAAGCTAACACAAACTCAAACCCATAGGATATACGCATCAAGGCTCAAGTACGAAGAGAATAAACTAAAATAAACCAAAAACAGACAAAACTACTGTTGCTCCTCAAATAAGATCCTGAAAAACGGTAAAAGAAAGCAAAAAGTCTATAAATGGCTCATAATGTGGCTGTCACCGAATTGAAAGATAAAAGGCTTAAAGGGCTAATAGGGGAAACTAAAGGGTGAAAGATGAACAAAAAGAAAGCTAAAAATGGGAAATCCTAAAGTTGCCTCTATAATTATGCCAAATTTTCAAAATTTGTGATTTTGACATGTATTTAAATTCAAGTTCTACTTCTATTAGTCAACACAGACATAAACACACATCAAACGAAAATGAGCATAATAATGATGCTATACGGCTAAAATTCTCACGCAATGAATGATAAGGGTAATATGTGTTAATTTCATGCTGTTTCGGCTAAAAAATTCACAACATGCAATCAAAACGTCTCTCATTATTCAAATAGCATCAAACTCACAATGTTAGACTCGCATGCAATCCAAACAGAACAATATTACTAAAGAGTCTAACGCGCATCAATAATGAGAGAAAAATTTGAAAATTTGCTAAATATAGGATACAAATACATAAAATGCACTAAAACAGGCTAACTTTGGACAAGCAACTCAAGAATGCCAAATTTTATCACCCACCCCACACTTAAGATAGACAGTGTCCTCAATGTCATACAATAAGCCCAAGTAAGGAAATGAGTGATAAATAAGAACAAAATAACTCCCCTGAATCGCTGAATGCTGCCAGGCGGATCTAGACTGATGAAGCTGAACTGACTGCCAACAAACATCTCTGCCATGGTCCGGCCTTGACTGATCACAACCACAACAACTACAAGATATATCAGCAACCATAACAGAAATAAGTAAAGATACAATGCGAAATATATACATCCCAATTAAAAAAGTGCGATAAAGTAAATAAGTACATGCCAACAAATACAAATAAAAATGAAAATACAAATATCCTTGCTGCTAACTGTCACTACTCTGGAGGCGAAGAAGACTGGCTGGCCGTAGAAGGATCCCGACTATGAATGATGCGTAAACGGCGGATATGACGGCGCTCCGGAGACGACTAAGGCTCGGGACTAGGGCTCCATTGACGGGTATGCGAGCTAGAAGCACCAAGCTGAGAGGCTGGAGTCTGGATTAAAATGTCTGTCTGAAAGGCCTCAGACTCGGTAGGGGATCAGTGAGGAAGGGCTGTGGTGGTAGTGACGGGGGTAGGGATAATGGGGGTGTCAAAAGGAAGGGTAGGGGGAAATGAAGAAGAAGAAGGAAAAGAATACGGTGCGGAGGGGGAATAGGCTCAGAAGGAGAGGGAAATGGGCTGGGCTGGGAATAGTGTTGGAAGGGGCGTAGACAATGAAAGGGGTGGGAATGAGATAGCGACGGGGAGGGAGATGGTGGGTGGTGGCATGGGAGGAAGAAGTGATATAACGATGCAAATCATCTATCTCAGCGAAGAGACCTAGAAGGATAACCCGCTGAGTAATAGAAGTCGACTCGTCAACCATCATGGGGTGAACTATGGGGGGCAGGGCAGATGTGGAAGGTTGGGTGGTGGAAGAATGGGGAGGCTGGGTAGGGAAGGGGGCAGAAGAAATAGGAGGGGGTGAAGGGATATGCGGAGCTACCGGGTCTGCCTGTGCAATCTCTGTCTCGCCAGCCTGGGTCTCCATCTCATGCTCCTCTATGGCGTCGGGATTAACCCAACTCAGGAGATGTCGACGATCACGTGTGAGCATACCCATCGTCGCTAAAGTCTCAATCCAGAATGTCATCCTCTGAGCCTCTAGACAACCGTCAGCCCCTGCTCTATAGTAGCATCGGCAAAAACTGCTAGACTACGCGCCAGTCTCGTGATGTACAGGCCGCTAACCAATGGGCTGGACGTTACCCGTCCGCGGGCTCCCACAAAAAACTGAGCTAACCAATAGGTGAATTGTATCTTACAGTAAGGGTCAAGCAACCTACTCAGCATCATGAGGTCCCAATGGGAAACCGTGCCCGGCTCCTGATGACAGGATAAGCTAGAAGCTAAAATCCTAAAAACAATACGATGCACCGGGTCACGAAAGGCCGTAGCCTTCGAGCTATGGGAATCATACGCTCCTGGTCCAAGCGTACTCCAAAAAGCCGCCTCGGAGAAACCCTCCGCTGGTCCTCGAACTGCCGAAGCAAACGCGGTTTCGCCCACCTCTGCTGCCGTGTACATCCTCGAGAGAAGCCCTAACTCTCGGAGGGAAATACGACGCTCCACGCCGCCAAGACGAAAACTGATCGATACTGACGCAAAATCAGAAGTCGTGTCTCCGAAGCAATACATCGTCAAAAACTCCAGAGCGAGCTCTCTGTAAACCGGCTTATCGATGTCCAGCAGACGCAGAAAAGCAGGCGGCCACGAAACACTGATCGGTGCATGAGCCAAGATACCTCGAAGGCGGGCAGCAATGCCCAATACCTCCATTGTTGTCTAGTAGACACACCAGGCTGGAACCATCGTCTTCTTTCGGAGACGAAGAAGCTTCGCCTTATTCTTCGGGTCCTCAAAGATAAGAAATCGATGAGGCCCCTCAGGAGGGCGACAACCACCGTCACCACCACCAGGAGGAGGCGGTGGCGGGGGGAGCAGCGGCAGCAGCCATGGAAATATGCACGAAAATAAGAATTAGACAAATAAACTATATATGCCGACACAAAAAAACAAATACGAAAAACTAAAACTCCTAAAAGACTGAAAAGTACTAGACTAAGAAATCCTAGAATAGAAGCTAAAATAAAGAAACAAAATAAAAGAATGAATGTAAACAAAAATAGCTAAACTAGAACCTAAATAAAGACGAACAAAATAAAAATCTAAATAAAACTTAAGAAAACTAAATATAATCCTAAATAAATCCTAAGGAAACTAAATAAGCAAATAAAAGAACAAAGAAGATTAACTAAAATTAAACTAAAAGAAAAATAAAATAAAACCTAAGCAAAAATAATAAAAGAACTAAAAATAAAATTAAAATTAAAATTAAAATTAAAAGACTAAACTAAAAAAACTTAAAACAAAAGATTAAACTACAATAGAAATACTAAACTAAAATACTAAACCTAAAGTAACAATAAATTTAGAAAATGAAAAACTATAAATAAAACTAACATAGTAAACTAAACTACAAATATGACTTAAAATAAAAATAAAAACTAAACTAAAAACTAGAAACTAAAAATAATAAACTAACCTAAAAAAATACCAAAATAAACAAAAACTAAAATGAAACTTATAAGAAAAGGGGAAATAAATAAAAGAAACAAAGAAAAACTAAACTAAAATATAAAACTAAAAGGAACTTAAAATAAAAACCTAAATACTAAAAACAAACTTAAAAACTAGAAGTAAATTAAAAGACTAAGCCAAAACTAAAAATAAACTAAATGACAAATACGAGAATACAAAATCAACCAAAAATTCTAAACTAAAACTACGGAACTAAAACTAACAACTAAAAATACTAAAAACTAAAACGAAAAGAAACTAAAAATACTAAAATACTAAACTAACTAAGTTAAAAGAAACTAAACATATTAAATTAAAACTAAACATAAAAATACTAAAATACTAAAATAACCTAAAAATGCTAAACGAAAAGAAATTAAAATTACAAAAATAAATCTAAAAACTATAAAAAAACATGAAATTGAAATAAAGAAACTGATAAAAATATAATTTTTTTAAAGAAATCGCGGTCGCGACCGCGATGAACATCACGATCGCGACGATTGCACGACCGCGTTGACCAATCGCGATTAACCGCGATGACAAACCAGAGACAAAACCTGATTATTTCAACTCTAAAACGTGAAACAAACAATATCTAAACTAAAAATATCTATAACTATGAAATATATACAACCTAATAACCCTAAATGAGCATTAAATCAGATTAAAACATATAGCTTTGGAAATATTCAACTACAGAAACAAATAGAACTAAGAAGCATGAAATAAACATAAAATAACTAAAAGTAACTAAAATTATGTAATCTAAACGAGATCACAACCCTAAAAAATGAAAAGAAAGCAGGAAACAAAAAGCATATATCGCGATATCAGTTATTTTCAACAAAATTGAACCTAAAACAACTAAATAAAGAAATAAACGAAAGATAAACAAAGGATTATGAGAACTTACCTGATGAAGATGTGAAGATCGACACTAAAATGCAGCAACGGAAGCAAAATCGCGAGAAAACGATGGCCGAAAACAAATCGCGAGAGAGAGGAGAGAGAGTGCGGGGAAGAGAAAATAAATCGCATTCGGATTCCTTAAATAGAAAATGAAGCGCGGTCGCGTTAGAGCAAGCGCGGCCACGATGATATACTTTATTTTATTTTTTTCCCGCTCAAAAGAACGCGGCCACGATCATATGATCGCGACCGCGATGACTCCAGTTGTAGATTAAGCAGAACAGTTAGCAAAAAGCAAAACCGAAAAGATAAATCTCCAATTTAAACCTATATGACTAAACCAATTCAATTATTACGTACACTTACTTGAAAATAAACCTCTAAATTTGATCAATCCTTTAATGCTTTTATTTCGACTCACAATTCAACTCAAAATTCAACGATAAGTACGACTAAAATTGAAATAAAATGCATGTGACATTTGCTAAGCAATTATAATTAAATAAAACTCAAAGCATATCATAAAACTAGAATCAGCTAAATGAATAATGCAAGAGATAAATTATGACATGCATTTCAACTAAAACAAGGAACTATCTACATGCAATATACTAGACTTAAAAGAAAACTCAGATTTGACTTTTAAAAAGTCAAACAAACTTCAGAAATTTATTAAATTTAGCAAACTAAAACCTTAAATACCGAAACAAAAAGCCAAGTGACTTAAAGACGATATAATTAGGCATTATTTAAGCTAAGCAGTAAGAGAAACTAAGCTACGAAACGCATGCAATTAAAAAAATAAAGAAGACTAACTATGACTTAAAAAGTCAAACAGGTATTGCAAGACATGAAATCAAGCATTTATGCTTTAAAAACAAGGCCTCTAACATCAACCATGCAATCAAAAGATACATAATCAACGCAAAGGAGACTTATTTAACCTAAAATCAATCAAATGCATAAAATAAGAACGCAAACAGATCAGTCTTATAAAGACTTCAACTTATGAATCATGCACAAGCAAAAGAAACACACTAAATGTAAATTGCATAATGAAGTAACTATTATTGTCGGGGTGCCTCCCGCAAGCGCTAGAATGCACGCTCGAGCCTCCAACTAGACTCGGCCCCAAGATAATCAAACAGAGAAAGGGGCCAGGCTAATAGTAGCCTCACAAACATGCTCGACAAGTGCATCAATATAAAGCATAAGTCGGTGTCCATTTACTTTAAAGTTTCCCGATGGATGTTCTAACTCAACCGTCCCATATGGGAACACTTGGGAAACAGTAAATGGACCCGACCATCGAGACTTAAGCTTACCAGGAAACAACTTCAAACGTGAATTATACAATAAAACCTTGTCACCCATGTCAGGATCTATAACTTATGAAAATTATGAATAACCAAGATTAACTGATTTGAATTTATCAGAGTATAAATCAATAATCTTGCTTTGAATCAAAGTTTAATTAAGAAGTTTGCGGAATAACACTTATTTATTTTGACAAAAACTTTCAGAATCAATAATAGCATAAAACATAAGAAGTAATCAAGACTGTTTGTATTGCTGAATTCACTGATTACAATCACCTCTAATCTGTTTTGATTAGACGAAGAACACAAACTGTTCTTAGGGTTTTACAACCTTAGAGGCTTAAGAAAACTTGAACAATAAAGCAATTACAGACTCAAAATATGCAGAAAACTCTTATTCTATGCGTATATCTTCTATACAATCTTCTGTCTATTTATATTGCTTTATGGACGTGTTTCCTTGAAGGACTATGACTTCTCTGATAGTAGATATGCTGGAATCTTCTTGTAGATATCTTCCCTGAAAATCAGCACATTCTGTTTATGAAACTGTTGAGCAGCTTGAATGACTTGGCAGCATGAACTGAGCAGCTTGAGTTATTTTGCTCTGGCAGCTTGAACTTTTATACTGGCAGCTCGAGTTTCTTCAACTAGCAGCATGAACTTTGTACTTACACAGAAATTCTACTAACAGTATGAGAAGTCTAACTAACAGCTTGAGTATACTTAAACTATTTCCCAACAATCTCCCCCTAACTTAAATTCTTTATACAAGACTTTAAGTTCTATACAAATAAGGAAATGAAAAAGTAAACTGTTATTTACAAACCAAGGCTTTCAAAAACTTACAATTGTGCAAGCTTCTGATCTATAGCCTTCAAAAATTTTCTCTTCATCTCTTCTTTATCACAAGATATCCTAACTGATTTTATTTGAAGCAGCATATCTTTTGAAAAATTATAAAACTCGAGATTGAAGAAAATACCAAATCCATCTTTGAATGTGATTCTGTAGGTTCTGGATTTGACAAAAATATGAACTTCCTTGATCTGCTTCCCTTTCTTCTCAGCATCTTCCACTTCTTTTCCTGCAAATTCAGCATCAGCAACTGAACTTAGATCTCTGATGAGTTGTTTTACTTGTGGAAGATCAGATCTGACTTGAGAAACAGACCCTATGTGGTACATCTTTATTAGTTCATCCCTGGTCAGCTTATGGGCCATCTGCCAGAATGTATCATACTCCTCTTCTGGTCCAGATTCTCTCCTTATCACAAACTTGACCCTTATATTTCTTTCATCCAGAGACCTGGCAAACCAGTAGTTGATTTCTGGCTTTGTGAAGTCATGTTGATCAATCAACTTTTCTATTTCCATAGCTTTTTGCAAATGGTGCTGAAAGATCACCCTCTTAACAGATGATGGAACAGAAACAGTAGGTTGATCAGTGGGAGCAGGTGCACTGGCAGCTTCAGTTTGGACTGGTTTTGTTGATGGTTGGACTGATTGGGACGGTTGAACTTTTGGTACTGGCTGAACTGCTGAAGAGACTCTTGTTTTCTTTCTTTTCTCCATTTCTTTATCATGTATTTCCTGCAGCCTTTCAGTACTCATGGACTGAGCAATTTTCTTTGGAATGTTTGCTGCAACGGCAAAATTGATCAAGAATCTTCTATTTTCAGCCTTGGTATGCCCAGTTGGCATCTTCCTCTTCCTTTCACCTTGCTTGACCACAAACCCTCTTAGGTAATCTCCTAAGGTTTCATCATCTTGCATTGGGGCATGGGTTTGCTGGTCTAAGGCCTGATCTTGTTCTTCTGCTAACTTTCTGGCAATCTCAGCATCAAAGGCAATCTGGGCTTCTCTGGTAGAAAATTTGTGCTTTGGAGACTCAATCAGAATACCCTTGCCCTTATCTTTTGTAGCAGAAGATGTAGGTTGGACTGAACTGGATGGAGCTTGAATGCCTTCTCTTATAACAACTCCAGTTGCTCTTGTAGAAGCAGCTTGAGTTTCTAGGCTAACAGCTTGAGAAGCTGTTGGGACTGCTAGCCTAGAAGATGGAGCTGTTGATGCTGCTTGGACTGTTGGTGTTGGAGCTGCTTGGACTGGTTCAGGAACTTCCTGATTCTCCCCCTTTTTGGAAGCATTGGTTTGGTCAGAAGGACCTACAACCTTTGCCACATGGGTTTGAATCAACTGCTCTAGTTTGATGAGCTTATTTCCACAAAGAGTAAACCCTTTGTGTAGATTAGCCAGTTTCTGATTGTGAGCAGCTTCTGCCTGTTTGAGTGCATAAATTTGTGCCCCCTGTGCAGCAATGATGGACATTTGGTATTCCAACATTGTTACAACAGATTTCAGCTTTGGATCCGTTAAGAGCATCAGTTGCAGGCTAGTCTCAAGATCAGATAACACCAGGGGTGTTTGTGGTCTATCACTGACATTAACACCAGAAGTAGGAACCTCTGGGCCCCTCTTTTCTTGGTACTGGGGACTTCCAGCTCGTGTTTGCACACTTGCTGTTGCCATGGGTGTGGTCTTAGAGATGTTGGCCCTGTCCTGTGCCTCTTGTGCAGAGACATCAGTAGTGCCAGCCACAGAACCCATATGAACAGTCTCAGAAGAGATGTTCACCTCCTGATTGAGGTTTGGAGTGTCCTCAATTGGTTCCCTTTGGATATTCTGTGCAGAAGGATCCTCCTGCACAGGGATATATGGCTCTTGTCTAAGGGAGGAGGAGGAAGGAGCTCCTCGTCCCCTTTTCCTTTTATATAAGTATTGTAGTGGGCGTGTGGGCTGTACAAAAGGATCAGTGGGAATATCTGTATCATGAGGAGTGGGTTGGGGTCCTGGGGTTGAAGCAGTAATGTTAGGCTGTGTCTGCTCAGGCCCCTCTCCTCTGTTTCTTGTGATGATGTTCATCATTGCAGAGGGCAATGGAGCATCAATGCTAACAAAATTGGCACTTGGCTTTATCAGCCTTTTGATTGAAGATAGTGAGTGCCTATGGGAAACATATATCCTCTTATGTAAATTTGAAGCAGTGCAGGTGTGTGCAATTATTTTTGCCAAAAATCGAGGATACATCAAAAATTTCCCATGCTTCAAGGAATGATGCCTTAACATTCCTTGAAAGATCATATTTGAAAAATTAAACTGTTGGCCAGTAGAAAAGCACACTAAGGCAGTGGCAATATTTGAAGAAAATTCGGACCAACCAGTTCTTTTGGGGCTTAAACATTGCTGAATAATATGCACAAGGTATTTCCATTTAGGAGAAAAATGTGCTTTCAAGAAAGTAAAAGAATCAGCAGGACCCCTATATCCAATATTTTGAAGACCAAAGTGTAAAGCAGTAAGAGATAGGTCTTTTATACCTGTGGCATCTTGAAGATGCAGATGATGTCTGATGGACTCCTCGGTGATATTGATGGTAGTACCATCGATTTTGGAAGTCAGGGTAGGCACTCCATTGATGGTTTGAACATAGGCATGATTCCAGAATTGCTCAATATGAGATATGTATATAGTGGGGTCAATATTGAGTGCATAGTGTATATGGGAGTGCCTGAGGAAGTCCATCATCTCATGGAACGATTCAAGGTCAGTGTGTTTCAGGGTGTATGGGAGGCAATTGTGCTCTTTTACGAACTCCATTGGTCAAGAAACGACGGTTTGGGGTTTAGGGTTTGAAAAGAATGTGTGTATCGTTCAGAGAGAAAGCAGAAGGCCGTGGAAGAAGAATATGTAACTGGTAGTTACAACTGAACGAAACTGGGACCTTTAAAGGTTTCGAAAAGGTTGGGTCCCGCGCACACATTTGAGAAATTACCCAAATACCCTGCACACTTTGACAGATCAAGTGAAAATAACTAGCAGTCCGAGAAAATGAACTAGCAGCATGAGAAAAGACTCATGCTGTTAGTGTAAAATTGTGCAACTTTTCAATGGAACAGTGTCTCCCCCTTAAATTAGCATATTGAGTTGATAATAATAGAAACCAATTAATCCATGTTTACCATACCAATGTTTGATATTAGGAAAGTGAACCTTCCTACATCAAAAGGTTTTGTAAATAGATCAGCTAGCTGATCATCTGTATGTATTTTGGTAACTTGGATTAACTTCTTTTCATTACAATCTCTGATGAAGTGAAACCTGATTTCTATATGCTTGGTTTTTTGGAATTTCACTGGGTTTTGCACAATGCTAATTGCACTTGAATTGTCAATATAAATAGGAGTGGATAAGAAATTCATACCATAGTCTCTTACCTGATTTTGGATCCACATTACCTGGGAGCAGCAGCTTGCAGCTGCTACGTATTCTGCTTCAGTGGATGATGTGGAGACAGTTGTTTGCTTTCTGCATTGCCAAGAGACCAGTCTTGCTCCTAAGTATTGACATCCACCAGTTGTGGATTTTCTGTCAATGTTGCATCCACCATAGTCACTGTCAGAATAAGCAGTTAGTTCAAAAGGAGAGTCTTTAGGATACCAGAGGCCTAAATGTGGTTGGCCTTTAAGGTATCTGAAAATTCTCTTAACAGCAACCAAGTGAGAATCCTTTGGTGAACATTGAAACCTGGCACACACACAGACAGCAAACATTATATCAGGTCTAGAAGACGTTAGATACATGAGAGATCCTATAAGGGATCTGTATAGATGAATGTCCACATCTATGCCGTCTTTGTCTGTATGAAGCTGTTTATGAGGATCCATTGGAGTGCTTGCAACCTTTGTGTCTTGATAGCCAAACTTTTCCAGTATGTCTTTGACATACTTTGATTGACTTATGAATAGACCAGTAGGCTTCTGTTTGACCTGCAGCCCTAGAAAGAATGTGAGTTCCCCCATTGAACTCATTTGAAACTTTTTGTGCATTAGGGCCTCAAAATCTTTGCACAACTTATCATTAGTTGAGCCAAAAATGATGTCATCAACATAGATCTGGGCAAGAAGAATCTCAGCTTTGATGGATTTAGTGAAAAGTGTTTTGTCCAGAGTGCCTCTCTTGAATCCATTCTGTAGAAGATATGATGACAGTGTGTCATACCATGCTCTGGGGGCTTGGTGAAAACCATAGAGAGCTTTGTCTAGCTTGTACACCCTGTCTGGATACTTGTAGTCTTCAAAACCAGGAGGTTGACACACATACACTTCCTCTTCAATTGTCCCATACAAGAAAGCAGACTTAACATCCATTTGATACACTTTAAAGCCTTTGAAACTTGCATATGCTAGAAATAGTCTGATGGCTTCCATTCTTGCTACTGGAGCAAAGACATCATCATAATCTATTCCTTCTTCTTGAGTGTACCCTTGTGCTACTAGTCTTTCTTTGTTCTTGATGACTATCCCTCTCTCATCCTTCTTGTTTCTGAACACCCACCTTGTACCTATTGCTCTCTTACCTTTAGGAAGATCCACCAGAGTCCATACATTCTGAATTTTAAACTGTAAAAGCTCTTCTTGCATAGCTTCAATCCAGGATGAATCTTTTAGTGCTTCTGATGCCTTTTTGGGTTCTAGTTGAGACATGAAACAGGCATGTTCAAAAGTAGCTAGGCTGAATTCTGGAACTGCTTGTTCAGCAACAGCAGTCTCATTGTGGACCATCTTCCTTGTTTGAACAGGAGTGCTTGGATCACCCAGTATTTGATTGAGAGGGTGATACTTATGAACTCTTAGTGTGGGCTCTCTCTCTGTTTGGAAGGATGTTCCAAGGTTTGTGTCATCTCCATCAGAACCAGTGAATGGTTCAGTTTCTGGAACAGCTTGAGTTTCTAGGCTAACAGCTTGAGAAGCTGTTGGGACTGTTAGCCTAGAAACTCGAGCTGTTTCCTTTTGTGTTTGAGCTGTGCTGTCAGGACTTGGAAATGGCACTTCAGTGTCTGGATTTGCATCATGTTGAGTGCTCAGGACCCCTGGAGGATCACATGACAGAAGTGGTAGAGTGGTGAAGTCATCCCAACTTGTTGAATCTGCAGCAGTCTGAAACTTTGTGCCAACAGCATGAGAAATTGTATTGGCAGCATGAGAATTTGTGTTAGCAGCTTCAACCCTGTATGCATCAGCTTCTGCAGTAAACTCAGCAAAGCTCAGAGATTTTGTTAGTGAATCTAAATCAAATAACCAATCAGGACCAGTGCCTTTGATGTTAGCAGTATTTTCATTAAATTCAACATTGGCACTTTCTTCAATTGTTTTAGACACTCTGTTGTATACTCTATAGGCTTTGCTTTGAATTGAGTATCCTACAAAAAATCCTTCTTCAGCCTTACTCTCAAACTTCCCTAAGTGAGTCTTAGCGTGAAGAATAGTACATGGGCATCCAAAAGGCTTGAAGAAAGCTATTAGGGGACTTCTGTTGTGGAATAGCTCATAGGGAGTTTTTCCTTGTGATTGAACTACTTGAACCCTATTTAGAACATAACAGGCTGTATTAACAGCTTCTGCCCAGAAAGTCATAGGCAGATTGGAATCAGCTAACATTGTTCTAGCAGCCTCAATTAATGTTCTATTCTTTCTTTCAGCTACACCACTTTGCTGTGGTGTTCTTGGTGCACTATATTGTCTAGCAATACCTTTGGACTCACAGAAACTGTTTAGAATTTGATTTTTAAATTCAGTTCCATTGTCTGATCTTATCACCTTAACTTTGGAATTGGATTGGTTTTCTATCTTAAGGATAAAAGACTTAACAAGCTCAGCAGTTTCATCTTTGGACCTAAGAAAGTAAACCCAAGTAAATCTGGTGAAATCATCAACAATGACTAAACAGTATGCCCTTTTATTCAAACTCAAAACAGATGTTGGACCAAATAGATCCATATGTAACAACTGAAGAACAGATGAGATTGAATTTACTTCTTTTGGCCTTATGAGAAGTTTTGTGTTGCTTACCTTTAAGACATGCTACACAATGATCATCACAAATGAACTCCTTTTGTGGTAATCCTCTGACCAGATTCTTTTTAACTAAATCATTCATGGACTTGAAGTTCATGTGACACATCCTTCTATGCCAAAGAGCAGACTCATTTGATGATGCTTTGGATATTAAACAGCTTAAAGTATTTGATTTAGTCAAGAGAGCTGTGTCCAGGCAGTAAACATTGTCCTTTCTTGGTGTTCTAAGTAAAACAAGATTTTCAGGAATTTTGAAATCCTTTGAAAGAACAATGCACTCAGAATCTGTGAACAGAACAATGTTTTGGTTGTCACAGATTTGAGAGACACTCAATAAATTGTACTTAAGCTGTTCAACATACAAAACATCATGGAATGTCATGTTGCCTGCATTTACAGTACCTTTACCTGTAACCTTACCTCCTTTTGAGTTGCCTCCAAACGCAACAAAACCTCCATCAAATCCTTTGAAATTCGACAAGCATTCAGAATTGCCTGTCATGTGCCTAGAGCATCCACTGTCCAGATGCCATCTTGTCCTATGAGGAGACCTGTGGTTGCCCTGCACAAATAACAGCTTAGTTAGTAGTGGAGTAAACCCAAACCAAATTGGTTTTTGGTTGGCCTTGTACATTGACATAACTAAAAACTGTTTTTGACTTCTTGTATTTGGTGAGATCTACTGATGGAGTCTTTGGAGAGTATTTAGTGATGATATGAGGTATCCAATTATTTTGATCATCTTTTCTTCTGACAATCTCAGATGATTCACTAGCAGCTCCAGTTTGGTGCCCAGCAGCTTGAGCTGTGTTAGTAGTGCTAACAGTTTCACTTTTTGCACTACCAGCATCAGATTTTGACTTAGCAGTCTGATCTTTTGCATTAGCAGTTTGAGCAACAGATTTGTCCTTGACACACCATATTTGTTTAAAACTTGATTTAGGCTTTGCCAAAACTTGTTTTTGATGTGTGGACTGTTTTTTATTAACTTTAGAGAATCTGTGATCAACTGCTCTCTTTGGAGCTGCTGTGGAAGGTTTCACTTTTGAGGGCTTTGCCTGTTTAGGATTTGATTTTGTGTGATGCACAGGCTGTTTTGCAACAGCTGGTTTGTAAAAACAATCCTTAGCTAAGTGATTCTTCCTTCCACAGTGATAGCATCTTTTGACAGTTTGAATTGGAACAGCAGACTTTTCTGTCAATTTCTGGTTCTTGTTTCTCTGGTTTCCTCTTACCTGCTGTTGTTTAGGAAACTTTTGAACACCATGCTTTTGGCATGTGCAGATAGAAACAGTTTTACCTCTTTTAGTTCCTTTTGATGAAGATGCAGTTTTACAGTTAGAATGTACAGAAACTTGTGGAGTAGCATTGCATACACTCATCTTCTCTTTTCCTTTCTTACTGGGAGCTTGGACTTCTATGGGTGCACTCTTTGTGTCACAGTCTCTATTTTGACTCTTATCTTCCTTTGGTTCAGGACTGCTGTCAAGGATAGGATCTACAATAGTCATAGACTCAACTAATGGTTCATTGACAAGTCTATCAGCAACTTCACTCATTGGATGAATGTACTTGTTATTATATGGAGGTGGAGTAGCTCTGTATCCTATTCCTTCTTTGGGATTGACCTGAGATTTGACTCTATCTTTGAATTGAACTTCCATTAGGTGTTCTAGCTTTTGATTTGCTAACTTGAAGTTACCTAAATCTATGTTAACAGATTTCAGTTTCTCATTAGCCTCTAACACCTTCTGTTCAATTTCTTCTACCTTTTTATTCAGAGATTCTATTTTCTTATTGAGTTCCTTTTTTCTCCCATTCATGATAGTTTCTATCATACCCCATTTGAAGCTCATTATCC
>JAANYP010001979.1:0-20394 GCA_020465985.1 Centrapalus pauciflorus | reverse complement strand
AAAACATACATAAATTTTGAAATTAAAGAGATTTTTACCTCAAATCTTGTAGGTTCCAATTGTTTGATGATAATTGTAACTTCTTCTTTGCTTTACTCTTCAATTTAATGCCGATTTTGTGGAATTTTTGATGGATTTGTGAGAAATCCGTATGTTTTAGAGAGAAGTTAGAGAGAGAGAGTGATTTCTATTAAATGATGTTTTAATGATCATTAACCTAGTATATATATTTCATTTATTTATTTGTGTATTTAACCCACTAAACTTTTGTATTTTATATCTCTTTTATTTTACTCATCTTAATAATTCATAATCACTTATAATTTTTCATAACATATATAAATAATTTAAGTAAATAACTTCAAACTTAAATAACTTACATCATAAATAATGTAATAAAATTACATTATTATCTCAAAATCAGATGTTTACATGCTTGACAAAAGTTAGGTTGTTACAGAATGGGCTCCACCACGCACAAACTTCGTCCCCGAAGTTAGCTAGATTCGAACAGACTGGGATAAGTAGCTTTCATGACATCTCTGGATTCCCAAGACTGATGCGAACCTTTGTGGTGTTTCCACTGGACGAGCACCATCTGTATCTCTTTATTTCTAAGTTTCTTAGTCTTCGAGTCCAAAATACGTTCTGGTTCTTCAACCACTCGAAGCTTTTCATCTATCTGCAGGTTAACGTGTGGTAACTGTACTTCTCTTTCGTCAGCTAAGCTCTTTCTCAAATGACTAACATGGAATACAGGATGTATTCCAGCTAAGTCCGCTGGTAGATCAAGACGATAAGACTGATTTCCAATCTTTTCGACAATCTTGAACGGTCCGTTAAATCTCGGAGCTAGCTTGTTTCTTTTAATGAATCGTACCACATTCTTCATTGGGGATACTTTTAACATCACCCAGTCGTTAACTGCAAAACTGATGGATCTATGCCGATTGTCATAATATGACTTCTGCCTGCTTTGAGCTTCAAGAATATTCCTTCTAACGAGTTGAATCTTTTCGTGAGTCAACTGTAGAAGGGCAGGTCCTGCTATTGGCGATTCACCTGTTTCGCGCCAACAGGTAGGAGTTCTGCACTTTCTTCCGTATAAAGCTTCAAAAGGAGCCATCTTGATCGTTGAATGATAACTGTTATTATATGAGAATTCGACCAACGGCAAGTGGTCATCCCAGTTACCACCTAAATCAAGAACGCAGGCACGAAGCATATCTTCGAGAGTTAGGATAGTACGCTCACTCTGGCCATCTGCATTTGGATGATAAGCAGTACTCATGGAAATCCGAGTACCCATCCCTTCTTGTAATGCTTGCCAGAATCTGGATGTGAAGCGACTATCACGATCAGAAACGATAGACTTTGGCACACCGTGACGAGAAATAATTTCAGAGATATACAGCTGCGCCAATCTATCGAGAGAATATGTTTCTTTCATCGGAATAAAATGTGCTGATTTCGTTAATCGGTCAACGACTACCCAAATGGAGTCGTGTTGTCTTTTGGTTTTCGGCAGCTTTGTGATGAAATCCATTGTTATATGCTCCCACTTCCATTAAGGAACTGGTAGTGGTTGCATATCCCCGAAGGGTTTCTGATGCTCTGCCTTAACCATCTGACAGACTTTGCAGCTTTCAACACATTTTCCGATGTCCTTCTTCATTCCTGGCCACCAGTAGTCGGCTTTCAGATCAAAATACATCTTTGAACTGCCAGGATGAACAGATAATTTGGACTTGTGAGCTTCAGATAGAAGAGTGCTGCGAATTGAACCATACTTAGGAACCCAGATTCGGTTTCCCTTGAGACAGTGAAGTCCCAAATGGTTCAGAGTCAGAAATTGTAGTTGCCCTTTTAGATTTTCAGAATCTATGTTCTCTTCTTTCAGCGCTTCAGTTTGAGCAACTCGAATATCTTCAATAAGATCAGAAGAGAATATAACTGGAGTTAGGGCATAACAGCACTTTTCTGGATATACTTTTCTACTCAACGCATCCGCGACAACATTTGCTTTGTCGGGATGATATAAGATCTCGCAGTCATAATCCTTGATAAGCTCCAAGGATCGACGCTGTTTCATGTTCAGATCTTTTTGAGTGAAAAGGTATTTGAGACTCTTATGATCGGTGTAGAGCTGACACCGAGTCCCATATAGATAGTGACGCCAGATCTTCAGTGCAAAGGTAACAGCAGCCAACTCAAGATCATGAGTTGGTGCACTTTTCTCATAGTCTTTTAATTGCCTTGAAGCATAGGCAATGACTTTTCCCCTTTGCATTAGAACACATCCTAAGCCAGTACCAGATGCGTCGCTGTAAACGACAAAATCATCATTGCCTTCTGGCAAGGCTAAGATCGGCGCTTGAATCAACTTTTGCTTCAGAATATCGAATGCCTCTTGCTGTTTATCGGTCCAAACGAAAGGAGTATTCTTTCGTGTTAGCATTGTAAGCGGTACAGCAATCTTTGAGAAGTCCTTTATGAATCGCCGATAATAACCGGCCAATCCAAGGAAACTTCTGATTTCTGAGGCATTACGAGGCGTTTGCCATTTCTGAACGGCCTCGACTTTCGAAGGATCAACGGAAATTCCTTCGCCAGAAACAACATGGCCAAGGAACTGGATCTATAAGAATCAAGATAGAAATTCAAATTCTGAGGTGAATCAAAGAATAGTTAAGGAAACAGCTCATGACATATATATTAGAGATTATACCTGTCTGAGCCAGAATTCGCACTTAGAAAACTTTGCATAGAGTCTTTCTTTTCTTAATAACTCTAGCAATTGTCGCAGATGAATAGAATGATCAGCCTCCGTTTTGGAGTAAATCAGAATATCGTCTATGAATACGATAACTGATTTATCCAACATTGGTCTGCACACGCGATTCATGAGGTCCATGAACGCCGCTGGTGCATTCGTTAATCCAAACGGCATTACGAGAAATTCGTAATGACCGTATCTTGTACGGAAAGCTGTCTTTGGAACATCTTCTTCTCTGACTTTTAACTGATGATACCCAGATCGGAGATCTATTTTCGAAAAGTAACTGGCTCCTTGTAACTGATCAAACAGATCATCGATTCTGGGCAGAGGATACTTATTCTTTATTGTAACCTTGTTCAACTCGCGGTAGTCGATGCACATTCGAAAAGTTCCGTCTTTCTTCTTAACGAATAAGACAGGTGCACCCCACGGAGATGAACTCGGTCGTATAAAACCCTTCTCTAACAGCTCTTGCAACTGCTTTGACATTTCCTGCATTTCTGCAGGTGCAAGTCTGTAGGGAGCTTTGGCAATGGGAGCCGCACCAGGAACTAAGTCAATGCCGAATTCGACTTGACGTTCCGGTGGCACTCCAGAAATATCGTCAGGAAACACGTCTGGGAACTCACAGACGATAGGGATATCGGATAAAGATTTCTTTTGGGCTTCAGAGTTAGATTCAGATGAGACATAGCATAAATACGATTCGTGACCCTTAGATAGATACTTATACGCTTTATCAACAGAAATAAAGCAATGATCACCTTTTCACTTTTCGCCTTTGATTTCCAATACTCGGCCGTCTGAAGACCTAATTCTGATGATTCGCCGATTGCAGACGATTGTAGCCTCGTTATTCATTAGCCAGTCCATGCCGATGATGACGTCAAACTCTTTCAACGGAATCGGGATAAGGTCGAGGTTGAATACGATGTTATTGACAAGTAGAGTGCAGTTACGATAAACAGAATCAGCCATAACATAACTATTACTGGCTGTCTCAATGTCAAGGACAACAGGAAGCTTTGACGGGGACTTATATAATCTTTGAGCAAAAGATGTCGATATGAAAGAACGACTAGCGCCAGAATCAAATAATACGCGAGCAGGTATCGTATTTAACAGAAACGTACCGGTGACTACGTCAGGTGTTTCTCTCGCCTCTTCAGCCGTTATTTGGAACGCACGTGTCCTTGCAGTTGGTGTTGCAGCAGAACTTTTAACTGTCGACCCTCCAGCTGATGACTGTGGCTGATAACGTGGTCCGCTACGACACTGATACATGAAGTGCCCTCTCTTTCCACATTTCGCACATCCACGTCCCTGCTGTGGACATTCTTCACTACTATGACCGATCATGTTACACGCGAAGCAAGTAACGTCATCCGGATTACATAGTCCCATGTGAGACTTTCTGCATCTCTTGCAGAATCGCGGCTCGTTTGTCAGTGAGTAGGCTTGCGCTTTCGGTTGTGAACTATGCTGATAGGATTGCTGAGACTGAGATTTATTTGGCTTAAAGAATCTGCCAAATCGCTGTTTCTTTGGAGGAGACGGATTCATCGGGTTAGTAGACGGAGCGTATAGCTGATCGCCGTACTCTAAGTAACCTCGCTCGATTTGTCTAGCCGCTTCTACCATTTCCAAGTAACTCTTGTATTTGATCGCGCTCATGGGATGTCGATATCTAGGATTGAGTCCTACACGAAATCTATTCATCTTTCTCTCTTCGGTAGCAACTTGGTATGAAGAATAACCGCATAATCGCGAAAACTCGTGCTCATATTCGTCGACTGTCTTCGTTCCCTGAGTCAGCTGCATCAGTTGTACTTCCATTTTATCTCGCTGGTCGACCGGGCAGTACTTTGCATTGAACATTTCAAGAAACTGCTCCCATTCTAAAGTCTGAATCACCTCCTCACCATAGATACTTCGCTGGGTTTTCCACCAGGCACGGGCAGCTCCAACAAATAGTGCAGACGCATAGCTTACTTTCTTAGAATCTAAACAGTCAGAGATTCTAAAAATTTCTTCCGTATGACTGATCCAATCCATCGCCTGAATCGGATCCACAGTACCCTCGAAATTCAGGGCACCGCTCGCTTTAAAATCTTTAAATTTGCAGCCTTTAGGCTGAGCAATTTGGGCATCGGGATTTGAATTATCAGAATCAGATTCATTGGTCTGAACTTGCTTTTCTTTTCTCTTATTTTTCTTATCTTCACGTCTTTTAGCTTCGGCCTCATCTCTGGCACGAAACTGTTCTTGCATCATTTTGTTTTGTTGTTCTGAGTGTTGGGCTAGAAATTGTTGCATCATTTCAAACATTTGTTGTTGGGTCATATTGTTGGGAATATCACCTGATCCTGATCCTGACATCTTCTACTGAAAAATTAAAATCAATTAACTATCAGTTTATAGACTTAGATCTATGTACCCTTTTTCCCATCCTAACAGTCTGTACATCCTATCTCAGTTCAAACCACCTAAATGATTGATACATATGTATTGCTTCAGTTTGAGATCAAGTATACTTACGTAATACTTGATTCACTCAAACTAGTGCTCTGATACCATCCTGTGAAGACCACCCCTTACGGGGCAGTGCTCACCAGTCTAGGTCCCACATCATGCAATACGATATCAACCAAACTAAGATAGGGTAATTAATTGCGGAATTAAAAATTACATGTACATTACAGATTAGGATTTAAGTTTACATATTTCAAAATAAAATTATAAAAGGGTAACATCTAATCTAGTCATAACATCATAAGTCACATCAAGTCTACCCAAAACCACCACATTTGCTGTCTTCCAATCAGTACCAGAGAGTTTGTTGAGTAGTGGTCTAAGAAAGCTTCAAAACTTGGATCTTGAATGACCTAAGTACTAGGTCCTGCAGGTGATTATCCTTTGGCTTTTCCTGTAAAATTTTAAAGCAACATCTGTAAGCAAAGCTTAGTGAGTTTATAGATTTTCAATATTAACATGCGTGTCAAGCGGAGTCATAAATCTAAGCGTGATATGTCTTGGCTGCCGCTACAGCCCTCATGATTGAGATATAGTATCATAAGATCGGATGATGTTCAAGCCACACTCACGCTTATATCGTGGGGATCAGCCACATACTGGGCTAGCTACCAGTAAGTCAACATGGCAGAACATCGGAGGTCATTACCAAGTTCATAAGAACTGGTGAAATAGCCGGGTCTAGAACAATAGACCATAAGGGCTAATCAAGCTGAATCAATCTTATCAAAAGTCTGATCAATGATGTAAGCATATGTCTTAGGAGTCATGATAGCAACGAATCATAAAGCAAAGTCTGAGATAATATTAAATACAATCTGAAAAGATAAGCAAATAGCTATCATGATTCACTGGGCAACACCCATCCATGGTGTGCACAGGTCTCAATCCAGCTGATAAATGAATGTCAATAAATGTAACAGCATCAATATATCTCAACCGGATCTGTGCATGTTCAATTTGAATATCTATAACTCACAGGTCTGGGTCTTGGTCAAACAGATTTAAGAATCTGCCACCTGAGTTATCTCAGGATTTTATCTTGTCAATTCTGTTCTTTGTCAAATCAAGTCTCTGACCCGCTTTTAAGTCTTTAAGTCTTTAAATCTTTGTTCAGAATATACTGAACCTGTTCAAATTCATTCATGATAAAATCATGTTAACTTCATCATCTTTATCATCATCATTATCATGGAATTTCATTATTTCTTTTGGTCATTGAAATCTGTAATTCTATCTGATTCTGATAATTTCTTTATTCTCAATTTATTCTCTGTCTCAATATTTCTCAAAAAGTCCTTTATTTATACATTTAACAATGTATATAATCATTCAGTAAATATCAATTATATAAATGCTAGGTTTCGGATCCCTCTATTTCGGATACACCCGGATTCGGATCATCCGGATCCGGATCTATCCGAACCGAACTAGCCAACCGAATTCGGATCCATGTACCCCATCCGAAATCTGAAATCCGAATTGAACCTATCCGAATTGAGGACATATGAACCGAATTTGAAGGCCTCCGAAATAGCATGATATCCGAACCGAATCATTGGTCCGAAATGGACACCATCCGAATTAGGACATGGTATATCCGAATTATTATGTGTCTGAAAGTAGTTTAACATCCGAATTGGTACCATCCGAACTCGGGTCATCCGAGTTCGGACCATCACTTAACAAAACAATGATTTTATTATCCGAAATATTGGAACCGAAGTGGTGCATCATCCGAATTCGGATCCTTCATGTTCATAAATTTCCAGATTTGTTCTTGGTGTTCTTGGTGTTCTTCATACGGATTTTATTACAAAAATTACTAAAAACACATTTTATTAACATGCAACTTGAGATTATGATTTGTTATCATAATTGGGTTAATTTTATACATTTTCTCCTATCAAAAACACTATAATTTGATCAAAATCATCCAAAATATGATATTTTGCCAAGAACATGTTTTCATCAAAAATTCCGATTTCTTCACATTCTGGATGATTCAAACCATAATCTTTGTTTCTTTAGCATCTATTAACTTAAATTCATCATAATTCATTAGAATCTTAGACATGCAACTCAAAAATTCATGTTTTGAATTCTTATTTTCGGTTTTACACAAAACCGTACCAAAACATACATAAATTTTGAAATTAAAGAGATTTTTACCTCAAATCTTGTAGATTCCAATTGTTTGATGATAATTGTAACTTCTTCTTTGCTTTAATCTTCAATTTAACGCCGATTTTATGGAACTTTTGATGGATTTGTGAGAAATCCGTATGTTTTAGAGAGAAGTTAGAGAGAGAGAGTGATTTCTATTAAATGATGTTTTAATGATCATTAATCTAGTATATATATTTCATTTATTTATTTGTGTATTTAACCCACTAAACTTTTGTATTTTATATCTCTTTTATTTTACTCATCTTAATAATTCATAATCACTTATAATTTTTCATAACATATATAAATAATTTAAGTAAATAACTTCAAACTTAAATAACTTACATCATAAATAATGTAATAAAATTACATTATTATCTCAAAATCAGATGTTTACATGCTTGACAAAAGTTAGGTTGTTACACTTCAGTAGCTCGAAATGATAAGCCCGCAGCGTTCCCACTACATCCTCCAACGATTGAGTATAATACTTATCTTCATCAAGCTTAATCATAGCCACGTACATCGCCCATTTGGCTGGTAAGGCATCAAGAAGCTTATTGTTCTTTTATGTATTGTTATACTCAATGCCATGACTCTCAAGCTCTGTCAGCAGATGATAAAAGCGGGTGATGGTGTCGTCCAGCTTTTCATCCTTCAAAGCCTTGAAAATCGCAAACTGCTGTTTCAACAACTCCATACGCTTTCTCCGAACCCTCAGATTACCCTCACACCTCTTTTCCAGCGTCTCCCAAAGCTCCTTAGATGTCTTTTGATTGCCGAATGTGTGTAGTATGTCCTGAGGTAATGCCATTCGAATAATCGAAAATGATCGATTCTCGGCTTCATATAGTTTCTTATCATCCTCCTTCATCATTTGATATGATAAGACTCTTTGACGGCCTTCCACTTCTGTTGTAGGTGGGATGTATCCTTCGTCGATTCATATCCACATTCGCATGTCGTTGAAACGCACAAAATCGGCAAACCGATCTTTCCACCAATAATAGTCTTCAAGTTTCATCAGCTTAGGCGGAGTATTAGCCTTCCCGACCTCATGATCCATTTCTAGAAACTTTTGAAGATTTGACATTGTTTTAAAAGTAATTGAATTGTAACTTAATAAATTTAATTCAAAACTAATTTAAGTTAATTCTTTCGAATTTAGGTAAATTCGAATATAATTAAGTTTAAACCTATTTGGGATTAAATTCGATTAAGTTCTGAAATTCAATTAAATTCGAAATAGATGACAGATTCGAAAGTCTCCAAACTCGAAGGTCAAGACAAACTCGAATACCCAGCTAATCGAATCACTCTGTTCGACTATAGTCCAAACTCGAATCAAACTCGAATCAAATAAACTCGAATTCTCTCTTAAGCAAACTCGAAAGGAGCGGATTTTGGTTAGACTCGAGACTAAGAAAAACCCTAATTACTCCTAACAGATTCGAGCGCCGCAAACTCGAAAAACGGCTACTACTTCGATTTCTTAACGTTTTGCAGATTAAATCAATATTTATACAACGAAAAATATTGATTTCGATCAAAAATGTGACAAACACGAAGTATTTCCCGGATGACAATTTGCTAAGCTCGAAAAACACGAAAAACACGAAAACTTGAGAGATCAACCGTCCAAAAACGTCAAGAAACCTAGGATGTATCTAGATGAACACGAAGAACACTAAGAACACCCTGTAGGCTCTGATACCACTTGTAAGGTCTACACACTACGGATCTATCTAGACGCGAGACCGTCAACGAGTGCGGAATCCTCGTTAACTAGTTGACGGAAACAACTCTCACACGGAACACGGAGACTATCAACGAGCTGTACGGACGAACACGAACGCACCTACTAGAAGATTCTCTCCGAAAGAACACTCACAAAGCTGATAAACTCAAGATCGCCTTTTGCTAATCACTCACACGAAATCTGCAAAAGTCTCCTAATGATTCGAGTTAATCCCTAATTATAGAGGCTCATTCGAGTTTGCCATGGGACAAACTCGAATCATGCCCAAGGCCCATTCGAGTTTGTCCCCTTGACACTCTCGAAACTACCTTATGATGTACATTCGAATCCCAGTCCTTAGTGAATTCGAATTTACTCTTTCACATATTTAACTTAGTATTGAAACTTATGTTTTCAACTTATGCTTGAATTTATCTTTGAACTTTATGTTTGAACTTCTTGTAATACGTTACATCAAGTCCAAACATACAATCAATAACTATCAAACATATTTAAACATATATATCAAATACTCGTTAATTCCCAATACTTTGAATATTACTTAAACCAAAATGCTAGATCACTTAGACTGCTATCGTCACACAGGGTGTACCAACAGAAAAACTACAAAGAAACAACGTAAACCTGAACAACTACCGTAAAACAAAATTAATAAGTGCACTAGCAGCCCGGCAACGGCGCCATTTTGACACGCTCGTCGTAAAGCGTTGAAAGATAATATAAAAACAACAATCACCTTAACTTGTAGCTAGGGTAAGTGGGATCGTTTCCTCAGGGAGCATGTGGTTATCAATATTATTCTACGATAGTTATTAACTAATGATAAAATTCTAATAAACAAACTAATAGATGGAATGAAGTGATAGAGCGAAACTTTGGAAAAACAAAATTAGCTTTATTAAGTAAACTTTAAGAATTGAATAAGAACACCAACGACTTTGGATCTAGGGTTTGGGTGGAATTATGGATAATCGACCTCGGGTTGCTAATTATTTAATTATTTATGATTTCGATTAATTAACTTTGTAACCTAACCACATAGACATAGTTATGACAATCAAATCTATCGCAATTCGTATTTGGGGCACGAATCGTGTCATGTTCACAGTCCGTCTTAACTCCTAACCTAATGAGATCGGCACGACATGTAACACGGCTACGACTCGTCTTGCAATAAATATTGAAATAGAAACGAACGGAACAATCAATTTAAATAATAATCACACAGAAAACCAAGATAAACTTATCGTTCGTTATAATAATAAACAAACGAAAAACATAAATACTAAGCTACTAAACAAACCCTTGATCAATAATGAACGATCATCAACCAACTCGTACGGAACATTGAACATGTCAGGAACGTGTTCTGTAGTTGTCGGTTGATTGTTGGAACAATGGAGTGTAGAATATACCAAACCCTAACCTTTTGCCATTGAGTCTGGTACCGACTACATCGTGGGTGATGAATGTGATCCTTTGCTCTCCTTCTTCTTGTTTTTCTTCCTCCCAATAGACTCCAGGTGCCCCAAATTTATAGAGGTCGAGTTATGTAGGGTTTTGGACGTCAGAACGCGAGTCTAGGGTTTTTACGCTGGAACTGCAGAACGCGCGGGCGTAGCTCTGCGCCTCCCCTGCACTAGGGGTATGGCCGGCCTGCACTGGGGTACGCGGGAACTGCTCCCTAGCTCTCAAAACTCACTTCTTTGGTAGCGTAGGGCAGCGTAGGCCTGCACCCCTACCTGCACATCTCGAGCTGACTTTTTTCGAGCTGCTTTTAAATGACTTCCGATTGGACTTGTGTTCTGCTCATTTTACTCACTTAAACTCCATTTAAGCTTTAATCCTTCAACTGATAAATAAACGAATAAAGGTAGCATTATACCAAGACTTATATATAAAATAATATCATTTAAACACTAGAAAGTCTATGTAAAATGACCCAATCAACGTATCAGAAGTTTCTTTCAGTGATTTAGCAAGTTGTTCCGCTTTCACACATTTTCTTATTCGGAATCATATTTTTATTCTAACTCAAGCAGTTGTGTATGCCATTTACATTCATTCTTTACAAATTTAGGATTTAAAGATTGATGAAAGTAAAGAGAATATACCTCACTTGCCTCGGAGTCTAAAGTGGAACATTCTGAGTCCCCGGATTTGGCCATCAGACAGGTTGTAGATTCATCAATGTTCTCCCCCTCTATAGACTTGTCTGATTCAGAGTCGGAAGGAGCAGCTATAGTCATAGACCCAATCCTTTCGGCCATATAACAATTCCGGCCCATGTCATCTTCATCATTAGACTCCTCGTCAACCCAATAATCTTCCTGGGCTACGAGGGCCATAGCATCAACCCATTTCTTCAGAACAGCTACCTTTAGTTCATAGTAACCCTCGTACTAATTTTTGCATTCACGAGAAAAGTGACTGGGTTTCTTGCATTTGTAGCATCCACGATCATCCGAAGTTTTGGGGTCATCATTCCTTGACTGTTCTTCTATTCGTTCCGGTCTCTTGTTTGTGCGGCGGGAGTCCCGGCTGTCCTCACGTCGGTGAGTCGCCCGCCTATAATCTTCCCTTCTATCATCACACCTCTCATAACAGTGATCATCTCGATAGTATCTTCTCTCTTCTCTCCTATCATCTCTTCTTTCTCTCTGATCATCATACCTTCTCTTGTCCTTGTCATCTCTTCTCCAATTATCTCGTCTCCTGTCATCTCCCTCCTCTCTCCTTTCATCTCTCCTCTCATCCGGATACCTCCTTGGGCCTGTATCATATCGGAGCTGATTTTTTGGTGTTGTTATGATAGAATCGCTTTTGTTGAAGGCGATTCGACAACAAAACCATTTGTTCATGTATATCAGCCTCTTCTGCATCTAAGGGCTCACCATAAGAAGACATCTGAGGTAGGGCATATTAGTATTGAGAGGAGGAACCAGCTGGGGTGTAGTAGGGTGTAGGAGATGCGGTTGGCAGTGGCTCAAGAATAGGTGTCTTGTTTGATAGTAATGCCAGAGAATCATTGGTTTTTTAAATTTGATTCACGTTCAGTAATAGGGAAGTCAAGGAATTGGCCATCTGTTTGTGAGCATCCATATCGCCTTGGTATTTCTTCAGCTCTTTAAACAAAACACTTATGGACACTTGACTGATTTCCAGACCCCTCTTAATTGCCCGACATGAAATGCCCAATTCAGGGGCCAAAGAGGAGAAAAATTGGATATTGATATCATCCTAATCCTTGATGATGTGCAGCTTGTTCAGTTCATTCAAGAGAGTGCGGAATCTTGTGAAGGTACCCTGTAGGGATTCTCCATCCTTGGCCCGAAACTCAGAAAATTTGGCCTTAGCTTCCTCAATTTTGGCCCTGTCGTTCAGATCAGCCTTAAGCATCTGCATTTCAAGTTCATCCCGTATTTCATTTGCTGACATTTTGCTGTCAACACTTACAAATATATCAGTGGGAAGAGCTTGATACAGTAGATATTTTGCCTTGTGATCCGCTGCCTGTCGTTCTCTTTCTTTGTCATCTTGAGGACCCTGAATTTCCTTGGCTGCAAGAATGGGTGGTACAACAGTGCAAACTGAAGGAATGTTGGAGTAGAAAATAGCAGGTCCTTCATTAATAGAGTGGATCATGAGATGACGCATGGGTCTCATACTTATGAATTTGAGGAACCCCTTTTTCCATTGCTCGTATTTATTGGGAAAGAGAACAGGTGGTCTGTTATCTGAACCCAAGACAAGAGCTTCTCTGGACATGGTGAATGTGATTGGTGAGTGTTGTGAAAAAAAAATTGATCCTTGAAGTAGATACTGAAATTCAGCTTGATGAACCGAAGTTCGGTTGATGGACCAAAGTGCGGGTCTGAGGAACTGAAGTTCGTTGACACAGAAAGGGTGTTAGGAGGAACCGAAGTTCGGGTTGGACCGAATTTAGGATGATTGAAACTTCGGGTGGTGGGACCCGAAGTTTGGATAATGACCCGAGATAGTTATAAAAGGATGGTAAATTTTCTAAAAACATCTGAGCCGAAGTTCGGGTGTGCTTGAACCGAACTTCGGTTAAGAGACAGTAGCTGGACACAAAGACAAGAGGAACAAGATAAGATGAAGGACCGAACTTTGGTTGGTATCCAAAGTTTGGGTGGTTAGAGACCCAAAATTCGGTTGAGGAATCGAAATTCAGCAGGAACCGAAGGTGTTTAACCCGAAGTAGGACCCGAAGTTGGGACCCGAGTTTACACTTAGAATATGTATTTTTCAATACAGTCGCAAAAACGAAGAACAGTTCAGATTTGGTTTTTGTCAAAATAAACACCTAAATCATGTAAAAAATTAAACTAAGAAGCTCAAAAAGCATACAAGACTAGATATCGATGATTATAAAGCATTAGAACACGTAAAACTAGAAGATTAAAGGGATTTAAAGAACTAGAAGATTAAAGGGATTTAAAGAAGAACCCGTGGGTTATTCAAGATGAACAACAATAGTGGGTTGGAAAGTCCTCAGATCTGGTTGAAATCAGTTGAAGTCCACTCCAAAGGCTCTTATACCAATTGTTGTTGTGGTCCCAAACAAATAATATGAACTCACACAAAATTCTATAGGATAATCGGCTGAATCATGTAATAAAACAAAGAGAATGTTTGAACTATATCAATGTCAACACAACATGTGCAGCCACCACTTTTCAATAGAATATACAGATTTCATTTAAATGGGCAAAAGGTTTCAAAACCCTAGGTCAAACTTTCTGATGGAGGATCATCAAAACATTCCAAAGATGTCATGGAAATACATGAAGGCCCAATGACAAGAGGACGAGCGAAGAAGATCAAAGAAGTTTTTACAAGCTTAGTTGTTGATATCCGAGAGTCTGAATGCAAAGACGATGCTCAACTGCAAGTGATGAAACATGTTTCTAGACTTGAAGCATTGGATCCTAATATGGAAGCATAAAAGCCCAAAAGTTGCATTTTCTTGAGTCTTTGAAATACTATGGGCTAGTACTAAGCCCAAGTGGTAGAATGGATGTATTTTGAAGTCCATTAGAATTTTATTTGAGTCCAATAAAGGCCTAGAAATGCCTAATCCGTTTTTTTTAGTTTAAAAGTTCTAGAATTATCTACCAAGTGATGACAAAATGTCTAGATTCATGGATTAAAGTCCTTTCTTTAATCCATTGAATTTAATTAGTGTCTTTTGAGTTGATTTTTGAAGCCTATAAATAGATGGTTTCCTATGTACTTTCAAATCAATCCACTTGAGAAATAAACATCTTTCTTTTGAGTTTTACTCATCTTTGTGAGATTTGTTCTTTGTTGGAGAGTTCATCGTTCAAGAACTTATCAAGATTGGGAGCACATTCTTGTGGCGTTCTCGTATTCCTTTGGTTCTTAGTTCTTATAACTAACGGGTCAAGGACTTGCTCTAGGCGTGTTGGAGTCCCAATTATCAGGTGCTTTGATGCCTATTCTATCCTATACGACGGTTCCAAGTTACATTTAACTTGCGGGTCAACGTTTCGTATCACTTTCTTTTTCTACCTAGGACTAGTTTGAGGGGTTTACATAAACTACCCCTCAACTTTCTACTTGAAATAGAAAATTACATGGAATTAAATTAAAAACACATTATTACAAAATAAAACCACATGATTAAAATTATAAGTATAACAGTCTCTAAATTCCTGGACGAGTTTCGGGAGGACTTGTCTTGGTTATCACCAGATAGACAGGTTGAATTTAGAAATTGATTTGATCCATGGAGCTGCACTGATAGCTCGTTCTCCTTACTGTCTTGATCCATCAGAAATGTAAGAAATCATGAAACAACTCCAGGAGTTGTTGGATAAGGGTTTTATTTGCCCATGTTCTTCGCCTTGGGGTGCACCTATATTTTTCGTAAAGAAAAAGGATGGCACAATGAGAATCTGCATAGAACATCGGGAACTGAATAAGGTTACCATACAGAACTAGTACCCATTACCACGAATTGATGACCTCTTCGATCAACTGCAAGGCGCGAGCTACTTTTGAAAGATCTATATGAGGTCGGGATATCATCAGTTGAAGGTTCGGGAGGGTAATGTACCTAAAACTGCTTTCAGGATTTGCTACGGGTACTATAAGTTCCTAGTTTTTCCCTTTGGGTTAACAAACGCTCCTACTGCTTTACTAGACTTAATGAACCGAGTGTGTAGGCTGATGTTGGATAAGTCTGTTATAGTGTTCATAGATGACATGTTTGTGTATTTCAAATCTGTAGCTGAACATGCGGTTCCTTTATGGGAATTGTTGGAACTATTAAGAAAAGAGAGATTGTATGTCATGTTCTTAAAGTGTGAGTTTTGGCTACAACAGATTCAGTTTTTGGGGCATATGATTTCGGGTGCTGGAATATCGGTGGATCCATCTAAGGTGGAAGCTATAAAGAGTTGGGAACCGTCCCGTTTTGCTATTGAATGAGGAGTTTGTTAGGGCTAGATGGATATTATCGTAGATTTATAAAGGATTTTTCAAAGACTGTGGTACCTTTGACATCGTTGACAATGAAGAAAGAATATATTTGCCCTACCAGAGGATAATAAGGACTTTGTGGTTTACATGGATGCTTCTGGATTAGGATTAGGAGTTGTGTTGACGCAACATGGAAGAGTCATTGCTTATGCCTCGAGACAATTGAAACAACATGAGAAGGATTACTCAACTGACGATCTGGAGTTGACTGTTGTTACTTTCACGCTGAAACTATAGAAGCATTATTTATATGGAACTAAGTGTCAATTTTACATTAGAAGACTTTTTAATATATATTCAGTCAGAAAGAGCTCAACACGAGGCAAGGACAATCTATGGAGCTTATAAGGGATTACGATTTGAGATCCTTTACCATCCGGGTAAAATATACGTTATGTCAGATGCCCTAAGCAGTAAAACATACTTAAAAGATATTTGCTATATAATGACCTCAATGATGTGATCCTCTACAATCATTGATAATATTAGAGCTACACACGGGAAGCCCTGAAAGAAGAAAATATTGAAACTGAAGATGTACGAGTACAAACAAAGTTTATGGAAGGATTTAGGTACCGACTTTTGGTGGTCGGGACTAAAGAAAGATAATGGACAATATGTCGAACAATGCATAATGTAACAACCTAGCTTTTAATTGAACTTGTAATTTCTGTTTTGAGATAATAATGTAAATTAATGACATTATTTGTATTGTAATTTAATTAAGTAATGAAATTATTTAGTTAAGTTAAATTATGTTAGTAATGATAAAAATGAAAATGAAAACTTTATTTAAAGAATATCAGATGTTGAGGGACTAAAAATTTCAAAACCCGAAAGATATGAAATAAAAGACTCAAGGTCTTTCATTTCTTATTTATCACACATTAAAGAAACTAAACTTCTCTCCTTCTCTCTCTACAACTTACGACATCATCACCTTCTTCCTCGTGAATCATTAAATCCTTGCAATAAATACAGAAATTAATCCAAGAGAAAGTTACAAACAAGTATCAAGCATCAGAATTTACGAGATTTCAAGGTAAGGGTTACTTATAATTTCAAAATTTAAGGGTTTTTGTGTTCGGTTTTGTGAAAAACCGAAATTAAGTTTTAAAACATAAATGTTGTTGCATGTTTGTAATAATGATTGGAAATTATATATTGAAGCTTTTAGAAGTTACAGAAACAAAAATCATTGTTTAAATCGTACAAATAAATGAGAAATCTAAGTTTTTTTAAAGTTTTATGTTCTTGAGAAAAAGTCTTGATATTGGACGAATTTGGATGATTAAATGTTTTTGTCATGGGGAAATAGTGTAAAAATACCCCAATAATGTTAATATAACCATAGATTATATTGCATGTTAAAAATTTAAGTTTGGCAAATTTTTTATGAAAACCTGTATGTGTCGAAACTGCAAAATTAAGAACAAATCTGGAAAATTGCTAAGTTAAGGATCCGAATTCGGATGGGACCGAATTTGGATGACCAATCTCGGATGAGCAGATCTGAACTTGGATGAGTGTGGATCCGAACTCGGATGATCCGAGTTCGGATGAGCAAGTTCGGATGGTCCGAATTCGGATGGCCCATTACGGATAATTTAAAATAACAAAATAAAAGTCTTATCATTTTAAGTAAGAGTGTAATATACTTATGTGTATTAAAGTACAAAGTTTATGTAATGTTCTTATATATATATATATATATATATATATATATATATATATATATATATATATATATATATATATATATATATATATATATATATATATATCTATATACTTTTTGAGCCTTCAAATGAACCAAAGGAAAATGTTTTTTTAAAATAACTTAATATGAGTTATGAGGCTCATCAGATGCTGATCAATTAACGTTTAAAAGCTAGTGTTCATTGCAACTGCTCAATCTGGAACGTTCGCTCCTTCTCTGAACAAAGTCTAACCGATAGCGTTTTTGCAGAGTGGGTCAAAAGACCCTTGTACGAAACCGCCAAGCCGCGCAGACCGACACACTCTTCACACATGTTAAGTCCTGTTAACTCAGTGGTGGGAAAGAAATCGCTGTGATAAGACAACGTTCAGCATAAACCAGAAGAAAACTAAGGTTTGTAACATCCAGACACTTACAACCCGGTTCGCAACTATACCTAATGCAGCATTTATACCAATTATAACCTATCAATGGTCCATAGCAATAGCAAAGTGACTAACAATGTTCATAAGGAAATTCAACGCATTAGAATCAAATTTCATCGGTTGCGTAAAATCGGAGAAATCATTAATCCAATCGATTTCACGTATGAAGGATTAATCAACTAAGTTACATAAAACAAAATATGATTCTGTGGACACTACATAATACACTATACACTTGCTTAACCATTAATTATGCAAGACTAAAACAATTCATTAAACTAATTGCATCCAAAATAGGATTTATGCAATTTTTTTTTTTTTTTTTTTTTTTTTTTTTTTTTTTTTCACAAGAAAAGGGAAATACAACAATACATTCTAATATACATTTATTCAAAAAAAAATGAAAATAACATTGAAAATACCCTCTTAAAGGGGCCGGCATAGGTGTATACCCCATAGCCATTTGACGTCAATTTTTATTAAGGACTCCCATTCACTATCTCATCAATCCCTTCACCATCTTCCTTTCTCCACAACATCCTTTGGTTAGATTTCACTCCACCTCCATTAGATGATCCAATTGTTTCTTCTACATAAGACCTCAATGTCCATTCATTTCCACACACTTCAAAAGCCAAAAAATCTCTTTCCTTTCTTCCTCCCAAAAATCGGCCCCAAAAAGGTGCAAGAACATCCAAAATTTTGCAACTTCTGTTGCTTTGCAAATATTCAAGGCATTTTTGGTGCAACAAGTTCAAGAATTTCAACGTTTTATCTTGTTTTTCATACTCTAATACCTCAAATGTAAAGTAAATACTTATCTCATACCTCTTATATTCTTGTGTTTGATACTCTTCTGCTATATAATCATACCCACCACAACAATCTTTCATAACAACTCAAGTTTATCAGAATCAGAACTAGTTTTTGTTTTTAAGTGTTTTTCCTTCAAATGGTTAAAATATATAACACACAGGTCCTCGAACAGTGTACAATATTATTAGAATTATCAAGCATGATACTCTCAAGTAAGATGTTAGTAAATATGACCCTACTTCTGTATACACGTTTAGTCTTTGACATAAACACACAATACTCACTATTTATTCAAAGTTTCGCACTATGAACATTGTCTGGCCACGATAGTAGAGGGAATGATAATGCTAATAGCATCTGTACTTTGAACGTTCATATCTAATTCATAACTACACACAAATATGAGTTGCTTCTTTCTCCGTAGTGTTCGACTTCTATGTTGTAATAAAAAATCTGGACGTTTTCATTAATTTATTATGGGGCTTAGAACCCCCAGCTATTATTGGGATCCCGAAGTTTGACAGCCCACAAATAATCGCCAAAATAGTGTGTGTAAACCCGCTTGTGTGTCCCACATCACTAAAACATCTTGATGAAAAATGGCGTTCTTGAAAACTTTAAAAATCTTTGTATTAGTAGTTTACTTGTCAGATAAGAAAACTAAGCCTCTAAATCGTTTTTGGCTGCTGTGGTCTAAACACACACACTCAAATGTAGGCCGAAAAACCTTCGTAAAGCTTTGGGGAAAAATTTATAATATATATGTCTATATATATATATATATCTATAATACTATATGTAATATTATTTGATATAAGTATATATATATAATATAAACTTGACGTTTTGAGGTGGTTTATTATTTATAAACTTGTTCATGTTGGGGTGATTTAAGACATAAACCTACATATATATATATATATATTATATATATATAATTATATAAATATATATACTATATATATATACTATCTTATATATATATATATATAAGTTATATATATATATATCTAATAGGGGTGGGTTCAATGGAAACCACTATGCACGTGAAAACCATGACAAACCTACGCACAAACCGTCCAATCCCCACATTTGGTGCCTTTAATGAAAAATGCGTGGTGGCATGATCGTAATTAATGTGATTGCATCATGCGGGATTTGATGCATCATGCGGAGAACTATGATGCAATCACGCATGGTGGACTTTGATTTCCTTGTAGATGCGGTTTTTTTGCAGTGCGGTTTGGGTTTTTGGTTTTTTCACACGTTTCAGCGTGCATTGTGGTTTTCCATTGAACCTCCCCCTCTTGTATATATATAGTCTACCACATCATACTATATATTACTCTATATTATAATATATCTATGATATAGCGCAGTACACTCTTATCATCTACTGTTCCGAGAGTTCATCTCTCAAGGTAGTATAAGTCCCTATTATCATTTAGGAATCCGATTAAACACATATGAGTGCATCAACGACTACCATCACTTACAGTTAATCTACGGCTAGACGTGCATAGTTCTATCTGCACATATTTTGGCCACGCCCACAGTAGACAGAGCTCGGTAGAAGTACTTCTTATCTCGACCCTATTTTGCATGCCCGACATGTTTATGTTTTGGCCAATCTTGTGAAGCAATACAGCTACATTTTCATATGGAC
>JAANYP010001977.1:12482-25299 GCA_020465985.1 Centrapalus pauciflorus | reverse complement strand
GAGAGAGAGAGAGAGAGTTCTAGTTTTCCAAACCAAGGAAATGAGGAGGTGATGCTCTATTTATAGAAAATAGAGAAAAAATCAGATTTTCTACTGAATTTCCGGAATCGACCAACTTTTATTTCCATCAATCTGATTTGCATTTCAGATGCAAATAATAGCAAAGGAGTTCTAGATTTGCTATAATTGTCTTTTGGTCATATTTTTATTCATTTTAGTCCGTTTCGTCATTTTCAGTCTTTAATTTGTCATTTAGCTGAATTTTAATTATTAATTTTATTTCAGCTAATTTTGGGCAACTTTTCATAATTAATTATAACTTAATATAATTAACTATTTAAGATTCATGTTTTCAGTTAATTACTAATATTTGGATAAAATTGCTTTATTATCCAAAGTCCGCTGCTGTAATTTATATTTAATAAATTACGGGCTGTTACAATCTTCCCCCGTTAAATTGATTCCGTCCTCGGAATCGACTAAGACAGGAATAACTTCGGATACTTCTGCCTAATCTCGTCTTCTCGTTCCCAAGTTTGCGCAGATCCCTTATGATATTTCCATTGAACTAACACCATTGGGATTTCCTTGTTGCGCAATTTCGAAACCTTATGATCGATTATACGCTCAGGCTCTTCTTCGTATCGCAACTGCTCGTCAATTTGCACTTCTTTCCATGGAATCGCAGCTTCAGCATCAACTAAACACTTTCAAAGATTACTCACATGAAATACATCATGAATCCCAGTCATTTCGGCAGGCAGCTTTAATCTGTAGGCTTGCAATCCTATACGCTCGAGAATTTCAAAAGGACCAACAAATCGAGGACTCAACTACCCCCGTTTGCCGAACCTTACTATTCCTTTTCTTGGCGAGACTTTCAGCAACAGTTTATCTCCAACTTCAAACGCAATTGGTTTCCGTCTTCTATCATGATACTTCTTTTGTCTGTCTTGAGAGGTCTGAATCCGCTGTCGAATCAACTGTAGTTGGTCGTGTGCTTCCTGCAAAATCGCTGGTCCAGAGATCGGGCGTTCACCTGCTTCCCTCCAACAGGTTGGAGTTCGGCATCGACGTCCGTACAAAAGCTGATAGAAGGCATACCAATAGTTGAGTGATAACTATTGTTATAAGCAAACTCCACAAACGACAGGTGAGTATCCCAACTTCCACCGAGATCAATCACACAAGCACGTAACATATCTTCTAAGGTCAAAATCGTTCTCTCACTTTGCCCGTCAGTTTCAGGATGATAAGCGGTGCTCATCTTAAGTTCAGTACCTAGTCCATTCTGAAAAGCCTTCCAAAAACGAGAAGTAAATCTGCTGTCACGGTCCGATACTATAGACAATGGAACACCATGTCTAGTCACGATTTCTTTCATGTACAATTCAGCTAACTTTTCGAGGCGTTCATCTTCACGTATGGGTAGGAAATGGGCTGACTTAGTAAGTCGATCCACTATTACCCATATAGAGTCATGATTCCGCTTAGTCCTGGGCAGCTTCGTCACAAAGTCCATGGTTATGTGGTCCCACTTCCATTCCGGGATTGGCAATGGTTGTAGTTCCCCATACGGCTTCTGATGTTCAGATTTGACTTGTAAACAAGTCATGCAATTTTCCACATATCGTCCCACGTCCTTCTTCATTCCAGGCCACCAATATTCCGTCCTCAAGTCTTGATACATTTTAGTAGAACCAGGGTGTATCGAAAATTTCGACATATGGGCTTCCGACAGAATTTGATCACGAATACCTCCTAGTCTGGGAACCCATATTCTATCCATGAACCGTCTAAAACCTCGATTATCAAGGGTCAGCTGGGTCACATATGTAACTATACGTTCAGATTTCATGTTCTCATCCCGAATGGCTTCGGTTTGAGCGGCAATAATCGACTCAGGCAAGGCAGACTCCAAAACAACAGAAGTCAAAGCATAACATTGGGTATAATGGTCTGGTCCGGTTTTGCGGCTTAGGGCATCTGCTACTATGTTTGCTTTACCTGGATGGTAAAGGATCTCACAGTCATAGTCTTTAATCAATTCCATAGATCGCCTTTGTCGCATATTCAGCTCTTTTTGGTCAAATATATACTTCAGACTCTTGTGATCCGTGTACAATTTACACCTGGTCCCGTACAGATAATGCCGCCAAATCTTCAATGCAAAAGTTACGGCTGCAAGTTCTAAATCATGCGTCGGATAATTCTTCTCATGCGCCTTTAGCTGCCTTGATGCGTAGGCAATTACTTTATCCCTTTGCATCAACACACATCCTAATCCCATCTTAGAAGCATCACTATAGACTACAAAATCATCATTACCCTCAGGTAAGGCCAGAATCGGTGCTTCAATTAGTTTACGCTTCAGAGTCTCAAAGGCTCGATCTTGGGATTCATTCCATTCAAACTTAACCTCCTTCTTCGTCAGACTGGTTAAAGGCACCGCAATCTTGGAGAAATCACGGATAAATCTTCTGTAATAGCCCGCTAAACCCAAGAAACTTCGAACTTCAGATACGTTTTTCGGCGCTTCCCACTTCTGAACCGCATCAACCTTTGATGGATCTACGGCTATTCCCTCACCGGAGACAATATGTCCTAAAAATTGCACCTGGCGTAACCAAAATTCACATTTGCAGAATTTTGCGTAGAGTCGCTCCTTTCGTAACAATTCTAGCAATTCTCGCAAATGCATCGCATGATCAGATTCAGACTTAGAGTAAATCAAAATGTCATCAATGAAGACTATCACTGATTTATCCAGCATTGGTCTACATACTCTATTCATAAGGTCCATAAATGCGGCCGGGGCATTTGTGAGACCGAACGGCATTACTAGAAACTCAAAATGGCCGTAACGAGTACGAAATGCAGTCTTCGGTACGTCAGACTCAAATACTTTGAGTTGATGATATCCAGATCGAAGATCAATCTTTGAAAAATAACTAGCCCCTTGCAGTTGATCAAACAAGTCATCAATTCTAGGCAGAGGGTATCGGTTCTTAATAGTTACCTTATTTAACTCCCGATAATCGTTACACATGCGAAAGGTACCATCCTTCTTCTTAACAAAAAGAACCGGAGCACCCCAAGGAGAAGTACTCGGACGAATAAACCCTTTTTCCAATAATTCCTGCAACTGACTCATCATTTCCTTCATTTCATTCGGAGCAAGACGGTAAGGGGCTTTTGCGATAGGAGCAGCACCCGGTACAAGGTCAATATGGAATTCAATTTGACGATCTGGTGGCAAACCAGAGATGTCATCCGGGAATACGTCAGGGAAATCTCGAACTACAGGTACATCAGACACGGTATTTTTAACTTCTTTAGCATCTATGGCATAGGCTAAATAGGCGGAACAACCTTTGGTTAGGCACTTTCGGGCTTTCATTACAGAGATGAGACCTAAATTTCGAGTCTTTCTATCGCCATAAACATAACGTTCACTTCCTTCGGGGGTTCTAATTCTAATTATCCTTTTAGCACAAAGGATTTCAGCATTATTCGTCATAACCTAGTCCATTCCTATAATAACATCGAATTCTCTAATCCACATCGGTATCAGGTCAACGTCCGAGGAGAGGTCATCAATCACTAGCTTACAGGAACGAAAGACTCTATTCACAGTCACAAAATTCGAGCTAGCAGTTTCTATGTCTAAGGGTGCAGGTAACATCACAGGGGCAAAATCAAACTGTTTAGCAAACTTTTCAGACACATACGAAAGATTAGAGCCAGAGTCAAATAAGATTAAGGCAGGCATATCATTAACAAGAAATGTACCCGTGACGACGTCAGCAGTCTCTTTTGCCTCTTCGGCTGTCATCTGGAAAGATCTTGGCTGATTCCTCGGGGCAGAAGAACCTTTGACTGATTGCTGAGGTGAAGATGCAGGTGGAGGAACAAATCGAGGTCGGGTACAGTCTTTAGCATGGTGCCCCAACGTAATGCAGTTTCGACAAGCCTCACTGCGCCTGGGACATTCTGACCTATCGTGACCGTTCTGTCTACAGCAGTAACATTTAATGAACGCAGGATCGCATTTCCCCTCATGAATTTGCTTGCAGCGAGGACAAGCAGGCTTTGGCGTCGAGGTCACAGCATACGACTTAGCTTTCTTGGAAGACTGCTTATCTCCCTTCTTCGAACTTTCACTCTTCTTTTCAGCTCTCTCAGATTTTTCCTTCTTATTAGATTTAGCAATAAAAGGACATGCTCGCTCAGGATAGATTTCAAGTTCACCTACCCTAGCAATTTCAACCGCTTCGATATAACTTCTCGGTCTGCCGGACTTTACAAACTTCCGGATTTCTCGATCTAGACCATCCACAAACAAATCCCTTCTCCTTTCATCAGTATCGACAGGGTGATCAGATAATAGCGAGAGCCTGGTAAATTCCAGCTCATAGTCCGTCACGGATCTTGTACCTTGCTGAAAAGATAGCAGGGTTTTCTCCATCTGGCGCTTAACATCCTGAGGGCAGTATTTCTCCTTCAGATGAATCTTGAATTGATCCCAAGTAATGGATTTCTCCATTGCATCAGACATGGGATTAGTAATAGACTTCCACCAACAGCCAGCTCCATCTTCCAACATTCCCGTCGCAAATGTGACCTTGTCTTTTTCACCACACTTGGAGAGTTTAAACGCCTTCTCCACATTTGCAACCCAATCCATGGCTTTAACCGGATCCGATGACCCCGCAAACGTACGAGCTCCACACTTCTTGAAATCAACAAACGTACACTCACGTCCTACCTTAACGTGATGGTCAGAAGAGTCAGTCTCACTTTCATCAGATGACACATGCCTATGTTTCCTCTTTCGGTCTTTCTTGGGCTTCGCTACCATCTCTTCCTTATACTTCAGTTCTAACTCCTGCAACTTAAGCTCTCGCAACCTAAGTTCTTCTTCACGGCGCTTAAAGTCAATTTCTTGCTGGTCTTCCTCACCAGATTGCATCACCGCTTTACCCTTAGTAAGCAAGTCTCTAATTTCTTTAAATCGGTCTTCAACCGCCATATCAGTCTGCAATCGATTCCTATCCATCATAAGCTGCATCTGTCTACGATTATCCTCATTCAATTTATGAACGAGATCTATCAACTGAGCCTGCTGAGGAGGCACAGGGGCGGCAGTACTGCTTGAGTCATTAGCAGTATTTTCAGGGTCAGTGCCTAAGTCCTCTACATGAACAGATTCTTTGTGTTGATCAGCTGCAGCATCAGCAGCTTTACCAACAGTCGAGGTACCAGCAACATTTGGATTTTTATCAGCCATTGGCTGAAAATATAAAGGAAATAACTATTATTTCCTGATTCAATTAAGCATAGTTCGAGTCATAATACCTACGTCAGATAATCACATCTAAGTTTATAGATATGAAGGCAGTCAGTCAGGCTGGCACAGAGTCAAGTTAAAGTCAAGTCAGTATCAAGCAGTCAATCCCTCCCCCATCCTACCAGTCATCATTTGCCTATCTTAGGTCAAGTTGTGTGGGTAGTCCTTTACTAATTAAGTTACCCTAGGTCTCGGTGACTTGTTCGGGAATTCAGAGTCACATAGTCCATACCATACCAGTAGTTTAAGTATCGGGTGGCCAATCCGATGATTAAACTGCTGCTCTGATACCAACTTTGTAACATCCAAGTTTCCACAAACAGTACACGTCATAATATTTCATTTCATTAAGTAATAAATATTACTAATTGTTTGATACCACAGGTCCATCAGCATGAATACTTAATTACAACAATAACTTAAAGATCAAATGGTGGTCTAAACTAGCTTCTAAATCTTCAATCAGAGTGCGGAAGACTGAACAAGCTACCCGAGACCGCATCATCATTCCAAAATAGGCGTCAACAAAAGTCCAAAAGTCTGCTATTCATCAATGTCCAGATTCACTTAGCCTGGGACGAACTACCTGCTATGGTCTTGCCTTTATCAGCTTTTCCTGTAAAAGAGTTGTCATGACAGAGTAAGCTAACATAGCTTAGTGAGTTAACAGAGTTCCATTAGTTACCACACATATATAACATACTATCAGCTCCTGCCGGCAAGTCAACACGTCAGAGACGCAAAAAGGTTGGGAGACAACCCAGTCAGTATTCCCATATGTAAGGCCGAAGCCCTACGGGAAGTGTATGGAAACAAGTCAAATAGGAAAGGAGTCTGCAGAATTCCCTCCTGTGAATGGAGATCTCACATTCGGTCCTGTCGGATAATGCAGTATGCAGCGGCAAGTATATCAACAGTCAAGTAAGCAGTAAGCATGATAAGTATTTACATAAAATGTAAAAGTGAACATGCAATCAAGGCAATTCAAGTGTCTAGCTTCAGTAATGTCAAAAGTACGTTTCTATGATACAATATAGTATTAAAGAAACATGCAGCAACAATCGGAAGTTTCCATACAGTCGATGACATTCACCAATAAGTATCGAAACATATGCAAGTAATAAATGAAAACTGTCACTCACAGAAGTCCGTAGTCAGATAATGCTTAACGAATTAAGCGGTTCAGTTTACTCTGTCAAATCGGCGGGTTCCTGCAGTTCAGTTTCAAGTCTGGCATATTAATGTCAAGTCTGTGTCATAATCTATATAACCCTAGTTATATATTCAGGTTATTGTTATTTCTACTGTCGAGTCTGAGGTAGTTCCTATCGTCCCAAGGTGAGTCTATTCTTATCAGATTAACACGATCCATCTAATTACAGATGTATATATGGCCTTGAAACAAAGCCAAACGTATTACTTAGCAAGGTGAAACAGGACATACACATTCTAAGGGTTCGTACAGAGTCTGTTAATTTATTTGTGCATAAAAATAGTTTATGCATCTTGAAACTTATGATTTTTATCATAATTAAACGATACTTTCAATTTCATTTGGTTGTTTAATAACTTAATCTGATTTAGGGATTTAACTTTGGCTAGGAACAAAATCATATTCTAATTAAGGAGATAGATTCAAACACACATACGCATTCGAATCTAGTGGATTAGATTCGAACACACATACACATTCGAATCTAGTGGATTAGATTCGAACACATACCTTCGAGTTTAGGAGGTCAGATTCGAAGCACACACACATTAGATTCTAGGGGATAGATTCGAAGTAGGCCTTAGACTCTAGGATAGATTCGAAACTAGCACCCCTTCGAGTCTAGGGGTTAGATTCGAAAATATCACACATTCGAGTCTAAACAAGGATTTTCAAATCTGTTCTACATGTTCAACGTTTTTTCCAGGTTTTAGCTACTAAACATGAACATAAATGACGGAAAAATAGATACTAACCTTCGTCCAAGCTATATCCTTCGACTATAGATGATTTCCAAGCAAAAACAAGTCCTAAACGGGAGCAAATCAGCTTCAAATGAAGGGAATATGAGCAAACTCGAATTTTCTCAACAAAACCAAACTAAAAGTCAGAAAAAGGGTCGATTTTACCTTAAATCCGGACGAAATCTAACATGCAATGGTAGATTCGTTTAGAGCTCGACGATCTCTAACCGATGGCGTATAAATCACGAGAATCCAACGGATCGTTTAGGAGAAATTCTAGAGAGAAGGTGAGGGTGTTGAGAGAGAGAGAGAGAGAGTTCTAGTTTTCCAAACCAAGGAAATGAGGAGGTGATGCTCTATTTATAGAAAATAGAGAAAAATCAGATTTTCTACTGAATTTCTGGAATCGACCAACTTTTATTTCGATCAATCTGATTTGCATTTCAGATGCAAATAATAGCAAAGGAGTTCTAGATTTGCTATAATTGTCTTTTAGTCATATTTTTATTCATTTTAGTCCGTTTCGCCATTTTCAGTCTTTAATTTGTCAAGTAGCTGAATTTTAATTATTAACTTTATTTCAGCTAATTTTGGGCAACTTTTCATAATTAATTATAACTTAATATAATTAATTATTACAGATTCACATTTTCAGTTATTTACTAATAATTGGATAAAACTGCTTTATTATCCAAAGTCTGATGCTGTAATTTATATTTAATAAATTACGGGCTGTTATACAAGTAATCAAGGAACATGCAACAACAGTTGTCCAGTTTTAGCAGTGTCTATCATACATTCCTAACATACAATTAAGTAATAAAGGAACAAGCAGCAGCAGATGTTTCTATAGAAGTCAGTAACAATCACCAATAACTACCGAAACATATGCAAGTAATTAATGCAATCAGTCACTTACAGTGGTCCTGAGCAATGCAAGTACTCAACGAACCTGCAACAACAATTGTCCAGTTTCAGCAGTGTCTATCATATGTTCCTAGCATACAATGAAGTAATCAAGGAACAAGCAGCAGCAGATGTTTCCATACAAGTCAGTAACAATCACCAGTAAGTATCGAAATATATGCAAGTAAGTAATGCAATCTGTCACTCACAGCGGTCCTGAGCAATGCAAGTAAGTTGTCCAGTTTCAGCAGTGTCTATCATACGTTCCTAGCATACAATTAAGTAATCAAGGAACAAGCAACAGCAGGTGTTTCCATACAAGTAAGTAACAATCACCAATAAGTACCGAAACATATGCAAGTAAGTAATGCAATCTGTCACTCACAGCGGTCCTGAGCAATGCAAGTAATCAAGGAACATGCAACAACAGTTGTCGAGTTTCAGCAGTGTCTATCATACGTTCCTAGCATACAATTAAGTAATCAAGGAACAAGCAGCAGATGTTTCCATACAAGTCAGTAACAATCACCAATAAGTACCCAAATATATGCAAGTAAGTAATGCAATCTGTCACTCACAGCAATCCTGAGCAATGCAAGTAATCAAGGAACATGCAACAACAGTTGTCCAGTTTTAGCAGTGTCTATCATACGTTCCTAGCATACAATTAAGTAATCAAGGAACAAGCAGCAGCAGATGTTTCCATACAAGTCAGTAACAATCACCAATAAGTACCCAAACATATGCAAGTAAGTAATGCAATCTGTCACTCACAGCAGTCCTGAGCAATGCAAGTAATCAAGGAACATGCAACAACAGTTGTCCAGTTTCAGCAGTGTCTATCATACGTTCCTAGCATACAGTTAAGTAATCAAGGAACAGCAGCAGCAGATGTTTCCATAGAAGTCAGTAACAATCACCAATAAGTACCGAAACATATGCAAGTAAGTAATGCAATCTGTCACTCACAGCGGTCCTGAGCAATTCAAGTAATCAAGGAACACACAACAACAGTTGTCCAGATTCAGCAGTGTCTATCATACGTTCCTAGCATACAATTAAGTAATCAAGGAACAGCAGCAGCGATAAGTAAATGCAATCTGTCACCACAGCGATCTGAGCGAATGCAAGTACAGCGAAACAGTTGCAACAACAGCTTGTCCACGTCTTCCGCAGTGTCTATATTACGTTTCCTAGCATACAATTAGTAATCAAGGAACAACAGCCAGCAGGTGTTTCCATTACAAGTCAGTTAACATCACCCAATAAATACCGAAACATTTGCAATAAGTAATGCCAATCTGTCACTCACAGCGGTCCTGAGCAATGCAAGAATCAACGAACATGCAACAGCAGTGTCCAGATTCAAGGCACTGTCTATCTACGTTCCTAGCATACAATAGTTAATCAGGAAAAAGCGAAGCAGCAGATGTTCCATACAATCAGTAACCAATCACCAATAGTACCCAAACAATATGCAAGTAAGTAATTGCAATCTGTGCACTCACGCGGTCGCTGAGGTTGCAATGCAGTAATCAAGAACATGCAACAACAGTTGTCCAGTTTTAGCAGTGTCTATCATACGTTCCTAGCATACAATTAAGTAATCATGGAACAAGCAGCAACAGATGTTTCCATACAAGTCAGTAACAATCACCTATTAGTACCGAAACATATGCAAGTAAGTAATGCAATCTGTCACTCACAGCGGTCCTGAGCAATTCAAGTAATCAAGGAACATGCAACAACAGTTGTCCAGATTCAGCAGTGTCTATCATACGTTCCTGGCATACAATTAAGTAATCAAGGAACAAGCAGCAGCAGATGTTTCCATACAAGTCAATAACAATCACCAATAAGTACCCAAATATATGCAAGTAAGTAATGCAATCTGTCACTCACAGCAATCCTGAGCAATGCAAGTAATCAAGGAACATGCAACAACAGTTGTCCAGTTTTAGCAGTGTCTATCATACGTTCCTAGCATACATATAAGTAATCAAGGAACAAGCAGCAGCAGATGTTTCTATACAAGTCAGTAACAATCACCTATTAGTACCCAAAATATGCAAGTAAGTAATGCAATATGTCACTCACAGCAGTCCTGAGCAATGCAAGTAATCAAGGAACATGCGACAACAGTTGTCCAGTTTCAGCAGTGTCTATCATACGTTCCTAGCATACAGTTAAGTAATCAAGGAACAGCAGCAGCAGATGTATCCATAGAAGTCAGTAACAATCACCAATAACTACCGAAACATATGCAAGTATTTAATGCAATCTGTCACTCACAGCGTTCCTGAGCAATGCAAGTAATCAAGGAACATGCAACAACAGCTGTCCAGTTTCAGCAGTGTCTATCATACGTTCCTAGCTTACAATTAAGTAATCAAGGAACAAGCAGCAGCAGGTGTTTCCACACAAGTCAGTAACAATCACCAATAAGTACCGAAACATATGCAAGTAAGTAATGTAATCTGTCACTCACAGCGGTCCTGAGCAATGCAAGTAATCAAGAAACATGCAACAACAGTTGTCTAGTTTCAGCAGTGTCTATCATACGTTCCTAGCATACAATTAAGTAATCAAGGAACAAGCAGCAGATGTTTCCATACAAGTCAGTAACAATCACCTATTTATACCCAAACATATGCAAGTAAGTAATGCAATCTGTCACTCACAGCAGTCCTGAGCAATGCATGTAATCAAGGAACATGCAACAACAGTTGTCCAGATTCAGCAGTGTCTATCATACGTTCCTAGCATACAATTAAGTAATCAAGGAACAAGGAGCAGCAGATGTTTCCATACAGGTCAGTAACAATCACCAATAAGTACCAAACATATGCAAGTAAGTAATGCAATCTGTCACTCACAGCGGTCCTGAGCAATGCAAGTAATCAAGGAACTTACGACAACAGTTGTTCAGTTTTAGCAGTGTCTCTCATACGTTCCTAGCATACAATTAAGTAATCAAGGAACAAGCAGCAGATGTTTCCATACAAGTCAGTAACAATCACCTATTTCTACCCAAACATATGCAAGTAAGTAATGCAATCTGTCACTCACAGCAATCCTGAGCAATGCAAGTAATCAAGGAACATGCAACAACAGTTGTCCAGTTTCAGCAGTGTCTATCATACGTTCCTAGCATACAATTAAGTAATAAAGGAACAAGCAGCAGCAGATGTTTCCATACAAGTCAGTAACAATCACCAGTAAGTATCGAAATATATATGCAAGAAAGTAATGCAATCTGTCACTCACAGCGGTCCTGAGCAATGCAAGTAATCAAGGAACATGCAACAACAGTTGTCCAGTTTCAGCAGTGTCTATCATACGTTCCTAGCATACAGTTAAGTAATCAAGCAACAGCAGCAGCAGATGTTTCCATACAAGTCAGTAACAATCACCAATAAGTACCCAAATATATGCAAGTAAGTAATGCAATCTGTCACTCACAGCAATCCTGAGCAATGCAAGTAATCAAGGAACATGCAACAACAGTTGTCTAGTTTTAGCAGTGTCTATCATACGTTCCTAGCATACAATTAAGTAATCAAGGAACAAGCAGCAGCAGATGTTTCTATACAAGTCAGTAACAATCACCTATTAGTACCCAAAATATGCAAGTAAGTAATGCAATCTGTCACTCACAGCAGTCCTGAGCAATGCAAGTAATCAAGGAACATGCAACAACAGTTGTCCAGTTTCAGCAGTGTCTATCATACGTCCCTAGCATACAGTTAAGTAATCAAGGAATAGCAGCAGCAGATGTTTCCATAGAAGTCAGTAACAATCACCAATTAGTACCGAAACATATGCGAGTAATTAATGCAATCTGTCACTCACAGCGGTCCTGAGCAATTCAAGTAATCAAGGAACACACAACAACAGTTGTCCAGATTCAGCAGTGTCTATCATACGTTCCTAGCATACAATTAAGTAATCATGGAACAAGCAGCAGCAGATGTTTCCATACAAGTCAGTAACAATCACCAATAAGTACCCAAACATATGCAAGTAAGTAATGCAATCTGTCACTCACAGCGGTCCTGAGCAATGCAAGTACAAGGAACATGCAACAACAGTTGTCCAGTTTCAGCAGTGTCTATCATACGTTCCTAGCATACAATTAAGTAATCAAGGAACAAGCAGCAGCAGGTGTTTCCATACAAGTCAGTAACAATCACCAATAAGTACCGAAACATTTGCAAGTAAGTAAAGCAATCTGTCACTCACAGCGGTCCTGAGCAATGCAAGTAATCAACGAACATGCAACACCAGTTGTCCAGATTCAGCAGTGTCTATCATACGTTCCTAGCATACAATTAAGTAATCAAGGAACAAGCAGCAGCAGATGTTTCCATACAAGTCAGTAACAATCACCTATTTCTACCCAAACATATGCAAGTAAGTAATGCAATCTGTCACTCACAGCAGTCCTGAGCAATGCAAGTAATCAAGGAACATGCAACAACAGTTGTCTAGTTTCAGCAGTGTCTATCATACGTTCCTAGCATACAATTAAGTAATCAAGGAACAAGCAGCAGATGTTTCCAAACAAGTCAATAACAATCACCAATAAGTACCCAAATATATGCA
>JAANYP010001975.1:450872-649436 GCA_020465985.1 Centrapalus pauciflorus | reverse complement strand
TGGTCAACTTGTAACCCTAAAAAGAAATTCAACTCTCCCATAGCGCTCATCTCGAACTTAGACTTCATAACCTTCTCGAAATCTTTGCACATCTGTTCGTCTGATGATCCAAAAATGATATCATCGACGTACACTTGTACCAAGATAAAGTGATCTCCCTTTCTCTTAACAAATAGAGTACTATCTATCCTACCCCTCTCAAAGCCGTTTTCTAAAAGATGGTTGGATAGAGTCTCATACCATGCCCTAGGTGCCTGATGTAATCCGTAAAGAGCCTTATCTAAGCGATTTACTCTCTCAGGATATTTTGGATCTGTAAATCCGGGCGGTTGTTCGACATACACCAACTCCTTCACTTTCCCATACAGGAAAGCACTCTTAACGTCCAGTTGATATACTTTAAAGCCTTTGAAGGAGGCAAACGCTAAAAACAACCTAATTGCTTCTAACCTTGCTACAGGTGCAAAAACTTCGTTGTAATCGATTCCCTCCTCTTGGTTGAAACCCTTTACAACTAATCTCGCCTTGTTGCGCGTGACTATACCCCGATCGTCTCTTTTGCCCTTAAAAACCCATTTGGTTCCTATTGCAATCTCCCCTCGAGGTAACGGAACTAACTCCCACACTTCTAGTTTCCTAAATTGTGAAAGTTCTTCCTTCATCGCTTCAACCCAGGAGTTGTCCTTAAGTGCCATTTGCACATTTTTGGGCTCTACTTGCGATATGAAACATGAATATAGACATGTGTGATATGCCTCGGAGTCGTTTATCATCGACAACAACACAGTGTTGTTATTTACACTACTCCGAGTCCTCACACCCTCATTAGGATTTCCTATGATGCTATCTATTGGATGGTTCTTGTTAATCCTAGAGGTCTCTATTTCATCAACCCTTAGATTATCTCCTAAGTTGGATCCTATTTCACCTAAAGGGGGAACAGGCTCAGCTTCTACATTTTCCTCCTCGCGGACATTTTCCTCAGAGTTGGAACTTGAAGCTTGAGTCTGATTCTCAGTGGTAGGTGCCTCTTGATCATCAACTTCTGGAGACCCATCTATAGTCGCAGTAGGCTCGGACGTAGATTCGAACGTGGTCCTTGGAAAGATTTGGCCATCGTCGTTCAGATGCAACGTCGCCAAGTCCTTCTCGATTGTACCTGCATTATCATCCAGAGGAATGTTAAATGACTCAAATAACTTATCATAGTCAAATATCCATTCCGGACCAGTTTGGGGTTCATGTGTATAACTTGTGACTTCAATGTTATACACAATCTCCACAGTACCAGTTGTTTTGTTAAACACCCGTTTGTTTGGTGAGTTTGGCACATAACCTAAGAAGTATCCTTCGTCAGCCTTTTCACCAAACTTCGGTTGATGTTTTGTTCTTAAAAGTGTGCATGGTACTCCAAACGGTTCGAATCCAGTTAAGTTAGGTGGCCGTTTATTCAAAATTTCATAGAATGTTTTGTTCATTGATTTGACTGTAAGGACTCGGTTTAAAATGTGGCACGCGGTATTCACTGCCTGCCCCCAAAACATGGTAGGAAGCTTTGAATCCGAAAGCATAGTCCTTGCAGCCTCAATCAATGTTCTGTTTTTACGTTCGGCCACTCCATTCTGTTGTGGTTCATATGGTGCACTGAATTGATGCACGATGCCCTTTGATAGGCAATATACACCAATTACAGAGTTTTTAAATTCAGTCCCATTATCACTACGAATATGTTTAACCCTTGTTCCGTAGGAGTTCTCCACTTGGTCTAAGAACCCGATGAGCTTTGCAGCCGTCTCGTCCTTCGTACCTAAAAAGAAAACCCATGAAAACCGTGAGTAATCGTCAGTGATAACTAAGCAAAACCAACTACCTCCTATACTCCTTTTGTTGATAGGGCCGAAAAGGTCCATATGCAACAAATCGAATGTCGAGGTTATGGAGTTCAGCTTCTTGGACTTGTGTGTCTTTTTATGTTGCTTGCCCTTCATGCACCGTAGACACTTGTCTTCAAACTGAAAGCTCTTCAGAGGCACACCTTGCACCAAACCATTCTTCGTTATGTAGTTCATTTTCCTTAGGTGCAAGTGAGCCATGCGTCTGTGCCATAAAACTGATTCCGTCTCCGAAGCTTTTGGATAGTAAGCAGATCGGACCCATCGAATTATCTGGCTTGTTCATATCGAGCATGTACAAGTCATTCTTCCTTGGAGCCCGCATCAATATCCAATCTTCAGGTATCTTGAATCCCGGCTTTAGCACTAACGCCTCAGTGTCAGTAAATAACACTGAGTTCTTCTTATCACAGATTTGAGATACACTAATGAGATTATGAAACAGTTTATCAACGTGATAAACTTGATCCAATGTAATCGTCCCATTAGTGACTTCTCCAGTTCCAGTGATATTTCCACCCTTGTTACCCGCGAATGATACGAATCCCCTATTACCCCCCTTGAAGTCTGTGAGAAGACTCCTTTCCCCCGTCATGTGCCTGGAGCAACCACTGTCGACGAACCACTTGTTGTTTGGACCGGTAGTTATCTCCTGCACATGAAAGAAAATAGGTTAGTTATCACGGGGAACCCAAGCCATGACTGACTTGGTAATACCATTCTCGTCCACATACGTGAACTCTTTCAAGTACCCATCTCGCCTTTCAGGTGACTTGGGCCTTTGAACTGAATTCTGTTGTGGTGCCGAGTGATTTAGATTCACTCTTTGCCTTTGAGTAGACATTTGTTGTGGTGCTCTAGAATAACTCTTATTATACTGCATTTCAGACTGTGATCCCTGAGCTCTTACCGGAACATGATGTCTAACGGGAGTATGTGACCTAACTGGAGTGTGTGACCTGCTAGGTGTGGTGCTCCTATAGACTTGTTGAGGTGCTGACCTAGATTGATTAATGACACGAATCGGTGAATTTGTCCTAACCACTTCTTTTGGTCCAACCTTAACCGGTGTTTGTTTCACAACAGGTTTTGGTGCGGCCTGCACAGTTTTCTCGGTACTCTGAGAACTACTCGTGCTCGCCACACTTGTTGAGGGCTTAACAGGTGTTGGGTTCACTGTCTTAGGGGTAACATCTGCTTTCCTATTTGGACAGTGAGAAGCAACATGCCCTTTCTCGTGACATCTAAAGCAAGACATCTTATCCATGGACTTTTTGGTTGGTCCATTAGATCTAGGTGTCTCACTAGTGTCTACATCCTTTGGAACATCTACAGTGTCTGTCTCTTCGACCTGGTCAGCCCATGAAATTTTCTGTTTTCCTTCAGGTGTTTCACTGGAGAAAGATACAAACTTCACTTTCTTGACCTTGACGGTTGAGTCAGTCACCTTAGGTGTATTTTCAACTGTAGGCTCAGGTGTCGGTGCAGGTAGGTCCTCTAAGTCTACTGAGTTGTCAGTTTTCTCCTGAGGCTGAGGCACATAGTTTGCATTGAAAGGTGGAGGAATTTCGTGAAAACCTAGGCCTACAGGCTTCTTAGACTGTCTTTGGGCATCTAAGACTTTTCCAAGGTTTAGGCTCGAATTCCTAAACTTTTCCAGCTTGCTATTTGCCTCTGCTACCTTAACTTTGGTCTCGGCTAGCTCTATGTCCTTGTCTTTCAGACTTTTGGTCAAGGCCTCTACGTGCTCATACATAAGCTCTATCCTAACACACTGCTCACTCAGTTTGTCTTTTAGAACGATTACGTCTTGAGCATCAGCCTTAAGCTTTTCTTTTAAATCTTGTTTTATAGCATTTAGGCTAGCGTTTTCAATTTTTAAATTTTCATTTTGAGCAGCTATGGTCTTATGTGAGTCTAAAACTAGATTTAACCTATCGTTAGAACTAACACATAAAGCACATAATTCACGAAATAGAGAATAAGAAAGACTAACCTTAGAGTTATCAGATTCCACGTTGGCCATCTGAGCAGCAAACTCCAGCACGGTCTGATCATTCGCTTTCTCTACCCACATCGGACTGCTGTCCCTTGTGGCCTGCTCGTCTTCTTCACAACCATTCTCCGTAACTTCAGCCATGAAAGCTCTAGCATTGGACTCAGGATGTGAACTCCAGTCATAGGTACCATCTAGCTGTCTGTCAGAAGTGACATTGGATATTAGACCCGCTAGATTGGCTTGACCAGATGAAGAACTCGGAAGGTATCTCTGTTGGGACTGATTTTGGTACTGTCCTTGATGCTGACTCTGTCCTTGGTATGTTTCTACCTTCGGTCTTTGACACTCCCTTGCGAAGTGTCCCAATCCCTGACAGTTGTAGCATTTGACCTTAGACTTATCAAATCCTATCCCTTTGTTGTTCATTTGTAGATTCCTCCCAGTTCTCTTAATGAATCTTTTAACCCTCTGGGTCACCATGGCCAGTTGCCATTTAAGATCCATTTCCTCTAAGTCATCAGGGTCGACCTGATCGTAATCTTCATCCCAAAGAGCCGGATCATTGATCTTCCCTTGAACACAATTTCCATAAGCTGCCACAAAGGAAGCAAGCAGATTCAAATGATCTTCTGCGGACTTTGCGCTCATCGGCATCTTCGAATAGCTCTGACTGGTCGATGCCTGTTGGACTTGAGGTTGCGGTTCTTCCGATCTTCCTAACCCTAAGAACGCACGATTTAGTGAGTCTTCAGACTCTGGTGGCGATGACGTTTCTCCGGTGAAAAACGCTGTAGCACTTTTTGGTTCAGCTGTCACTGATGATTTAGATGTCTTTCCAAAATACATAGCCGGATTCTGGACTTGCTCGTAATCAGTCTCAGCCTTAATCATTTCGAAGTGATATGCCCTCAACGTTCCCACAATGTCATCAAGTGATTGAGCATAATATTTGTCTTCATTCAGCTTAATCATTGCCACGTACATAGCCCATTTGGCTGGTAGGGCATCAAGAAGCTTGTTGTTCTTGTCAGTGTCCGAATACTCAATGCCATGACTTTCAAGCTCTGTTATCATATGATAGAACCGTGTGATAATATCATCTAACTGTTCATCCTTAAGAACCTTGAAAATCGCAAACTGTTGGGTCAACAGCTCTGTACGCTTTCTACGTACCCGTGGATTACCTTCACACCTTTTCTGGAGAGACTCCCAAAGTTCCTTCGACGTCCTTTGAGTCCGAAATGTGTGCAAGATATCTTGAGGTAAAGCCATACGGATAATTGAGAAAGCCTTGTTTTCAGCTTCAAATAGTTTCTTGTCATCCTCTTTCATCATCTGGTATGACAAGACATTTTGACGGCCTTCAACTTCAGATACTGGTGGAATGTACCCTTCATCTATGCACACCCACATGCGCATATCGTTGAATCGTACAAAATCCGTAAATCTGTCCTTCCACCAGTAATAGTCCTCAACTTTCATCAGCTTTGGTGGTGCATTTGCCTTTCCAACTTCGTGATCCATCTCAAGGAATTTCTGAAGGTTTGACATCTTTTCTGAAAGAAATTGAATTTTAACTTAATTAATTTAATTCTAAACTGACTTAGATTAACTTATTCGAATCTAGATAGATTCGAAACTAATTAATATTAAATCTTTTGAAATTAAATTCGATTAAGTCTTAAGAGTCAATTAGATTCGAAATAATGTCAGAGTCGAACAATTCCTTAGATTCGAAGTAATATCAGATTCGAAGGACTCCTTAGATTCGAAGATCCTTAGAATCGAAGGCACAGCAGAGTCGAATGATAGCAGATTCGAAGCACAGAATCGAAACAATAACAAACTCGAAATAAACTCGAAACAACACAGACTCGAAACACACTAAAATTGACTCGAAAGGAGCGTATTTTGGTTAGACTCGAGACTAGAGAGAAACCCTAATTACCCCTATAGATTCGAGCGCCGCAAACTCGAAAAACGGCTAACACTTTGATTTTTTGACGTTTTACAGATAAAACCACTATTTTTCAAATGAAAAATAATGATTTCGATCAAAAACGTGAAAAACAACAAAGTGTTTCCCGAATACGAATTTGCTAAGCTCAAAAACACGTTTTTGAGAGCAAAACCGTCCAACTAGCGTCAAGAAACCTAGAATGTATCTGATGAACACGAAGAACACCAAGAACACTCCGTAGGCTCTGATACCACTTGTAAGGTCTACGACTGCAAGATCTATCTAGACGCGGATCCGTGAACGAGTGCGGAATCCTCGTTGACGGTCAGACGGACAACTCTCAACCAACGGAAACACGGAGACTATTAGACGCTGAACGAACGACACACGAACGATCCTACGTACTAATTCTCTCCGAAACGGCACTCACCTAGCTGATAAACTCGAGATCGCCTCTTGCTTAATTCCTCACGAATTCTGCAAAAAGTCTCATAATATTTCGAGTCTATCCCTAATTATAGACCCTGATTCAAGTCTGATGTGGGCCAAACTCGAATCTGGCCCAAAGCCCATTCGAGTCTGTCCATATTGACAGTCTCGAATCTAGCCCATTCGAATCTAAGGCTAGACTCGAATCTATCACAGATTCGAATCCCAAGCCTTAAACAATTCGAATCTATGGCTACATTCGAATCTATCACAGATTCGAATGCCAAGCCTTGTATTCTAAAATCACCTAAGAACTTGTCTTATCAATAACAAAACTAGACTGCTGTCGTCACACTGAATGTACCAACAAGAATCTTCTTGGCGTACGCGGCACACAAAGATTTCAAAGTGTACCAAATGGACGTCAAGACTGCCTTTCCAAACGGTGAACTTAACGAGGAGGCGTATGTTGAACAACCACAAGGCTTTGTTGACGCACATAAACCTGACCATGTTTATGTGCTAGATAAAGCAGTCTATGGTTTAAAACAAGCACCTCGAGCATGGTATGATAGTCTTTCAAATTTCCTTATTTCTACCGGTTTCTATAAAGGTGTGGTGGACACAACTCTGTTCACAAAAAGGGAAGGCCCACATATAATGATAGTACAAATATATGTCGACGATATTATATTTGGATCTACTGACAGTAATTTTTGTAAGGATTTTTCAGCCCTAATGGAGTCCAGGTTCGAGATGAGTATGATGGGGGAAATGAACTTTTTCCTCGGATTACAAGTCAAACAACTTCAGGATGGGATTTTTGTGAACCAGTCGAAATATACTCTTGACATTCTCAAGAAGTATAAGTTAGACTCTAGCACGAGTATCGCAACTCCCATAGCCTCCAACTGTAAGTTAGACACCGATCCTTCTGGGAAAAGTGTCGATAATACAACTTACAGAGGGATGATAGGATCCCTACTATACTTAACTGCTAGTAGGCCAGATATAGTGTTTTCAACATGTCTTTGTGCTAGATTTCAGGCCGACCCAAAAGAATCACACCTAACTGCGGTAAAACGCATTTTTCGTTATCTTAAGGGTACACCCAAACTTAGTCTATGGTATCCAAAGGGAACAGATTTTGATCTTACCGCGTTTTTAGATGCTGATTTTGCAGGTTGTAGAGTTGACAGAAAAAGCACGCCGGGGGGCATACAGTTTTTTGGAGATAGACCGGTGAGTTGGTCTTCCAAAAAGCAGAATTGTGTTTCCACATCTACAGCTGAGCCTGAGTATGTAGCAGCTGCAAGCTGTTGCTCTCAAGTGCTGTTGATGAGAACCCAATTACGCGATTATGGATTCTCACTCAACAATATCCCAATTTACTGTGATTCTCGAAGTGCAATTGCCATCTCTTGAAATCCCGTGCAGCACTCTCGAACAAAACACATAGATATCAGGTATCATTTTATTAAAGATCACGTAGAAAAAGGGAACCATTGAGTTGTATTTTGTTGGCACAGAATATCAACTTGCGGATATATTTACTAAAGCTTTAGACGAACCTCGTTTTCAGTTTTTAGTATCCCATATCGGCATGTTGAATCCACCTTCCAATTAAATATCAGATATTGTCTTAAATAATTGTATTTCAATCTATCATGATTGAAATTCCTTTATTTTAGAAAATATCTGTTACTTAAATTTAAGGATTGTGTCACAATATTAAAATTCAATATTTCCTTATCTGTGTATATTTTTAATAATTAATGATCCTGACAAATTGCTGTGTGAATTGTTCATCACGGAGTGGGATGCAAACAATATCCAGGTTTGTCTGTGTTTGTAAGGCTAAAAGGGTTATCGAGCTTAATCAGAAAATCACAAGGAAAAGAACCGGTATTTATTTGAGGGGGAGTATACTAAGGATTTTAATTTTTTATACCTCTGTCTTTCTTTTTAATTTTTGTAGTTAAATTTTAAATTTTAGGTTGGTCATATTTTTATTTATTTTTAAGCTTAATTTAATAGGTCAGAAAATCCCAAAAAGATTTTAGTTGTTCAAATTTATCAAAAGCCAAAAATATTTTATTTCATTCTATTTTATTTTTATTTTTATTTTTGTCTTAAGTTAAATACTAAAAGAAAATATCAAAACTATTTTACTTTGTTTTTGCTCATTTTTTTTGTTTTGTTTCAATGAAAAACACAGAAAGATTTAACAAAATTGGGCCAAAATTTTTTTTAATCTTGTATCAATTTTTTTAATAGCCCAAAGTTATTAGTTGTGTGTGTGTGTTGTGTAATGAAACCACCGGCCCATTTTCTGCTTTGGGCGCGGATCTTCTGATCCAAACCCGACCCGGTCGAATTTAAATAGCTGGTCAACTGTCAATATCTTCATTCTCAAGATATTTCTATCTTCTTCTTCTTACTCTCTTCACTGTCACACAACCACCGCCCACATCCTCCATTTTCACGACTTCGAAGCTTTTGCACCACCTCTTTCCTTCATTTTTCTTGCGTTTTTCATCTACGGCACTACCAGGTAATCTATTTCCATCTCTATTTCAGTGTTTAACATCATATATTGTGAGTTTGAATTTCATCTTTTAGTTAGTGTTTCTTTTCGGTTTTTCTTACTTTTAGGTAGTTTAATGTGTTAGATACACTTAGTAGCAGTTAGATAAAATGTTCCTTAGGTTGTTTTAGATTAGGATCTGTAATTTCATGCATTTTTGACACAATCACCACTGTTCACGTTGCATGTTGCATGAACATAATTAATGAACTGTTGCAATTCGGACCATCCGAATTCGGACCAAGCGCCGAATTCGGATGTGGCCCTTAGAAAATTTCCTTAAATTTACAACTGTTCATCCGAATTCGGACACTGTGCATCCGAACTCGGATCACTGTGCACCCGAATTCGGATCTTCAAAAGTGGGTTCAAAACTGTTCATTATATTTCTAAGTTCATCATTCATCATACACTACTCATCCGAATTCGGCTGATATCCGAAGTCGGTCCCCATCCGAATTCTGGATTCCATCCGAACTCGGTCCATCACCCATATCACCAATCCACTTGCATTTCGGACCTACATCCGAATTCGGTCACCTGTGTCACCTCATCCGAATTCGGACCCCCACATCCCATTCATGCATCATCCGGATTTCGGCCTGATCCGAATTCGGTGACACTGTTCATCCGAATTCGGACCATCCGAAATCCAACACTTAGCATTTTTTTTCAAATTTTTCATTTTTCCATTTTTGCATTTTTTTATAAATTCAAATATACAAAAATATTTTTCCTAACAGTGCACCATTGATTAGAGTTAAGACTAGTGTTTGAGTGAAAAAGTCTGGTCTAACATCGGTCTCTTAACGATTGACTTTGGACTTCATTAGTAGAATTTTATTCTACTAATAAAGACCCGATGCTAAACAGATCAGGCAGTTTCTATTTCACACTAATCTAGACTTAACATCAATGCCTTATCAGTTGAGTCTTCTTATTCTAACTCTGATGCACCTTGCAGGATAATGAAACCAGCAGTTGTGCTTACTATACCCCATCCCCCCATCCCAAACAATAACGCCCAACTCCCCGAACAATCCATCCTCTCCAACGCCGAGTTTGTCGAGTTTATTCCGCATAACTGGCAACTCGACGTCTCCATCCTGACCAAAGAACCCCAAACCCTAGAATTCGACATCCTCACTCGCCATCCAATCTATTACGCCTTATCCACCGCCATAGCTGTTCCCCAAATCTATCTCCAACAATTCTGGAACAGGATAAAATACGTTTCTAACCCCGAACCTCACTTCACCTCCACCATAGACTGTGTTCCAGTCAAACTCGCTGTATCCGCCATCCGCCACATTCTTCACCTACCACTCGAATTCTACCTTCCCACCCGTGAACATTTTGACCCCAATCCTTCCATTCCCGAAACCCTAGCTGAAATCCAATCTCTGGGTTATGATGGCCCTCTCTCCAAACCCTCAGACTTCCGCACAAAAAATCTTCAATCCCACTGGCGAATATTTTTCGATGTACTCAACAAATGCTTCACCGCCAAGCATTCCGGACATGACTCTGCGTCGGCTCAGGTACTAGCCATGTTCACTGGCTTTGCCTTTGACCGACATGTGGATTATGCTGCTTTCCTATTCGAGGAGCTACGAAGAGTCCATGTGGAGAGGAGCACAAAGAAAGGGAGAAAATATATTCCTCTACAACGATTTCTGCAGCTAATAATACAGTATGCAATGGACCATGACGATGATATCCACGAACGACCGGAGGCAGACGTCTACCCCACTGTGGCTATTCAAAAGTTAACTCTGCCAAAGGGGGCTTCGACAGTACCGATAATGAAAATTCCTCTGTCTTTGTTAATGAGGTCAAAGGGAATGGAGCGGGTTAGGGCTTATATCGGAGTGTTATCCGGATGAGTCTCAGTCGGAACCGTCTGACACTAACCAATCCGCAGGTGAGGCAAGTATGAGTGAGCATGAGGGTGTTCGGGTAGATGTTCAGCAACCTCAACAATCTCTGGGTATGGGTGAGAGGGAGCCTGTGTTGGTAAGGGAGGAAGAAGAAGGTGAGGCAGCGAAGACGGCGGATTCAGAAAGAACCGTCTCTGTCGTGCGAGCGAGGGAGGTACAACCTGAGGGTGAACTAATCCCAATAAGCTGGACTCCTCACAATAAGACCGTCCGTCCAACGGTCGAACTAACCACTACCACCCACTTGGTTGCCCCTCAAAGGGAAACCACTTCAGTTCACGGGGTTATAGCACATACTCCATCGCCCTCTCATTCGGAGAGTGGCGCTGTTGAAAGAGGTCACACTCCTCCCCAGGTGACCGCACTTCATTCCTTCACGATTCCATCCCCTCAAACACAAACACCGCACGATGCCTTCGTGGCATCCCCAAGAGCTGCCTCCGTGGCAGCTCCTCAAACTTCCGGATCTGAGCGTCCTATCCAAGAGCCAGAGATGACGGAAGGAAGACCGGGAGTGGCTCAATCAACGCCGTCAACTTCCGGCCATCTACCAATAAATTTGGAGATGTTAACGGCAGCTTTACGTGCTGCCGGCGTGATTACCCAGGCTGACCTGGACGCCCAAAGGGAAGCCGACGAGGAACGTCACACCGCCCTACTTTCACTCATCAAGGGTAAGGGTGTCGCTTCCGAAGCTGGCCCCCCACCAGGTTCCCATTCAGTTCAAAATCAAATTTCAGAGCTGTCGGACAAGATAGATGCGCTTACACGCCTTATTCTGCAAGTCCAGGAACAGCTCAATTCGAGAATGGATCGCCTTGAGTCGGCAGTTATAGAACTCCAGTGCCGCCCTCAGGCAGAAGTCCCGAAAAGAAAGCATGACGATCAAGACGATCCTGATCGTCATGAGGGGGAGAAAAGGCGAAAGGTTCAGTATGAGGACCCCATGCTACGTATAGGGGGAGCAGAGACCGCTGAGGGGACAGAATTTCAGGGGTCAGGGGAACAGAGGCAGGAGGCTCAGGAATACCTTTTTATAGAAGACGAGCCCATGGTCGAGGGTCCAGCTCCACTGGATCCGATGACAGCTATGGTAGAATTCGACGAACCTCATGACAAGGTTGAAATCATATTGGTTTCTGATTCAGATTCCGATATCGACGACAACAAACCTTTATTAATTCCTAAGCCTGAACCTGAATCTCCAACGAAAAAATCTTCATCCTCTTCTTTTGACTTCCTGAACTCACCACCTCCAGCCCCTCCAGAAGAAATCCTATCATTCATCCAAGCTCCCCAGTCACTCAATGAATCCCATATACTCCTAAGCCCTCCAAGATCCCCAAGCCCTCCTCCAGTCCAACAAACCGAACTTCCAGGTCCCTCCTAAACCAAAAGGTTCGATTGCTTCGATGAAACTCCGGAAGGCCCTGGTATTTATAGAAAACATGATATATTCTGGGTGGACCATTATACAAAAGGAAATGTTCAAACACTGCCTCAGGAAGAAAAGAACAAAATGCGACAAGAACGGCGGGGGACTATCATAAAGCTTCTTGAAGCCAAAAAGGATGAAATCGAAGAACCCCCCGTTCAAGGCCTTAAAGAATTCCTGCAGAAGTTTCCCCCGGAGCAGTTTTAGAACCCGAACCTAGAAGAAAGATTCAAGATGGTATTCAGAAAGAAGCCTGGATCCTTCATCAGACGCCTACTTATGGAACTTACAAATGTCTCCAAAGCTGAACAGGCCGAATACTATCAACTGATGCTCCGGGAAAGAAGGTCAAAGGTCTCGAAATCGAAGATAAAGAAACTTCGAACCATAACCATGTGCAAAAGAGCCAAAGTCTACTATCCCTCCTACCAAGTAGAAAGAGAAGATGGCACGGGAGATGACATCTTCGAGAATGACCTAGACTTCATAAGTGCGGATGACGTTGAGTTCCTTCACAACAGCTTGAAAAATCGTATCAGAAAACGTCTAACCCACATGACCGCCGTAGGTGCCCTAGTGCGAAGCATGAACCGTCACTCAATCATTATGTGCCTAAGAGACTTCCAGATGGCTATCGAGAGCGCTAGCACCAGAACAAGATAGCTTTCTACTAGCCCACCACCCGGCTTATAGAGTTGTACTTTCAGGAGACCCGGGTGTTATTTTTGTCAATTACAAGGGCTATAAGAGATACATGCGCTTTGAGGATCTTCCCTGTTACTCTGATGGTACACTAAGACTGTTTCGAGCTGCACTTACACAGAAAGTTCAAGACTTTGACGCTCAACCAGATCCACAACAAAGATGCACACCAAAGGAGATACAGGATACCCTCAGCGACATTGAACTCCTGAACGAACGGCTACATTTGAGACAAGTGACTAGACGCATCGACGTCATCCTTGGAGTCCGAGAATCTACGGATCATGCCAGAGTTCTAGGACCCCCTAAATGATCGAAAAGGGGGAGATTGTTAGACATATTATTTCGATCATAGGAAGTTGTTTTGTAATAATTATTTTAGTATTGTTTAGTCTTGTATTTACTTCCTTTGTAATTTATGTTTATGTAAAAGTCAAGGGGCCAAAGTTGCCAATGTGTAAAACTTAATTAAAGGATCCTAGAAATAGGCTCCTAGGGTTTTGTGGCCACATACGGTTGACAATTGAGAAAACAACAGCCGCCACTTTGCATTTATTTTCTCAAAATTCCTTTTGTATTTCTTCATCATTACTTGATTATTGAGCTTTGTTCTTCTTGAGTATTGATAAGAAATCATTGAGGTGCTGAAATATATACGAGATTACATTCTTTCAATAATATTATTAATAAAAAAGTTTAAGTTTATTTATATTTATCAAAATTAATTTATCAATTTTTGTTGCACTCTTTTTTTTAAAAAAAAATAAAAATTAAACATGTACTATCAAATCTTGTATTTTATTAATCTTAACAAATAAGACATTGAACTTTGTTTGTATTTTTTAATCAAAATTACAAAACAAGAAAAATAGTATTGTCAACACTTGAAAACATGTCATATTTTTTTCATTATTATAAATGCAACACCTAAAAAATTGTGATATATATTATTAAAAATGTGTTGCATTTTTTCATTATAAATGCAACACTCTAAAAATGTATTGCATTTTTTTTATTATAAATGCAACACTCTAAAAATGTGTTGCATTTTTTATTGATATATGCAACACTTTAAACAAATGTTGCAATTTTTAGTAAAAATTGCAACACCTTAGAAAATTGTTTTATTTTTTTAAGTAAAAATGGCAACACTTTTAAAAAAAGTGTTGCATTAAATCATTATATGCAACACTTATTGTCAATGTGTTGCTTTAGAGGGAACTTAAATAAAAAAGCAACAATTTTTAAATGTGTTGCATCAAAAGTGTTACATTAGCTTCGATTTGTAGTAGTGTATGTTCCATCAAGTTGTCTGTCAGATGTGACATTGGTTAACAGACCAGCTATGTTTGCCTGATTGCTGGAACTACCCGGCTGATATCTCCCTTGAGATTGATTCTGATACTGGTTTTGGTAGTTCTCGACTTTCGATCTTTGACAATCTCTAGCGAAGTGTCCTAACCGTTGGCAGTTGTAACTCTTAACTTTGGATTATCAAACCCAATCTTATTGTTACTGACGTTGAGATTTCTGCCAGTCCTCTTGATGAACCTCTTGACTCGCTGAGTCACCATGGCCAGTTGCCATTGCAGATCCATCTCCTCTAGATCATCAGGATCTACCTGATCATAATCCTCATCCCAAAGCACATGATCGTTGATTTTTCCTTGAACGCAATTGCCATAGGCGGCCACAGATGAAGCCAACAAATTTAGATGGTCTTCAGCTGATTTTGCGCTCATCGGCATCTTTGAATATCCTGGAGATGTTGATGTAGACTGAGGTTGCTTTTCTTCCGGTCTAGAGAACCTTAAGGAAGCTCGGTTCATTTAGTCTGCTGCTTCAACCGGTGTCGATGTTTCACCCGAAAAGAATGTTGTAGCCGTCTTCGAGTCAGTTGCCCCTGAAGGTTTGGACTTCCCAAAGTACATATTTGGATCCTTTACTTGTTCATAATCCCTTTCCTTCTTCAGCAATTCAAAGTTATAGGTCCTCAGCGTTCCTATCGCATTTTCTAGAGTTAGAGTATAGAATTTGTCTTCATCATGCTTTATCAGCGCCACATACATCTCCCATTTGGCTGGTAAAGCATCCAGAATTTTCACTATCTTCTCTGTCTCACTATACTCCACATCGTGGTTGTCTAACTCAGTCAGTAAATGATAGAATCTGGTAATTGTCTCATCCAGTTTTTGGTTCTTCAAAGCTTTGAAGATCGCGAATTGCTGCTTGAGCATTTCCATTCTATTTTTCCTCACCCTAGGATTTCCTTCACACCTTTTCTCCAAAGCATCCCACAGCTCTTTTGCTGTCTTTTGATTGCGGAATGTGTGCAAGATCTCCTGAGGTAATGCCATTCTAATTATTGCGAATGCCCGATTCTCGGCCTCATAAAGTTTCTTATCATCATCCTTCATCTTTGAATATGACAAGACTCTTTGACGTCCTTCAACCTCTGGCGTAGGTGGAATGTATCCCTCGTCTATACAAATCTACATCCTCATGTCGTTGAATCTCGCGAAGTCGGCGAACCTATTGTCACACCCCGTTACCCTGGTTGGCAACGAAGCGTGACGTCGCGGAAGCATAACCATAATCATAACGAACGACCACTATATGGACGTTTTTTTAAAATACATCGTTAAAGCTTTAAAGCATGGCAATGTTTTACATAGTCTGATATGAGTAACGGAGTTCGCAAAATACAGAGATTTAATTACATAATTAAAATATCCAAAATAATGCAGCTAAATCTCCGTTAATTTGAATATGCATGCGACTCCATGGATGCGGAAGCTTGAAAGAAAATACGTCCGAAGGCATACTTGCCTTAATTTCCTGAATATACACGCTAAAATACGTCAACAAAAATTGTTGGTGACCTCATAGGTTTACACGTAAATCTGACTTGTATGGACAACAATAATAGATATTGAATTTATAAAATCATAAATTCCTTGTTATGTATTACATATAAACCATCATGCAACCGAAGCTTAATTTAAAATGAGTTTGCTCTGTGCAGTATTCCCATACGTAATACCGTGTGTTGAATATATATGCACCCGCTGTTAGCCAACCCGACTAACCCGAGTGGGGGACATGACTCCCAATAGATCTATCCACAATATATTCGCGCTTACAAATAAATGCAATTAACGGTTCATGATATCAGGGCTAATGGAACCACATGTGTAATACATAATAGAAATGAAGATATTTCCGTGTCCATATAAAAACGAAGCATGTATTTCATCCCCAAAACATAACAGTGTGAAAATAGGGGCTATGAGAACTCACCGGGATTGCGATGGCAAAAATCTAGCGTAAAAAGCTTTTAGCGTAAATGGATGGATGATGCGTCGAGTGAGTTTAATCGAGTCCTAAGTGATAATAAGGACTTAATATCTCTAATATATTATGATATACATATTTATAGAATTTTATTTCTTAAATCACCCAACATTACAAGTTTATAAATAAAATTCGCTTAAAACGTCAAGTTTATATATATATAATTTTCTAGGTTTTTCGGAGGTTTTTCGGCCTACTTTGAGGTTGTTTTTGACCAAGCTCCAAAATGTTTTAGACTTTGGTTTTCTAGGACATTAAACTACTATATACAAAGGATATTTAGAATCAAGAACGGCCATTTTTCGAGATGTTTAGGTTGGTGAAAAAACTCGTTAAAAACCCTATGTTGGTCATTTTTGAGCTGTCAAACTTTCGGTTTCCCAAATAATTTCTGGAGGTCTTAAACTCCAAAATAAATTATGAAAAATTCCAGATCTATAGTTAAGACATAGATCTAACTTTTGAGACAAGAATCAACTTATTTCGTAGAGTTATGAAGTAGTTATGATTTTTCAAAGTCGATATAAATTTTCTGCCGAAAATCCGCAGTTTTATAAACTTGAAACAACTTATGATTCTTGTTGTTTATTCAAAGACTACTTGTATAAAAGTTGTAAAAGTTATATAACACATATATAACACATGTTTTCATAATATTAACATGTTTATAATGTGTTCATATATTCATAAGCACATTTAAAGAAACAACTTAAAAATAAAAACTAGAAACTTATAAACTTGAGTTTTTATGAAACTTGTTGTTGTTGGTGATTATATATATTATGCAAGACTTATATAAACATAAATGTATGATGAAATAAGTTAGTATTTACTTACTTTGAAGTATTTAGAATATGATTTTGAGTAGAAGTTGAAATCCTTGCAAGATATGCACCAAAACACTTGATTTTCTTGAAGAACACTTGAAGAACACTTGAATGCACAAGTTTGTGATGTGTGAGTGTATAAATCCGGTTTTGAGAGAAGAAAAGGAGAGGTTTTTGTTGTTTGAAGTGTGGAAAATAAGTGAGAAATGAGGTCTTATTTATAGGCAAAGTGTTTGGTCTTTCAAATGATGAAAGGCATGGATGAAAAGGTAGAGTGCACTTTTAAACAAAATGATTGTGTTTAAAGTAATATTAAAAAAATAAAAGTCAACTTCTAATACACACATGGCCTATAGGCCAGCCATACATGTATTATACATGTATTTATATTTTTTTTTTGTGTCTAAATGTATTTAGAAATGTGTTCTTGTATTTCCCTTTTCTTGTAATTTCATAAATACTTATGGATGCGTTGTTTTAATGAATTGTTTTAGTCTTGCATAATTAATGTTAAGTAATTGTATTAGTGTTTGATTAGTGTTACGAATCATAATTTAATTATGTACTTAGTTGAATTAATCCCTCATATCGTAAATCGATCGGATTAATTAATTTCCCGATTCATCGCACCGATGAATTTGATTCTAATTGAGTTGAATTTCTTCATGAACCTTGTTAATCACTTTGGTTAATTTCTAATGACCACTGATTAGGTTATAATTGGCCATTAAATACTAACTAGGTCGTTGTTGCTAACCTGGTTCAATGCCGGATGTTACAGTCTCCCCCTGTTAAGGGAATTTTGTCCCGAAATTTTATCCTGTTTCCTCAGGGGTATTGTTACTTAAGAGTAGATGAGAGTATCTTTTCTTAAACTAGCCTTTGCACGCCTAAGTGAATTGTGGTCCATGTCTAGAATTTCCATCTGACCTTGAGGACGGGTATACAACTGTGCTTCAATCCTTTGACCTTACGGTCCATGATTTCAACCGTCTCTTTGATGAAGAGAAGTTTATCAGTTAGTTGGATCTCTCCCAAGGGGTGACAAGTGTCTCCTCTAACAAACACTTCTTCTTATTCGATACATGGAAAGTATTGTGCATGCTGCAAAGCTCTGGTGGTAACTTTAAATGATAAGCTACGAGTCCAATTCCGTTTAAGACTTTGCATTGCCAATGTATCGAGGGTTTAATTATCCTTGTTTTCCCAAATCGTAGCACGCCCTTCCATGGCGAGACTCTCATCAGTACTCGTTCTCCTAATTAGAACTCAAGGGATTTTCTATTTTCATCTGCATAACTTTCTTACAATCGCAGGGAACTTTTAGTTAGTTTCGTATCTGTACTATCCTTTCGGTTGTTTCGTGAATGATCTTAATGCCAGTGATTTGGCCATTTCCCACTTCTTCCCAATAAATCGGTGATCGACACTTTTGCCCGTAGAGGGCTTCAAATGAGTATCCATTACACAGGCTCTTAATGTATGTTCTAGGGTTTGGATCGTTCTATTATTCTGACCATTGGTCTGAGAGTGATATGTGGTACTCATGTCCAGGTTTGTATCCACAGTTAGCTATAATAATTGCCAAAAGCTTAGTTGTAGATCTGCTATCCATATCAAAAATGATTATAATAGGCACTCCGTGTCCGGAGACGACTTCCTTGAGGTACGTTTGGACTAGCTTATTCATCCTGATGTTCTTCTTGATTGGTAGGAACGCGCGGATTTTGTTAGGTGGTCGAATATTACTCAAATGGTTTCTGATGTTGGTTAACTTTGGAGCATGTTAGAAATTTTTTGACATATGTGGCAATGTCATCCTTCATCATAGGCCACCCGTATAGTTCCCTATGATACATTTTATCGGATCCAGGGTGAACGACATATCTTGATTTGTGTCCGTCATCTTTAACCAGTTTTCTTACTCTATCAAAAACAGGGTAACCAGACTCTATTCGTGAAGTATTGATTTCCATTAACCCTTATTCCAAACTATTTATCCATTCTGTGCAGGGCTTTATTTTTCATATTTTCCTCCTTAATAACTTCATGAACTAAGAAAGGAGGGTTTGGTTGAGTGGTTATAACTATGGCTGGTACTCTTAACGGCTTAACTCATTTCTTTTGGCTATGAGCGTCTGCAACCACATTAGTTTTCCTCAAGTGATAACGAATCTCACTGTTGCAACCACTTATTAGCTCTATCAACGATGTTACCTAATATTTGACTCTTTCTGGTTCAAGATGTGTTGGAGGCTCTTAGGGTCCGTGAGTGTAATACACTTCTTACCGTACAACTAATGTCTCCAAGTCTTAAGGGTAAAGAATACTGTTCCAAGATCTAGATCATTCGTTGTGTAATTCACCTCGTGAACCTTAAGTTTTAATGAAGTATAAGCTATGACCTTATCTTTCTACATCAGCCCATTGTGTGAAGTGTCATAGTAATCTATAAATTTCTCGTTCCTCTTAGGTATGGACAAAATAGGCGCGCTGCACAGTTTGTGCTTTAATAACTGAAATGATATCTCCTGATCCTTGCTCCAATCATACTTAATGTCCTTTCGGGTCAGTTTTGTTAGAGTTCTTGTGATCTTTGAGAAAATTGCTTATAATAAGTGGCAAGTCTTAAGGACTGTCGTATCTCTATGGGGGTTCTAAGAGTTGACCAATTCCTGATAGCCTCGATCTTTGCGGGGTCGACTTGGATTCCTTTACTATTGTTCACGTGACCGAGGGATTTCACCTCTCCTAACCAAAAGTCAAATTTAGAAAGCTTAGCATATAGTTTTTCTTTCTCCGATAATTCCAGAATCAGTCTTAAATGTTGCTCGTGCTCCTTCTCGTTTCGTGAGTAGATTAAAAGTCATTCATGAAAACAATCACGAATTTGTCTAAATAAGGTTTGCACACCCGATGAGGTCCATGAGTACCGTTGGGGACACTGGTTAATCCAAACGGCATTAATAGGAGTTTATGATGACCGAAACGGAATCTGAAAGCTGTCTTTGGAATATCTTTCTTGTGAACTCTAACCTGATGATAATCAGACCTTAGGTCGATCTTCGAATAGAAGCTTAATTCTTGGTGTTTTGTCAAACAAGTCATTGATCCTTGGAAGTGGGTATTGGTTCTTTAAGCTTATTTAATTTCTCGATAATTGATGCACATCCCGAAAGTTCCATCCTTCTCCTTTATGAACAAAACTGGAGCTCCTCCAAAGCGAGGAACTCGGTTTGATAGGCCCTTTATCTACGAGCTCCTACAGTTGGTTGGATGATTCTTACACTATTGATGGGGCTAATCGGCATGGTGCTCGAGCCACTGGTACCGCACCTGATACTAGGCCTATTTTTGAATTTGACTTGCCTCGATGTTGGGAGTTCAGGTAAGTGTTCTGGAAAAACTTTGGGGTAACCATAAATAATAAGAATATTTTCGAGCCGCTTTCCCTTTGGCTCCCTCTCTATCAACACTTCAGGGTCCTAATGCTAGAGATGATGCTTACTTTGGTATTTCTTGCTTTGCGTTGGACAGTAAGGACCTTCTTATTGGCTAAAGGTATATGAACTGTGTTTTTGTTGCATACTATTTCCACACGATTTTCGATAGCCAATCCATGCCTATGACCACGTAAACACTTCCTAGTTTGATGGGTATCATGTCTGTTTCAAAGAGTCGGCCTACTATTTCTAAGGAGCATCCTCGACTTATATTATTTGTCTTAAGCGTCTCACTGTCATCAACCTCAATAGCATAAGTAGCACTTAATGGAATTTATCTGCTTAGTGAACTTAGTGGATATAAAGCTCCTATCAGCACCAGTATCAAATAGTAGAAATGCATAAGTGGTATCTAATGGGGTAAGAGGATAAGTCTACGGGTTTGAAATTTCTTAGGCAAATAGTCACAACTTTATCTTTTCCTACGCAGAGTTGTAGTTAAAACTTAATTCCTCATAAAAGTTCTTGATACTTAATCTTTGTATATGACATGGTCAGAATATTCTGATAAATTCTTAAGCCTTATTTACCCTAAGATATATCAGATAGTAAAGCCTAGAGAAATACTATAAAGAGATGCCTTCGGGGTTTCCTCATACTCCTGAGCGTTAAGTCGTTGTGGGTATTCTGGTTGGCCTAAGGTTTATTGGTTGTTTGCATTGCCTCCTGCTTAATCCTTCCAAAGATCTCACCGACCTCTTGGTGGATTTTGTCGAAATTGGAGGTCGTGTCTGGCGGCCCTTGCCATCAACAGGGGCATCGTTTGTTACATAGGTTTCTAGGTAAGTGTCGGCACTTGAGAGGAAGATGGTGTTCTGACTTCAAACTAGATTTGGATCGCCTCCTCGTTTCTCCACTCTTGGAGAGTGTGAGGCATCCATCCCCACTGTCCTATGCTTGCCCGTTACTGCTGCGGCGAGCTTGGTTGATGGGCAGGTACCGGGGTAGACTCCCGTTGTGCTAGTCACACCCTTTCCCTAGGGGTGAATTTTGACATGTTATTGTCATCAGGGTCCATATATGTGTTCACAGTTCTTGAAGAAAGTTTAGTTTTTGTAACATTTATAGTCTAGGTACTAATGCAACCTAGTTCACTATAACTATGGCTCTGATACCAATCTGTCACACCCCGTTACCCTGGTTGGCAACGAAGCGTGACGTCGCGGAAGCATAACCATAATCATAACGAACGACCACTATATGGACGTTTTTTTAAAATACATCGTTAAAGCTTTAAAGCATAGCAATGTTTTACATAGTCTGATATGAGTAACGGAGTTCGCAAAATACAGAGATTTAATTACATAATTAAAATATCCAAAATAATGCAGCTAAATCTCCGTTAATTTGAATATGCATGCGACTCCATGGATGCGGAAGCTTGAAAGAAAATACGTCCGAAGGCATACTTGCCTTAATTTCCTGAAAATACACGCTAAAATACGTCAACAAAAGTTGTTGGTGACCTCATAGGTTTACACGTAAATCTGACTTGTATGGACAACAATAATAGATATTGAATTTATAAAATCATAAATTCCTTGTTATGTATTACATATAAACCATCATGCAACCAAACCTTAATTTAAAATGAGTTTGCTCTGTGCAGTATTCCCATACGTAATACCGTGTGTTGAATATATATGCACCCGTTGTTAGCCAACCCAACTAACCCGAGTGGGGGACATGACTCCCAATAGATCTATCCACAATATATTCGCGCTTACAAATAAATGCAATTAACGGTTCATGATATCAGGGCTAATGGAACCACATGTGTAATACATAATAGAAATGAAGATATTTCCGTGTCCATATAAAAACGAAGCATGTATTTCATCCTCAAAACATAACAGTGTGAAAATAGGGGCTATGAGAACTCACCGGGATTGCGATGGCAAAAATCTAGCGTAAAAAGCTTTTAGCGTAAATGGATTGATGATGCGTCGAGTGAGTTTAATCGAGTCCTAAATGATAATAAGGACTTAATATCTCTAATATATTATGATATACATATTTATAGATTTTTATTTCTTAAATCACCCAACATTACAAGTTTATAAATAAAATTCGCTTAAAACGTCAAGTTTATATATATATATTTATATAATTTTCTAGGTTTTTCGGCCTAGTTTGAGGTTGTTTTTGGCCAAGCTCCAAAATGTTTTAGGCTTTGGTTTTCTAGGACATTAAACTACTATATACAAAGGATATTTAGAATCAAGAACGGCCATTTTTCGAGATGTTTAGGTTGGTGAAAAAGCTCGTTAAAAACCCTATGTTGGTCATTTTTGAGCTGTCAAACTTTCGGTTTCCCAAATAATTTCTGGAGGTCTTAAACTCCAAAATAAATTATGAAAAATTCCAGATCTATAGATAAGACATAGATCTAACTTTTGAGACAAGAATCAACTTATTTCGTTGAGTTATGAATTAGTTATGATTTTTCAAAGTCGATATAAATTTTCTGCCGAAAATCCGCAGTTTTATAAACTTGAAACAACTTATGATTCTTGTTGTTTATTCAAAGACTACTTGTATAAAAGTTGTAAAAGTTATATAACACATATATAACACATGTTTTCATAATATTAACATGTTTATAATGTGTTCATATATTCATATGCATATTTAAAGAAACAACTTAAAAATAAAAACTAGAAACTTATAAACTTGAGTTTTTATGAAACTTGTTGTTGTTGGTGATTATATATATATTATGCAAGACTTATATAAACATAAATGTATGATGAAATAAGTTAGTATTTACTTACTTTGAAGTATTTAGAATATGATTTTGAGTAGAAGTTGAAATCCTTGCAAGATATGCACCAAAACACTTGATTTTCTTGAAGAACACTTGAATGCTCAAGTTTGTGATGTGTGAGTGTATAAATCCGGTTTTGAGAGAAGAAAAGGAGAGGTTTTTGTTGTTTGAAGTGTGGAAAATAAGTGAGAAATGAGGTCTTATTTATAGTCAAAGTGTTTGGTCTTTCAAATGATGAAAGGCATGGATGAAAAGGTGGAGTGCACTTTTAAACAAAATGATTGTGTTTAAAGTAATATTAAAAAAATAAAAGTCAACTTCTAATACACACATGGCCTATAGGCCAGCCATACATGTATTATACATGTATTTATATTTTTTTTTGTGTATAAATGTATTTAGAAATGTATTCTTGTATTTCCCTTTTCTTGTAATTTCATAAATACTTATGCATGCATTGTTTTAATGAATTGTTTTAGTCTTGCATAATTAATGTTAAGTAATTGTATTAGTGTTTGATTAGTGTTTCTAATCATAATTTAATTATGTACTTAGTTGAATTAATCCCTCATATCGTAAATCGATCGGATTAAATAATTTCCCGATTCATCGCACCAATGAATTTGATTCTAATTGAGTTGAATTTCTTCATGAACCTTGTTAATCACTTTGGTTAATTTCTAATGACCACTGATTAGGTTATAATTGGCCATTAAATACTAATTAGGTCGTTGTTGCTAACCTGGTTCAATGCCGGATGTTACACCTATCCTTCCACCAATAGTAATCCTCCAACTTCATCAACTTAGGTGGAGAATTTGCCTTTCCGACCTCGTGATCCATCTGAATAAACCTCTGTAAACTGGTCATTGTTTCAAAAGTTTTTGAATTTAATCTTAATTAATTTAAATTAATTCTTTCGAATTTGAGTAAATTCGAATTTAATTAATTTTAAACTTGTTTGGAATTAAAATCGAAATTAAGTTTGAAGTCCAAATAAAATCGAACCAAATGACAAATTCGAAGATTTTACTAAAATCGAAATTCTTAAATTTGAATTTGATGGAAACTCGAAACTGAGCAAATTCGAAGTCGCCAAACTCGAATCAAACCCTATTTTCTGACAAACTAGAATTGTGAGAAAACCCTAATAACCCTTTGATATTCGAGCGCCGCAAGTTCGAAAAACGACTAATATTTCAACTTTTTCAAGGTTTCAGATTAAACCAATTTTTTTAAGAGTAAAAATATTTATTTCAACCAAAAACTTGAACTAGTGCAAAGTATTTTCCGATATCTTACTTGATAAACTCGAAATCCTCCAAAAATGTGATTTTCACCGTCCAAAACGTCAAGAAACCATAGATGTTACTTGTGAACATGAAGAACACCACGAACACCCAATAGCTCTGATACCACTTGTAAGGTCTGCTCTTTACGGATCTATCTTGACGCAACACCTTCCAGGGAGTGCACAATCCACGTTAGTGGCTTGACGGATATATCACGCACACCGAAACACGGAGAATACCACGGTGATAGATGAACAAACGGAACGCCCCAACACTGTGATTCTCTCCACACGAAACACTCTGATTGCAATCAAGTTCGAGATCGTCTTCTGCTTAATCACTCTCAAATTCTGCAAAAGTCTCATAATTAATCAAGTTTACCCTTAAGGATACTGACAGGTTCGACTTTGTCTAGGACAAATTCGAACATGGCCCAAGGCCTATTCGAATTTGTCCTCTTAGACAAATTCGAACCTAGCCAAAATTCGAACCTCATAATTCAAACTTATATTTGAACTTATGTTTTATCTAATGTTTGAATTTATCTTTGAGTTTTATGTTTGAACTTCTTGTAATACATTACACCAAGTTCAAACATACAAGCAATCAATATCAAACATACATAATCAAACATATACCAAACACTTGTTAATATTCAATATCAAGTAGATTGACTTACACAAAATGCTATCTATACTTAGACTGCTATCGTCACACAGGATGTACTAACATTATGTTGTATGATTCGAGTTTTATAAACACATTTAATGTATTACTTTTGCTACTTCAATTGGTCATAACTTTTGACGTGAACATCATTACAAGGCTTACCAGACCATACGTCGAAACAAAGCTTGAACAAAGATCTACAATTTCTGGAACAGGCGAAGCTGGTTCGGGCAATTTTCCTCTACTAATTCAACTCCAGAAAATCGTTACAGACATTTTTCTGTAGAAAAGCTAAAAAATCAACGTTTAAAAGTTACTTCAAAGCTGATTCTCACCAAGTCATCAACCACGGATACATCTTTCAGAGATTCAACATTGGATTTCTATCCTCGAACATCCTTCAACTTGCTAATATTTCAGAGCTAAATTGATTCCCTTCAATTTGCACAAATCTAATCAGATGGAATCTAACACTGATTTTTTTGACATAGATATTGAAGAGATGAAGCTAGAATTACTCAAACTCCAAAAGGATTTTAAAAAGATGTTTGGAAGACAGTTATCATCAAAGAATCACAAATCAGAAGAACAGAACATGAACAATATTGTTCAGTGCTTTATGGCAACAACTGATGAACCTATTGATGTAACTTACAGTTGAAGGAATTTGAAGTAAAGTTGAAGAATGTGACAAAGTGGGCTGAACAAGCAGATGTTAAACTATGAGACGAGAAGAAGAAGGTAGTTTCTCGGGTGTTGCATCTCATAGCTGAAAATTCTAAGTTGATTGAGAAACTTAAACTGTTTGAAAATCAAATGTCTGATCATGATTCCATTTCAAAGTTAACATATAAAAAGTCTGAGCTAATTGCAAAACTTATTGAATCTGAACATATTCATAAGAACAATTATGATGTTATTGTTTAGTTAAATACAGACTAAGCATTTGCTTTAAATGATGTCACTAGATTAAAAGAAGAAGTTCTAAATTTTGAAAAAAAATAGAAAGTTTTGCATTCTGAGAACCATATTCGTAAAGTGTGAATATTTGAATTATCAAACCAACTTTAAGATTCTAACTGAGAGAATTTTCAGAATGCAAATCAACTAAAATATATTTTGCCTGAACGATCTGGTTTGTACAAGAAAGTTAAAGATCTTGAAGAGACACTTTCAAAGACAAATGAACCTCATCAATGTTATGTTTTAAACAATTTTGAAGAATTTTTTTCTCTTGAAAAGGAGTTCTCTTTAGCTAAAGAATTATTTGAAAAGAAAAGAATTGAGTTCTTCCTTAAAGAACAAGATTTCAAAGCTAAATCTAAATTGTTTGAAGATGAGAGAACATTGTTCTTAATTAAAGAACAATCTTTCAAAACTGATTTCTAATCATTTGATGATTACAAAAATTCATATTTGGTCATTATCAAAGGATTAGAAGATCAAATATTTCATCTTTCTAAACAATTTAATGTTTCCCCTTTTTCAAATGAACCAGAGATTAAGGATTCTAATGTTTGTTTAGAACATAAAGTTGAAGAAAAACAAAAGCAAAGATAGAGTTGTTGAAAAACTTCCAGTCAAGATTTACCCTGGTGAATCTTCAACATTAAAGTCTTCAAAAGTTTCTGAAAATATTGGTTATTCTTCTCAGCAGAAATCTTCCAAGAAAAATACATAGTACTATCAAAAACAGGCTAGCACCAGACAAATTTTTAGAAGAAATGTTTGCATAATTCTTTTCCTTCAGATTCAAGTTTCTTTCATAAATCAGATTTTCAATTTTATCATACTTAAAGAAATTTGTATCTTGAGTTTGAGAAAGAAGATAATAAATATGTTCTGCAATGGGTACCTAAACCTGTAATAAAATGGTTACCTAAACCCGTATTGAAATGGGTACCCAAGAGCGCTAACAAGCCTAGATCTAAATCTGTTTGGATACCAAAGACATCTTAATTTTGCAGGTTTTTGGTTTTTAGTTAATTTAAAGTAGAACCCGGAATTCATTGAAAATTGTTTTTTTACACATTAGTGCATAACCTGATCTTCACTCGTATGGCTTCTACTCACAACAGAGGAGAACCCGTACTTCATGCATATGACTTCCAAATACTTCATTTGGTACCTCCGTGCAAAGTTAAACAAGGCATTCAGTTACATCAGACTGAAACCCAAGCTTCCACAACAAAGGCTTCTAATCACTTCAGATAAGAACCCGATTCTGAATGATGAATCTTTCTGAAATTCCTACCCTGAATTCAACTCTGAAGCTATTTTGACAAAGAAGGAGTTTTATTTTACAATTTTTTGCTCCTAATTTATGTTCTACGAGTTGACTAACTTTGTGTGCTTATTTCCAGGGGGAGTTTCAGACACACTCTGAAAATGATTTTTTTTTACAAAACTGTGTGTAATTTTTACGAAATTATTTTTTGCACACATAAAAAGATATTTGAGCTGAAAAGAACAAATTTTTTAAGGATGTTAATTTTTGATTCTTTGAGTATATCGTTGAGGTTAATTGTTCTAATATCTTTGATTTTCTTAATCTCATTGCTTCTGAGATTCTCTTCGTTATTCTCCCATGCATTCTTAATTCTTCCAATTCATTCATACTGAATTCTCTCATAATCTCCCATGAGCTAATTCTTTCATGAAAATATGATTCATTTCAAATCATATTTTACAATTCGTTCTTATACCTCCCAACTCATCCTTGCCAAATTTTGTTTTGAATTTCATCTACTAATTCATCTAAAGCTGAAAATCCTAATCATTCTTTGTGTGATATCCCATGAGCTGAAATGATGAACATTGTTTTTGCTGACTCCGATTATGCACCGAATTGTGTGATAGACATAAACATCGCTTTTATGGTCTGAACAGAAGCAGTAGACCTACCCAAGGAACAAACCATCTATAGTTTGTGTGGGTGAATGTTCTTTAGGTCTATTAGTTGAGATGTGTCAGTTATCACAGGATACTGATAGGGTCGAGCAGAGGTAAAATGTAAATGAATGGGGTATATTGAAAGAAAATGGTGGTGCATCAGATCATGCTTTCACTACGAAGCTGATTGACTTGTATTTCTAAAAAAGTGAGTCGGATGGAGCTTAGTTGAAAATTGATGAGAGCTGAAAGTTGAGAAAGGATTTGAAGAAAAGAAAATCCTAGCTACACTGTGATGGCTGGGTAAACCTCATAATCTATCAAGCTCTAGGTGACTTGATATTGAAAAAGACGTCATGGACCCAGTGACGCATGCACTTAACCCCACCAACCACTCAGTTATCTCTCAAAAGATTTCTATTTCAAAAATCATGGAGATATAGCACATTTCTATCGATATATCATTTCGATATTATTGATATTGAAACTAGGAAGACATTTGCTCTGGTCTCCCACTTCATTTAATGCACATTGTGTCTAGAGCTGATTATATACACTTTTCGGACACATCGAGTCTAACAGTCTATGTGACTATAAATTGATTGTCCAAAGTGACAAACCCAGAACAAATACGAGTGATTCTTTCATGATAAAGGATTTCATGATGACTATTTGGAAAATCCTACCAGTGTTAACATCATGCCAACGCTGAAAGTAGGTCACATAGATTATGTCTATTGTGCAGACAGGAATCTTATATGGACCTGGACACTATTACTTAAAAATGAATGTATTTCATTTTTCTCAAAGTTGAAAATCATTGTTTGAATCTGTAACGAGAAAGTATCCATTTGAGGGGGAGTGATATATTTGTTCAGAACAGTGGGAGAGATCATTTATGAAAGAGATGATATTGTTGTGAGGGGGAGAGTAAGAGAAACTTTGTATTATTTCTGTGTTGTAGTTGTATTTTTTTCTGTATTCATGTCTGCAATTGTAATATCACTGCATTTGTGTCTCTGATGATTATACATGATATTCATAATTCTTATGATCATCATGAGGGGGAGAAAAGTTGTATTTCAGAGACAACTGCTGAATAATTTGAAGACAATTGCAACAAATGCTAAAGATAATTGTGACAACTGATGAAGAGTTCAAGATGAAAGATGATATGTTGTCTTTGATTGATCATGGGAGAGAATCAAATTCTATTCATGATTCAAGGTGGAGAGTCTATTCTTAAGAAAACAGAATATCATAGAAGATCAGAGAAGAAGAGATATGAAGATTAGAGAGAGTCGATGAAGAAAAAAGTTTATATGAATATTCAAAGATAGAAGAAAAAAGTTTTGAAGATCAAGTTTTTAAAATCTTGAAGACATTTACTTTGTTTTGTTTTTCTGTGTAAAGCTCCTGCTTTGAACTTTGATTGAAAAATAGTTTTCATCTCTAAGTGGGAGATTGTTAGGAACGTATATATATAGAGATGAAAACAATTATAATTGTTAGTATAGGGACCAGATTGTTAATTCTAGAAAGTTTAGTTTAGGAGTATATAAACAAATTCTAAGGAATTTGTTTATAGACTTTGCCATTTTTCTTTGTAAATCATGTTAAGAGCAAAGTCAGTCATTTGATATAAACGAAATTTTGTGTTAAATGTTGTGATCAACTAGATCTATTATTAACAAATAGAAATGCTCAAGTCTTTCTGTGTACACCTTCTCAAGTGAATCTATTTTGAACCTTGAGTAGACAAATTTTGGCTATTTCTTTGTTTTTATCAAAATTATATAAGCACCCAGTCGCATTCTGTGAGCATTAGTCATCTCATATACCAACCAATCATCTATTTTCATCACTTTAACATAGTATATTTTCTTGGGATGCTTCTCTTTACGAATAACATCTCTCCAATGTTTCTTTTCACAGTCTATCTGTTCGTTATTTTCAATCTCTGATCTCTCCTTTCCCTCCAATCATTAAATTTACACATATCGTCAAGTTCTTCTCTAATACGACTATGCACGAATTTTCTCAAAGATTCATCTTTTCAATCATCACCCACCTAAACATAATTATCTAAAAACATCTCCATTAGATTTTCAGAATGAACCAATGGGATTTTTCTTCAGGATCAATCTTTTTTATTTATTCTTCAACTGCAAGGATCTCATAATCTTCAAGTTGTTCTTCTTTAACTTCAAGCTTTTCAGCAGATGGATCAAAAGAAGATTCCATAATATCAGTGGCCTTCAAACGAATTGCAGGGCTAGGGATGTTCAGTTGATGCAAAAAAGATTCTGAGGCTCAAAAAAGTATCACCCAAAGTTTGATGAACACCAACAGGATTTAGACTGTGTGGAGTTGGACTTGGACATTTTGGGACTTCAAATGACTCAGTCGAATCAATGACAAATGTTTCTGTTTTGGATTCAATCGTGTAGTCAACTAACTCCTCTTCTTTTTCCTCTTCTTCATCAATCATCATAATATTAATCATTTAGCTACATCAGTCTTAGGCTTTTCAACCCTTGATTTTTCCTCTACTACATCAGTAACCTCCACTTCTTTAAAAGTATTTTCAACTACCAATATTGTGACACATACTGGTGAAGATTGTAGTTGTCCAATTTAAGGTTCAAACTCAACAATTCCACAACAGCTTTGTCTCACCCTCATGATGATAATACGTATGATCATTATCATCATGTTTACACTTGAGAGACTGAGCCTTGCAAGTATCTTCAACAACTACAACTCTCTAATTTAACTTTTCAAGTTTAGCCATAACTGTTGGGATTAACTTTTGTTTATTTATGTAATAGTCTAGGGTTCATTTTGAAATTACTTAATAGTTAAAATTGTATATAAATAATGAAAGGGTATTGTAGCCGTAATAACTTGTCAGGAATCAGAACTTTAACTACCTAAGATTCACTGATTTGTATTGATCAGAGTATAAACCAATAATCTTGTATTATATCAATGTCCAATTAAGAAGTTTGCGGAATAACTCTTAATTGTTTTAAGAAAAGCTTTCAGAATCAATAACAGATAAATATAATTGAATAAACAAGCTTGCTTGTATTGCTGAACTCAATGATTACAGTCACCTCTAATCTGTTTGATTAGACAAAGAACACAAATTGTTCTTAGGGTTTTACAACGTTTGAGGTTCTATGAAAACTTAAACAAAAAGCAATTACAAACTTGAATGTGCAGATACTTGATTACAATAGAAAAACCTATTCTGTGTATTTATAATGCTTTCTGATTTGTTTCCTTGAAGGACTCTGACTTCTCTGATAGTAGATATGCTGGAATCTTCGTGTAAATATCTCTTCCTGAATATCAGCACTTTCTGTTTATGAAACTCTTGAGCAGCTTGAATCACTTAGCAGCTTGAACAGAGCAGCTTGAGTGATTTTACTCTGGCAGCTTGAACTTTTGCACTGGCAGCTCGAACTTCTTCAACTAACAGCATGAACTGTGTACTTACAGAGAAAATCTACTAACAGTTTGAGAAATCTAACTAACAGCTTGAACTACTTAGAATATTTTCCAACAATCTCCCCCTAACTTAAATTCTTTACACAAGACTTTAAGTTCTATACAAATAAGTAAATAAAACAAAGTAAAACTGTTATTTACAAACAAAGGCTTTCAAAAACTTACAACTGTGCAAGTTTTTAATTGACAGCCTTCAAAAATTCTTTCTTCAGATCTTCTTTATCACAATATATTCTCACTGATCTCATCTGAAGTAACAAAGCCTTTGGAAGATCATAAAATTTAAAATTGAAGTACATACCGGATCCATTTGCAAATTTGAGTCTGTAAGTCTTTGATTTGACAAACAGATCAACTTGTGCAATCTTCATCTCCTTGGCATCTTCTATATCCTTCCTTATTGATTCAGGATCAAAAATGCTCTTCAGATCTTTAATGGCTTGCTTTACTTGTGGAAGTGAAGATCTGACTTGGGTTACAGACCCAACATGATGCATCATTGTGAGCTCATCTCTGGTCATCCCTTGGACTATATGCATTAAGCTCTTATACTCTTCCTCAGGACCAGACTCTCTTTTTACTATAAATTGATATCTTAAGTCAATGTTGTCCATTGGCTTAGCATACCAGTAATTTATAAGAGGCTTTGTGAAGTCATGCTGGTCTAAGGACTTCTCAATTTCCATCACCTTCTGAAGTTGATGCTCAAATAGTACCCTTTTAACCAGATCAAGCTTTGCCTGTGAAATTGTATCTGACTAAGGAACAGCGGCGGCAGCTTGAACAGAAGGAGCAGGATCACTCACACCAGCTTGAACATTACTTGTATCAGCTTGACTTTGGACTTCTTGGGAGACTTGGGCTACTTTACGTTTTTCCATCTCTTTGTCATGGATGTCTTGCAGCCACTCTGTAGTCATGGACTGAGCCATTTTCTTAGGAATACCAGCTGAAAAGGCAAAATTGATCAAGAATCTTCTATGCTCAGCCTTTGAATACCCTGTTGGCATTTTCCTCTTTTTCTCATTCTGCTTGACCACATACCCTCTTAGGTAATCTCCTAAGGTTTCATCATCTTGCATTGGGAACTGGGTTTGCTGGTCTAAAGCCTGAACTTGTTCTTCTGCTATCTTTCTTGCAATTTCAGCATCATAGGCAATCTGGGCTTCTTTAGATGAAAATTTGGGCTTTGGAGACTCAATGAGAATGCCCTTGCTCTTATCCTTTGTACCAGACGATGTAGCTTGGACTGTACTGATGGGAGCCTGAATTCCTTCTCTGATAACAACTCCAGTTGTTCTTGTAGGAGCAGCTTGAGTTTCTAGGCTAACAGCTTGAGCAGCTGTTGGGACTGCTAGCCTAGAATCTTGGACTGTTGGACAAGGAGCTGCTTGAACTGCTTGGACTGATGGAGGAAACTCCTGATTCTCCCCCTTTTTGGAAGCATTGGTTTGGTCAGGAGGACCTACAACCGTTGCCAATTGGGTTCGAGTCAATTACTCTAATTTAATGATCTTATTTCCACAAAGGGTGAACCCCTTACGAAGATAATCCATTCTTTGATTCTGAGCACCTTCTGTCTGTCTAAGTGAGATGATTTGTGCCCCCTGTGCAGCAATAATGGACTGATAGTATTCCAAAATTGCTACAACAGGTTTCAGCTGAGGATCCGTCAAAAGCATAAGTTGCAGACTAGCCTCAAGATCAGCAAACGAGTGTGGTGCTTGTGATCTATCACTGGCAGGAATTCCAGAAGTTGAAGCTTCTGGGCCCCTCTTTTCTTGGTTCTCGGGACTTCCAGAAGGTGCTTTCACACCCTCTGTTGCCATGGGACTGGTCTTAATTTTGTTGACACTGTCCTGTGCCTCTTGTACAGAAACAACAGTAGTGTCAGCCACAGTTCCCATATGAACATCTTCTGTTGAGATGTTCACCTCCAAATTGAGGATGTGAGTGTCCTTAGTGGGTGCCCTTTGGATATTTTGTGCAGGAGTGTCCTGCACAGGGACAGTTGGCTCTTGTAATTGGGTTGAGGAGGAAGGAGCTCCTGAACCCCTTTTTCTTTTGTATAATATAAGTGGGGATGTGGATTTGTCAACAGGAATTGATGGCATATTTGTATCATGAGGAGTGGGTTGGGGTCCTGGGGGAGAAGTAGTGATGTTAGGTTGAGCTTGCTCAGGACCCTCTCCTCTGTTTCTTGGATTGATGCCCACATTGCAGAAGGCAATGGGACATCTACACTCTAAAAAATTGGCACTTGGCTTTAAAAGCCTTTTGATAGATGATAAAGAGTGCCTATGAGAAACATGTATCCTATTATGTATATTAAAATTATTGCAAGATTTTGCAATTATTTCTGCCAAAAATCTAGGATACATCAAAAATTTCCCATTCTTTAGAGAATGATGCCTTAACATCCCCTGAAAAATCATATTTGTAAAATTGAACTGTTGGCCCGTTGATAAGCACACTAAGGCAGTGGCTATATTTGAAGAAAATTCTGACCAACCAGTTCTTTTAGGGCTTAAACACTGCTGAGTAATATGTACAAGATACTTCCATTTAGAAGAAAAATGGGCTTTAAAGAATGTAAAAGAATCAGCAAGGCCCCTATATCCAATAGCATAAAGACCATTATGTAAAGCAGTAAGAGATAGGTCCGATATACCTGAGGCATCTTGAAGATGCAGATGTTGGCGTATGATCTCCTCAGTGATAGAAACAGTGTTGCCATCAAATTTGGATGTCAAAGATGTGACTCCATTAACCTTTTTGACTGAGGCGTATTTCCAGAACTGTTCTATATGAGATATGTATATCGTGGGGTTTATGGTAAGAGCATGATGGATGTGGGAACTTCGAAGGAAGTCCATCATCTCGTGGAATGGTTGAAGGTCGGTGTGTTTGAGAGAATAGGGAAGACAGTTATGTTCTTTGACAAACTCCATTGACAATCAATAGGTGATTTAGGGTTTCAGAGATGTGTGTGGGTATCACTCAGAGAGAAAAGAAGGTCGTGGAAGATATTTTTCAACTGGTAGTTACAATTGAACGAAATTGGAACCTTTAAAGGTTTCGAAAATATCTAATCCCGCGCACACACTTATGGAAATTACCATATTACCCTGCACACTTTGACAGATCAAGTGAAACAACTAACAGTCCGAGAAAATGAACTAGCAGCTTGAGAAAAGACTCGAGCTGTTAGTTGAAAATTAAGCAAGTGCAAATGAAACAGTGACTCATTCTTAATCAAGCATATGTGATAGACATAATTTTCATAGAATAAGAGAGAATAAAGAAAATAAATTAATCCATATTAACCATGCCAATATTTGATACTAGGAAGGTGAATCTTCCTACATCAAATGGTTTTGTGAATAGATCAGCTAATTGATCATCAGTATGAATTTTGGTAACTTGGATTAATTTCTTCTCATTACAGTCCCTTATAAAATGAAATCTAATGTCTATATGCTTGGTTTTGGGAAATTTCACTGGATTTTGTACAATGCTAATTGCACTTGAGTTGTCAATGTAAATAGGAGTGGATAGGAAATTCATACCATAGTCTCTCAGTTGATTTTGAATCCACATCACTTGTGAGCAGTAGCTTGAGCTGCTACATATTCTGCTTCAGTAGATGAAGTGGAGATAGTGGTTTGCTTTTTGCACTGCCAAGAGACCAATCTTGCTCCCAGATATTGACATCAACCAGTTGTGGATTTTTTGTCTATGTTGCATCCTCCAAAATCACTGTCAGAGTAGGCTGTTAATTCAAGAGGAGAGTCTTTAGGATACCAGAGGCCCAAATGTGGTTGGCCTTTGAGATATCTAAAAATTCTCTTAACAGCAACCAGATGGGAGTCCTTTGGAGAACATTGAAACCTCGCACAAACACAAACAGCAAACATAATATCAGGTCTAGAAGATGTTAGATACATAAGAGATCCTATAAGTGATCTGTATAGATGAATGTCTACATCTATTCCATCTTTGTCCGTATGAAGCTGCTTGTGAGGATCCATTGGAGTATTTGCAGCTTTGGTATCCTTGTACCCAAACTTTTCCAGTATGTCTTTAACATACTTTGATTGACTGATGAAGAGTCCTGTGGGCTTCTGCTTGACCTGCAATCCTAGAAAGAAGGTGAGTTCTCCCATTGAATTCATTTGGAACTTTTTGTGCATCAAGGCCTCAAACTCTTTGCACAGACTATCATTGGTTGACCCAAAGATACTATCATCAACATATATCTGAACGAGCAGAATCTCAGATTTGATGGACTTTGTGAATAATGTTTTGTCCAGAGTACCTCTCTTGAACCCATTTTGTAGAAGGTAAGATGACAAAGTGTCATACCATGCTCTAGGTGCTTGGTGGAGTCCATAGAGGGCCTTGTCTAGTTTGTAGACCCTGTCTGGATACTTGTAGTCCTCAAATCCAGGAGGTTGACATACATAGACCTCCTCTTCAATTGTGCCATGCAGAAAAGCAGACTTCACATCCATTTGATACACTTTGAACCCTTTAAAGCTTGCATAAGCTAGGAACAGTCTGATGGCTTCAATTCTTGCCACTGAAGCAAAGACATCATCATAGTCTATTCCTTCCTCTTGAGTGTACCCTTGTGCTACTTGTCTTGCTTTGTTCTTGATGACTATCCCTCTCTCATCCTTCTTGTTTCTGAATACCCATCTTGTACCAATGGCTCTCTTACCTTTAGGAAGATCAACTAGTGTCCATACATTCTGAATCTTGAATTGTAGAAGCTCTTCCTGCATTGCCTCAATCCAAGATGAATCTTTCAACGCTTCTGATGCCTTTTTAGGTTCTAGCTGAGACATGAAACAGACATGTTCAAATGCAGCTAGACTAAATTCAGAAACTGCTGGTTCAGCAGCAGTAGTCTCATTGTGAACCATTGACCTTGTTTGCACAGGTGTGCGTGGATCTCCCATTATTTGATTGATAGGATGATACTTGTGAACCCTAAGTGTAAGCTCTGTATCTGTCTGGAAAGAGATTCCAAGATTTGTATCATCTCCATCAGGACCAGTTGATGGTTCAGCTTCTGGAACAGCTTGACTTGAATCTTGGACTGTTTCCCTTTGTGTTGGAGCTGTTCTCTCAGGACTTGGGATTTGCCCTTCATTGTCAGGATTGGAATCATGTTGATCATTCAGAACCCCTGGAGGGTCACAAGACAGAAGAGGTATAACTGTATACTCATCCCATTTATGTGAATCTACAGCAGGTTGAAACTTTGTGCCACCAGCTTGATCATTTGTGCTACCAACATGAGAATTTGTGTTGACAGCTTCAATCCTGTTTTCATCAGATTCTGCAGTATACTCAACAAAGCTCAGAGAATTTGTTAGTGAATCTAAGTCAAACAACCAATCAGGACCAGTGCCTTTGATATTTGCAGTATGTTCATTAAATTCAACATTGGCACTTTCTTCAATGGTTTTAGACACACTGTTATATACTCTATAGGCTTTGCTTTGATTTGAGTAACCTACAAAGAAACCTTCTTCAGTCTTACTTTCAAACATCCCTAAGTGAGTCTTAGTGTGAAGAATGGTACATGGACAGCCAAAAGACTTGAAAAAGGCTATTAAGGGTAGTCTATTATGGAATAACTCATATGGAGTTTTCCCTTGTGATTGAATAACCTGAACCCTATTCAGTACATAACAGGCTGTATTAACTGCTTCTGCCCAAAAGGTCATTGGCAGTTTTGAATCAGCTAGCATGGTTCTAGCAGCCTCAATTAAGGTTCTGTTCTTTCTTTCAGCTACACCATTTTGCTGTGGTGTTCTTGGTGCACTATATTGCCTAGCAATACCTTTGGAATCACAAAAACTGTTTAGGATATGGTTTTTAAACTCAGTTCCATTGTCTGATCTTATCACCTTAACTTTTAAGTTGTATTGGTTTTCTATCTTAAGAATAAATGACTTAACTAGCTCAGCAGTCTCATCTTTAGACCTAAGAAAGTAAACCCAAGTAAATCTGGTGAAATCATCAACAATGACTAAACAGTAAGCCCTTTTATTCAAACTCAAAACAGATGTTGGACCAAATAGATCCATATGAATCAAATGAAGAGCAGATGAGATTGAATTTACTTCTTTGGCCTTATGAGAAGTTTTGTGTTGCTTGCCTTTATGACATGCTACACAATGATCATCACATATGAACTCCATTTGTGGTAAACCTCTTACCAAGTTCTTTTTGACTAAAACATTCACGGATTTGAAGTTCATGTGACACATCCTTCTGTGCCAAAGAGCAGACTCATTGGATGATGCTTTGGAGATCAACCAACTGAAAGTACTTGATTTGGATAAAAGTTCTGTGTCCAAACAGTATACATTGTCCTTTCTTGGTGTTCTTAGCAAAACAATATTCAGGAATTTTAAAATCTTTTGAGAGGACAATGCACTCAGAATCTGTAAACAAAACAATATTTTGTTTGTCACAGATTTGAGACACACTCAATAAGTTGTACTTATGTTGTTCAACATACAAAACATCATTGAAAATCATGTTGCCTGCATTAACAGTACATTTACCTGTAACCTTACCTCCTTTGGAGTTTCCTCCAAATGCAACAAACCCTCCTTCAAAGCCTTTGAAATTTGACAAGCACTCAGAATTGCCTGTCATGTGCCTAGAGCATCCACTGTCCAAATGCCATCTTGTTTTATGTTGTGACCTGTGGTTGCCCTCCACAAATAAAAGCTTAGTTAGTAGTGGAGTAAACCCAAACCAAGTTGGTTTTGGGTTGTCCTTGTGCATTGACATAACTAAATAATGTTTTTGACTTTTTATACTTAGTGAGATCCATTGATGGATTCTGTGGGGAGTATTTAGATAGTACATGAGGTATCTAGGTATTTTGTCCATCCTTTGCTATAGTAGTCTCAGATGATCCATTGGCCGTTCCAGTTTTATGCTTAGCAGCTTGAACTGTGTTTTTAGTGCTAACAGCTTCAGAAGTTGCACTAACAGTTTCAACACTTGGCTTAGCAGTTTGAACATTTCTATTAACAGTTTGATCTGAGGATTTGTTTTTAACACACCATATCTGTTTAAAAGTTGATTTGGGCTTTGCCAAAACTTGTTTTTGGTGTGTGGACTATTTTTTATTGACTTTTGAGAACCTGTGATCAACTATTTTCTTTGGAACTGATGCAACAGGAATTTTGGCCTTTGAATTTTGAGAATTTGTCTTTTTATGAATCACAATCTGTTTTGCAACAGATGGTTTATAAAAGCAATCCCTGGCCAAGTGATTTTTCCTGCCACAATGGAAGCATTTTTTGACTGTTTGGATTGGAGAACCATTTTTATTGGATAGTTTCTAGTTCTTGTTCCTTTGATTTCCCCTTACCTGCTGTTGTTTGGGAAACTTTTGGACACCATGCTTTTGGCATGTGCAGATTGGAACATTTTTACCCTTTTTATGATTCTTTGATGAAGATGCAGTATTACAGTTAGAAGGTACAGAAAACTGTGGAGCAGCATTGCATACACTCATCTTCTCCTTTCCTTTCTTATTGGGGATTTGGGATTCTATAGGTGCACTCATTGTTTTGTGTTCTTTCTCAACCTCTGTGCACTCACAGTCTCTATTTTGAATAAGATCTTCTTTAGATTCAGGACTGTTTTCAAGGATAGGATCTACAGTGGTCATACACTTATCTAATGGTTCATTGACAAGCCTATCAGCCACTTCACTCATTGGGTGAATGTATTTGTTGTTGTATGGAGGTGGAGTGGCTCTGTATCCTACACCTTCTTTGGGATTGAGCTGAGATTTTATCCTATCTTTAAATTGGACTTCCATTAGGTGTTCCAGTTTTTGATTTGCCAATTTAAAATTTCCTAGATCTATATTGACAGATTCTAGTTTCTTATTAGCCTCTAACACCTTTTGTTCAGTCTCAACTAATTTTTTATTTAGGGATTCTATTTTTTTATTCAACTCCTTTTTCTCCCACTCATGATATGTTCTATCATGTCCCATTTGAATCTCATTATCCTTATAGTCATTGATCTGTTTTTCATGATCTTCTATGGCCTGCATGTATTCATATCTCCTTTCTTCCATCTTAGCTAGAGTTTTACACATGCTCTCATTATGATCTCTGTACTTTTTAACCATATTTTTGCATGTTTGAGAGCAGAGTTTAGAATTTAACTCAGATGGTAGTTCAGTGGGGGTGACATTGGATGTTTCTGCCATCAGAGCTTGATTTTGAAACTCTTCCTCTGTCTTATCACTCCAGTCAAACACATTGTCTTCTTGAGAGACAAGTGCTTGTGATAATGAAGTCTGATTGGTCTGCTGAGGTCTTGGTGGCTGTTGACTTTGAGATCTGCATTCTCTGGCAAAGTGGCCAAGCTTGTGACATTTATAACACTCAACTCTTGATTTATCAAAAGCTGGTTTGCCTTCTGTTTTGACTTGAAAGTTGGATCTGCCAGTTCTTTTCAGAAACCTTTTGGCCCTCATGGTCAGCATTGCATGTTGCCATTTCAGATCCATCTCTTCTATGTCATCTGGATGAATCTGTTCTAAATCTTCAGCATTTAGAGCAAACAGTCCATCATTGGCAACAAAAGCTTCATAGTGAACTTCAGTAGAGTTACCATCACCACCTGAAAAGGAATCACTGCAATTAGATTTTTCAGATGACAGTAGAGCAGTGTTGTTATTATAAGAAAAAGATTTCTTTTAGTGTCAATCTCAGTTTCAAACACTCTCAGACTATTGTACAGATTATCTAGTTCTATTTCATCAAGAGTGTCTTTTGTTCTCCATTGAGCAGCTTAGACTGTCCACTCTTTACCAAGAGATCTAAGGAATTTTCTGTTGACTTCATCTTGATCCAGGCTGACTTTTTCACTCTCCAATTCACTTATCAGTTTGTTAAACCTGTCAAAGATTTGAGTAAGGTTTTCATTCTTGCCACCAGAAAAGTTCTCATGCTGCCGTTTCAAGAGATCCTTTTGATTTCTCTTGGTACTGGCATTTCCAGCAAATGTTTTCTCTAAAGCAATCCAAAGAGAATGAGCAGTATAAAACTTTTTAAACTGATGTTGATAAGCATTAGGAATGGCTATATGTAGAAGTGTAAGAGCTTCCACTTCATTCATTCTCGCCTTTCTTTCTAGTTCAGTTTTTGGAGGGGTTTTGATAGGTTTGCCATTAGCATCAAGTTCAGGATCAACTGCAGGAGGAAACTCAACAGCTTCCCATATGGCATAATCATTGAATTGAATATGCTGTTGAATCCTGAGTTTCCACATCTCAAACTCAGTGGGCTTTAGCATAGGCACTTTGAGTCCTTGCCCAGATCCACTACTACTATTTTCAAATTCCATTGCAGAAAATTAAAAGTTTGTAAAAGAAAGCTTCTGACATTGAAAACAAAGAACGACCTGTGGCTCTGATACCACTTGTCAGGAATCAGAACTTTAACTACCTAAGATTAACTGATTTGAATTGATCAGAGTATAAACCAATAATCTTGTATTGAATCAAAGTCCAATTAAGAAGTTTGCGGAATAACACTTAATTGTTTTAAGAGAAGCTTTTAGAATCAATAACAGATAAATATAATTGAATAAACAAGCTTGCTTGTATTGCTGAACTCAATGATTACAATCACCTCTAATCTGTTTGATTAGACGAAGAACACAAATTGTTCTTAGGGTTTTACAACCTTAGAGGCTCTATGAAAACTTAACAAAAAAGCAATTACAAACTTGAATGTGCAGAAACTTGATTACAATAGAAAAACCTATTCTATGTATTTATAATGCTTTCTGATTTGTTTCCTTGAAGGACTCTGAGTTCTCTGATAGTAGATATGCTGGAATCTTTGTGTAAATATCTCTTCCTGTATATCAGCACTTTCTGTTTATGAAACTGTTGAGCAGCTTGAATCACATAGCAGCTTGAACGGAACAGCTTGAGTGATTTTACCCTGGCAGCTTGAACTTTTGCACTGGCAGCTCGAACTTCTTCAACTAACAGCATGAACTTTGTACTTACACAGAAAATCTACTAACTGTTTGAGAAATCTAACAAACAGCTTGAACTACTTAGAATATTTGCCAACATAACTTTTGCACGGATATCCCATATTGTACAGATAGATCATCTAGGTTTCAGTGCATTCTATTCCAAGAACCCGTATCTAATTATTTCTCTGAAAATCAATCATTCGGTTAGTTGTGTTCTTGATTGTTGTTATTAATTGTTTGATTCATGATTGTTATTGTTGATAGTGATTTATCAATTGGTATCAAAGCCTAATTTGGCCAATTTTGTTTGATTTTTGAATCTGGAATGTAATTTTGTCGAACACAGTTCAATTGAATTTTCTCAAAAATCAAAAAATCTTTGAGGGGTTTTGATTGAGTGGATGATTCGAAGTGTAAATTGGATCAAAGGAATGATTTTCATAGACAAACAGATTGATATAAATCTCAGAATTTAACTCCAAACAGATTGATATAAATCTCAGAATTTTTTCACAAATTTTGTACATTTGATCTAAAATTAGACCATGTATACATTCGAAAAGTGTTTATAAGTGAAATTAGCTATTAAGTTGGGATCCATTGGTAGATTTTTTTCTTGAAAATTATGATTTTGAACTTGGTTTTTAAAAGTTTCTGTTCAAACTCGGGCAAAACTAAGTTTTAGTTTTCACCGAGTTATATATAGTGTTGGTCGAGGTTAATCAGTGTTTTGACCGACTTCGATCAAAGAGTTGACGGAGTTTGATCACTCTTTGACCGAGTTTGTTCAAACATTGATCGAGTTTGATCAAAACTTCATTCGAGTTTTATTACTTGGCAATAGAGTTTGTTTAATCACTCTTCGAGTTTGTTTACAGTTCATTTGAGTTTGATTAGAACTTTTCAAGGTTCATTCATTATTCATTCGAGTTCAATTCCATTTCAATCGAGTATGTCACTTCATTGATCGAGTTTGTTAATTCATTATTCGAGTTTTATCATTAATTAAACGAGTTTGATCCTTCAATATTCGAGTTTGATTCTTCACTGTTCGACTTTTGTCATTCTTACATCGAGTTTGGTCCTTTGTTCTTCGAGTTTGATCATATACACTTCGAGTTTCATTCCCTTGTTATTAGTGTTCAATCAGAAATCACTCATAATTCCATAACAAGATCTTGGAATTTCAGTATCAATAATACACAATGTGAAAGGATGCACTAGCCATGGGTTCCGAAACCAAACCTCCAATCCTATACAGAGGAGAGTATGTTCAATGGAGGGTGACGTTTCTAGAGTTTATAAGTTTTCATGATCTATCTGAGGAGATGCTGACCTCACTTATGGAAGGTCCAGGAAGATTTTTTGTAACAATCCCCGCAGTACCAAATAGTAATCCTCTAGTACTGAAGAGAACTGAGGAGGTTACCACTGCAAATGTTGGGTACATTTATAAATAGAGATGAAAACAGTTTTATTGTAAAAGTTTAGGGGTGTATTTTGTAATTACACAATAGTTTGTATTTTGTATATAAATAGAAAGTAGAGTTACTGTAGATATACACTTGGAAAATACAAAATTGAACAGTACATGAAGATAGAGGATTGCTTAGCAAGAAATGAAGAACTCAATGTTATATCTTTCTTTCTATCAATCTAAGCATTCGACTTCATGTGTTTGTGATTAATGTTCATATGTATGAATTATCAGTTGGTATCAGAGCCTAATTTGGTTGAATTTGAGTGAATTTTGAATATGGTTTTTCAAAATATTTGACCACTGTTGTATTCATTTTCTCGAAACTCAGTAAATCACTTTGGGTTTTTGAATTTGTGGATGATATGTAGTAAATTTGTGATCGAAGGTGACCTTTTTAATCTCGAAACTGATGATATAAGTCTCAAATCATAACTCCAAACACACAAGTCGAGTTCCTCAAGTTTTTGTAAAAAGTCGAGTTCCTCAAGTTTTTGCCAAAATTCAAGGTTTTGACCTGATTTTAGACAAAGGTGTTTTTCAAAAAGTGTTTGTGTGTGAAATCCGCATCTTCGATTGCAATCTTGGGTCAAGTCATTGATTTTTGTTGAAAATATTGAATTTAGACTTGGTTTTGTTGAAAATTTGTTAAAACTCGATCAAAACTATATTCATATGTTATTCGAGCTTTAACAAGTTTATATCGAGTTTTATTATTATTTGATCGAGTTTGATCCCTTTTCATTCGAATTTTATAAGTCTTTAATCTAGTTTGATCCCTTATCTGTTGAGTTTGATCAAGTGACTTTCGAGTTTAGTTGAACTGTGACTCGAGTTTGAACATTTGATATTCGAGTTTGTGTATTCATCATCCTAGTTCAACTTAGTTTCAATCAAGTTTGATGTAGGCTTATGTAACATCCGGCACTAAACTAGGTTAGCAACTATGACCTAATCAGTATTTAGTAGCCAATTATAACATAACCAGTGGTCATTAGCAATTAATCAAAGTGATTAACAATGTTCATAAGGAAATTCAACTCAATTAAAACAATTTCATTGGTGTGATGAATCGGCAAATTAATTAATCCGATCGATTTGCGATATGATGGATTAACTCAACTAAGTACATAATTAAATTATGATTAGTGACACTAACCATATACTAATACACTTACTTAACATTAATTATGCAAGACTAAAATAATTCATTAAACAATGCATCCAAAAGTATTTATGAATTTACAAAAAAATGGGAAATACAAGAATACATTCTAAATACTTTTATACAAAAAATACATGAAAAATACCATATATAGGCCCCACCTCTAGTACATATACTAGAGGTTGACTTCAATATTTTATTACAAATCCCATTTCAACTTTAAACATAATCATTTTGTTTAAAAGTGCACACAACCTCCATCTCCCAAGCCTTTCATAATTGCAAGAGTTCTCTTTTCCTCTATAAATAGAGACCCCAACTTCTCATTCACTTCACACCTTGCAAAGAAAAAATCCTCTCCTTTCTTCCTCTTGAAATCCGGCCACCACCCTCATCCAAAGCCAAAACCTTGCAAATTTTTAATCTTCAAGTTTTTCAAGAAAGTGTTGTGCAACAAAGTTCAAGATCAAGTATTCTACTCATTTGCATTCTTATACTTCATCAAAGTAAGTAAGTAATAACTCATAACATCTTATATTTATGTTTATAAAAGTCTTGCATAATATATATAATCACCAACAACAACAAGTTTCATAAAAACTCAAGTTTATAAATCACTAGTTTTGTTTTTAAGTTGTTTTCTTCAAATGTGTTTATAAATATATAAACACATCATGTAAGTGTAAATATTATGAAAGAAAGTTATATAAATGTGTTTTATAACCTTTTCTACAAGTAGTTTTTGAATAAACAACAAGAATCACAAGTTGTTTCAAGTTTACAAAATCCGGATTTTCGGCAGAAATGTTACGTCGACTTTGAAAAATCATAATTAATTCAAAACTTAACGAAATGAGTTGATTCTTGTCACAAAAGTTAGATCTATGTATTTACTAAAAATCTGGAGGTTTTCATAATTTATTATGGAGTTTAGAACTCCCAGATATTATTTGGGAACCCAAAAGTTTGATAGCTCAAAAATGGCCAACATAGGGTTTTTAACGAGCTTTTTCCCTAACCTAAACACCTCGAAAAATGACCGTTCTTAACTTTAAAAATTCTTTGTATATAGTAGTTTTAAGTCTAAGAAAAACATAGCTTAAATCGTTTTGGAGCTTGGTCAAAAGCATCCTCAAAGCAGGCCGAAAAACCATCAAAACCTTCGATTCAAACATTGAAATTCTTGGATAGCCGCGAGAAATACGGCTCGCCCCATTTCCCGGAGCTGGAAAAGTATATATATATATATATATATATATATATATATATATATATATATATATATATATATATATATATATATATATATATGAACTTGACGTTTTAAGTGGGTTTTAATCTTGGGTGATTTAAGACATAAAAACCTTAATACATACATATTATCATATATGGGGAGTATTAAGTCCCTTATATCATTTAGGGCTCGGTTAAACACATCCGGTTCATCACCCATCATAGAACGCAGATTTGCATTTTATGTTCATATTTTGTCATCGCACCCTCGGTGAGTCTTCATAACCCCTATTTTCACAATGTTATGTTTTGGGGTGAAATACATGCTACGTTTTCATATGGACATAGAAAGCACTTCATTTCTATTATGTATGACACATGTGGTTCCATCAGCCTTCAAATCATGAACTGTTAGTTACATTTTTATGTAAGCGCGAATATATTATGGATTGATCTATTGGGATTAATGTCCCCCACCTAGGTTGGTCGCTCCAACTGCTAATGGGGGCATATATATTTAACATTGCGATATTACGTATGGGAATACTGCACAGGGCAAACTCATTATTAAGTTTCGGTTGCATGATGGTTTTTTATGTAATACATAACATGGAATTTATGATTTTATAAATTTAAACTCAACTGTTGATGTCCATACAAGTCGTATATACGTGTAAACCTATGAGCTCACCAACAATTTGGTTGACGTATCTTAGTGTGTATTTTTAGAAAATTAAGGCATGTGCCCTACATCGGAAGTATTTCAAGGCTTCCGTACTTTTGGCGTCGCATAAATTTTCAAACCTTCGGAGATTTGATTGCATTATTAATGTTATATTGTTATGTATTTGAATCTCTGTAATTTGCGAACTGATTACTCTTTATTTTGGTCATGTAAAAAAATATTTGTATGTGAGGTTAAATCGATCTATTTTTGAAAACGTCCATATAGTGGTCGTTCGTTATGATTATGGTTACGCTTCCGCGACGTCATGTTTCGTTGCCAACTGGGGTAACGTGGTGTGACAGATTGGTATCAGAGCCATAGTCATAGTGAACTACGTTACATTAGTACCCTAGACTATAACTGCACTTAAGTTTAACTGATTTTTGAAAATATTTTGTAACTAAATAAAAGACTATAAATGGACCTTGATAGCAGAAACATGTCAAACAACACCATCATCATCTTGTCCGATTCTATAGATGAGTACACCCCCATGAGCCCCGAAGTCATGGAGGTTTTCGTCGAAGAAGATCAATCCGAAGAAGGGGACCCCTTCGAAGAGCCAATGGAGGAATTAGAGGAAGAACCCATGGAGGAAGACAAAATCGGAGAGGATCCACCACCCCTGGTGATCCCCTCCTACACCCCATATGATCCCGAGGTTCCATCGTTCAAACCATACCATCCCCACCCCAACGGTCCACGGATGCTAGTTACACCCCGAAAGCGGGTGATTATACCGAGACGGGAGACTATTCCAATCCCGGCTCCCCAGCCAAGTTACCACCACAGCAGCGACGGGAAAACGCCCGTAGATGGGGCTGGATGCCCGAGACCCTCCAAGAGTGGAGGCAGGAGGAGGGAATCCCCTCCCAATTTAAGAACGGAGGACCATCCTCCGCACCAACCCCACCGCTCACTCAACGTCTTCACGGCACAACCTCCAAATCCGGTTGCTTAACCAGGATATTGGAGAGATGACTGCTCGTATAGAGCGGGGGGAGTTGCAAAACTCCAACCTATATTGGGCCAACCATCACGCCCTCACTGTTCAACAGGACGGGCTGGTGGAGCTTCGGCAGCGACTAGCCGAATACGAGGCCCTTAAGGAGGAGCTGACACAGCGCCTCATTGCATTGGAAAAGGGAGAGACCCTGGCTCACTCCCGCACCTAGTACCCCGCCATCTTTGTAATGTTAGGAAATTATTATGTAATACTGTAGGACTTAAAAATTTTCGGGTAATAACCCGCCCCGATGTAAGAAATTATGAACGATTAATGAAAATTGCAAGTTATTTATGAATCTGTGTTTGATGATTATAGAATTGTGCCCTATGAAAAATTTAAATCTTTAAGACTCAAGTTCTTACACTATTCTTTTTTCTTTAAACTTTAAGATGATGCCGCCAAAGAGAGCCATGAACACCGCCGAGATCGAGCAACTGGTCGCCCAACGAGTGGCAGCAGCTATAGCCACTTATGAAACTAGCCGCAATAGCAACGCACACGGCGATGGAGGAGCTAGCCGCACTACGGGAGTTGCTGATTCAACACAGAAAGGATGTGGAATTAAAGGATTCTTAAGTTGTAAGCTTCGATACTTCAATGGAACAGAAGGCGCTGTCAGACTGGTTCACTGGTTTGAGAAACTTGAGTCTGTGTTCCGCGTTAGTGGCTGTAATGAGGATGAGAAGGTGAAGTTCGCCAATCACACTCTTTAGGACGACGCTTTGACATGGTGAAATTCATATGCTCAATCGGTTGGAATTAACCGTTTCCATGAACTAAGCCAACTATGCCCACAAATGATCACACCAGAGTACAAGCGTATTGAGCGCTACATTTGGGGACTCGCCCCTCAAATTCAATAGAATGTCACCGCATCCAACCCAATTACAATCCAGAGCGCCATTCGAATGGCGAATAACTTGATGGACCAAGTGGCCCGAAGGAATGAGGCCAAAGCAGGAGAAAACAAGAGGCAATGATATGACAAATCATGGAAATGTTCGGGCTCACAGTCCAAAAAGCCCGAAACCATCAAAGGTTTTGTCGCCGGGGCTGAGCCAAGGAAGGGCTATACCAACAAAAAACCACGGTGTAGCCAATGCACCTACCATGACGTAGGTCCCTATCCTACCACTTGCAGGAAATGTAAAAAGCTCGGTCATCTGACCCATGATTGTATGTATAACACCAACGGAGGCAACAGCGGCACACAAAGGAGCTGCTTTGAATGTGAGGTAGCTGGGCACTTCAAGAAGGATTGTCCCAAGTTAAGGAATGGTGGTGGAGCTCAAGGGAGAGCCTTCGTGTTAGGAGCAGGCGATGCTCGTCAAGATCCCAATGTAGTAACGGGTACATTCCTTCTTAATCATATGTATGTTTATGTGCTATTTGATACTAGGGCTGATGGGAGGTTTATATCTGCTAAATTTAGTGAACAATTGAATGCCACTCTTTCCCCATTAGAAAATGCTTATGCCGTAGAATTAGCGGACGGAAAGTTGAATGAAGCAAATAATATAATTAAGGAGTGCACACTAAAATTGGAAGATCATCCCTTTAAGATAAACTTGATGCCTATTAAACTCGGAAGCTTCGACGTAGTTATTGGTATGGATTCGTTGTCAGACTGTAATTCCTATTACTTCAATCAATAGTCAAGCATGTACAATTAAGAACAATATCAGAAACTGTTAGGCACAAAAAGGCCTCAGTCAAACCTGCTATACATCTGAGGTGGAGATTTTTAACCAAACCTGTTGATGCATTTTGAAGGTTGAATTTAAGGCCTGTTATATGCATTATTGAAACCTAAAAATGATTTGCAATATCAGCCTAAAGTTGTTTACCATGTTGCATTCGTTGCAACAAAGACAGTTTGTCCAAACTGTTATGTCTGCTGAACAGGCTGGGCATAAACTGTCTACGCTGCTCTACACTGGTGAGCAGCTTAGGCAGTTTACTAGTGTTCTGTTCTTTGTGAATGGAACCTGTTCTTTGTGAACAGGCTAAACACTTTGTGGAATATGTTTTCAAGTCCTCATGTATTGTTTTTGGCTACAAGATCAGTTTACAAGTCGAAGACAAAGTGGAAAACAGAACTGCTCAGCCTACCCACGCTGTTCTGTTACATGAAGACAAAGGATATTTGAAAACGGGTGAAAGACCTTTTTCTTATATCAAAATAGGCCTTAGTAAAAGAAGAAGGACGCAAAGTTGACATTCCTCTTTTAGTTAAAGGCGTATGCAATAGTAGACAAAGAGAAAAGACAAAAGTTCTGCAACATGAAGACATGTCTGCTTTTCAGAATGGGCAGAAAAGTTATGTTGTCTTTTCAACAAAACATTCCACCTTTTTCCTTTCGTCCAATGAAGAAGCTTCACAAAGATCCTCTGTGTGGATATAAAAGGAAACTTCTAAGGATTGAAAAGAAGTAGAACTAAGAGTGTGAAATCAGAACGTACATTCGAAGTGTGTCTTTCCATGCATGCAAGTCTGCTTGAATAAAACATTGCTGTGTGTCTAAGTTGTTATTGTTCAAGGTGTCCTTCTGAGTCTTGTAAACACAGTGAGTGCTTCTAAATGAGTGTATTCATTCTATCTAGTTTGAGTTAGTCTTAGACTAGTTAACATACTGTTGTATCTGTCATCTCAGCTTGAACCTTTCCGTATTCAAGCTTGTTTGTAATTAACTTTTGTTGATAATACATACAAACATTGAGAAAAGAGTGTGTAGTTTTTAAATAGCTGTATTCACCCCCCCTCTACAGCTTAAGGCTATATACTTGGGAAACCTTTTGGGACCTACAACTGGTATCAGAGCAGGGTTAGAGTTTGTGTCATCTCTAAGATCTCTCATCCTCCCTTCGTTTCCATGGACAACAGTTCTGCAAGTTCCTCTTACTATGACAATGGGTCAATGGCCAAACCGCCAAAGTTCAATCATCAGAAATTCTCTGGCTGGAAGTGTAGAATGATGCTCTATTTAGAGAATCTGGATGTACAACTACCAGAGATAGTACTGGAATGTCCTTATGTGCCAACCTCTGTTACTACCATAACTCCTGCGGTTGAAGGTGCAGCCCCAAAGCTCAGTGGTCTGATGAAGACAAAAGACTTGTTACCGTGGATGCAAAAGCCAGGAATAACCTGGTTATCTCTCTACCTGATGATGTGTTCAAACAGGTTGAGAAGATGAAGACTACAAAGGAGATGTGGGATACTTTATGTACCGTCTACGATGGACCCACAATCACACTGGACAATAAGATTAACAATCTTGTTAGACAGTATGAACTCTTCTTTGCAAAACCAAAGGAGACTCTCACTGAAACCTACACCAGGTTTACTGCTCTTGTTAATGATCTCAAAGCTGTTGGGATCACCAAGGACATCCTGACTCTGGTAAACAAATTCTTAGACATCTTGCCTGAAGAATGGAATTACTTTTCTACAATGATGAACAGTCAAGGCAACAGAAGAGAAATGCCTTGGAAATGCCTAAGAGAGGTGCAACATTTGTGGCCAGCGTGAGACAACCTGTAAGTCAGGTGGGTGATGTGTTCACTCAACCTGATCAACAGGCTGATGATAAGGAGAAAATGTCTGATGAAGAAGACAATGCAGATCTTGCTGAACTGGATGATGAGCAAATGATACCATGCTTGTCAAAAAGTTCAACAAGAAAAGGTTTGGAAGAAATATGCTGCAGGGAAACTCAAGTGCTGTTAAAAAGAATGCATTTGATAAGTCTAAAGCAGAGTGCTTCAAATGTGCAAACCTGGCCATATAGCTGCTGACTGTGTGTCAAAAGCTGTTGGTCAGTCATCCAAACCATACAAGACAAACAAGGATGATGGCTATAGGGTTAAGTACCTTATGGTCATGGCTAAGCTGAGAAAGTTGGAAAACTCAGTGGTTTCCAACCGGCAAAAGGGACTCATGGCAGAGACTTGTGACTGGGAGGATTCTGATTTGCCTTCAGATGAAGAAGACAATCAATGTCTGATGGCCAACACTGATATCCCATCAACAAGCTACTTCAAACAGGACTTGGCTGAAGCTGAAGCCTTCAGCAGCTTGGAGAACTGGAATCCTACAATGATGTATAAGGTAAAAAATTTTATGGCTTACAGTTCTGAAGAAAAAATTAAAATGTTTGAATACATGGTTGTTGATCTGAAAGCTGCAGTTGACAAGCATACTGTTTTATTATCTGAAATCTCTATGCTTGAAGCTAATCTTGAAACAAAATCCAGAAAAGTTGACAGTTGCCATAAGTTGGAAACTGAGCTTGATGAATTAAAACACATCAACTCTATTTTACTGGAAGAAAAGAGAGAAACAGATATAAAACAGGCTAAGCTTCAAAAGATAGTTGACTCTTGGTGCCAATCTGCACAAAAAGTCAGTCATTGCATAAGTCAGCAGATCCCTGCACAAATCCAAGCCTATCTTGCAGGGGATCTTGACACAGCTGCTTCCATTGTTGAGGTTAATAATCTGAAAAATGACTTATCCACTCTTGGTGAGCTTCCAAACACTTTCATTCAAAAAGTGAATGGTAAACTAATATAAACAAACAGGTTTGTCAGCCCTCAAAACACTGACAGCTCGTGTGAACCTAGCTCAAAAGCTGTTGATGGAATGGGCTCTCCATCAAATCAGCTTGCTAAGTGCTCTGCTGATTCACACAAGCAAAAGAAAGGAAAACATGTCCAAACTACAGCTGTGGACACCAAGCCTGTTGACAAAACAGGCTCTGGGTTCAAAGCTGATGGTAAAAGACATGCTAATCCTTTTGATGCTGAACATTTTGAAAATAAGTTTTCAAAAGGTAAGCAGTCTGCTTTTAACAAGGGTAAGTCTCATGTTGAAGGCAAACCTGCTGTGATTTCAAATAACTTTTCAAATCATGGTGGTAAACTGGTCTTAAATGAAAATAAGTTTTTCAAAACCAGAAATAGTGATTATGCTGATAGGCAGCATCAATCACATCTCAGTAAGGGCAAAGGCAAAGCCATTTCCTAGTCTGAGAAATTAGGGAATAAGTTTTTCAAACCTGTGGAAGTTCAGAAACCAATCAAGCTTCCTGTCTTTGACATCTGTCCTCCTCAAAAGAGGAAAGAAGAGACAGGTAAAGCTGTTGCTATTGAACCTTCCACTCAACTTGTTGATTCATTAAACAGTAAAAAGATATCTAAACCTGCTGATAGAATCAACAGAAATAATTCAGAATGTGTTTCTGAAAACTGTTCTTCCAAAAATGCTAAAAGGAGAAAATGCTTTAAGTGTGGAATGAAGACATATCTGGCAAAAGACTGTCATGAAACTAAGGACATGAGGCCTGTTGACTCTGATAGTTCCCTCACTGCTAACACAAGCAGTGTTGGAAATATCTCAGTCAATGAGAGTGGTATCCAACATGATACCATTCAAATAGGAAATATTAGTGTTGATATCACAAGCCCATCAACAAATGTTGATGAAGTAGGAGAACTCATCTCTGTGATGAGTTCACCTAAAAATGACTAATATTCTTCTTGTCACTCTGCTAGAAAAACAACCATCCCAGGTTTGGTACTTGGACAGTGGCTGCTCAGGACACATGACAGGTTGTAAGGACCTGCTGAGTGATCACAGGCCTGAAAAAGGGCCAAAATTCACCTTTGGTGACAATGTACAGGGATCCACTGAGGGATATGGAACTCTTAAAGCTGGTTCTGCAGTGTTCAAAAGAGTAGCCTATGTGGTTGGGCTGAAACATAACCTCATTAGTATAAGCCAACTGTGTGATGCTGGCTACAAGGTTAACTTTGATGAGCAGTTGGTTTACATATTAGATCCCCAAGGCAAAGTTGTTTGTGTGCTCAACGAAAGAAAGGTGTATATGTTGTGGATATGCAATTTGCTGATCCCACAACTGAAACCTGCTTTCTCACAAAAACAAATGCAGACCTAAACTGGTTATGGCACAAAAGGCTGTCACACCTGAATTTCAAGAACATCAACAAACTCTGTAAGAAAGAGTTGGTAACAGGTTTGCCTTCCATTACTTTTGTTAAGGATAAACTCTGCACAGCATGTGAGAAAGGCAAGCAGAGGAAATCATCTTTTAAATCTAAGCATAATTTTTCTATTGATACTCCTCTCTTCTTAATCCGCATGGACTTTTTTGGACCTGTCAATGTCTCAAGTCTAGGAGGAAGAAGATACACTCTAGTAATGATTGATGAGTTCTCCAGGTTTACATGGGTATTCTTCTTGAAGAACAAAGGAGAGGCTGCTAGAGAAATTATTGGATTTGTGAAAAAGATGGAAATGTTGAACTCTGCTCAAGTAAAGTAGCTTAGAAGTGATCATGGTACTGAGTTCAGAAACAATACTCTTGAAGACTTCTGTGAAGAAAAAGGGATCTCACAAAACTTTTCAGCTGTAAGAACTCCACAACAAAATGGAGTTGCTGAAAGAAGAAACAGAACCCTCATTGAAACTGATAGAACCATGCTGTGTGCATCTGGTTTACCTTCATCATTCTGGGCTGAAGTTGTTAACACTGCCTGCTTCACCCAAAATAGTCCTTAGTGGTGAAAAGGTTCAACAAGACTCCTTAATAGCTGCTCAAAGGGAGGAGGCCAAATATTATCTACTTCCATGTATTTGGATGTCCCTGCTTCATTCTGAATCAAAGGGATCATCTGGCAAAGTTTGAACCAAAAGCTGATGAAGGTGTGTTTGTTGGTTACTCTGCCATCTCCAAAGCTTACAGAGTATACAACAAGAAAAGAAAGGTGATAGATGAATCTATCAATGTCACCTTTGAAGAGTCCAAGAATGCTTCCACCAAAGCTGTTCCTGAATCAGTTTCAGGAGAATTCAACTTTGATGATCTCATGCATTCAAATAGTGAAGAGGACTCAAAAGCTTCCACTACACCCAGTCTGGAACCTGCTAATCATGATGGGCATCATGATGATTATGTCAATACACCCTGTGTGAATAAGTGTACTGACTTAATTACAACCACATGTCTTGAACCTATCAATGCTGACTTTCCTGGATCCTCTGCTGATATGTTCAACAGTGGTCAGTCATGTTCAACAAGTGAACAGGCTCAAGACAACAGTGTGTCTGAAAATCTTGAGAGCTGTTCAACAGGACCTGCTGAAGATGCTAACAACTCAGGAGAATCCTCATTGAAGAATGATCCTAAGTGGATCAGGTGTCATCCCAATGATCAAATAATTGGTGACATCAACAAAGGGGTACAAACAAGGTGGGAAAGCTTAGGGAACTTCTGTATGTTCTCTAGCTTTTTGTCGCTAATGGAGCCAAAGAAAGTGGATGAAGCACTTAAAGATGCCAATTGGATCACTGCCATGCAAGAAGAACTCAATCAGTTTGAGAGAAACAAGGTATGGAAGCTGGTCCCTGCTCCTAAGGGTAAAACTATAATTGGCACTAAATGGGTTTACAGGAACAAGATGGATGAGCAAGGTCATGTCATTATAAATAAGGCAAGACTTGTTGCTCAGGGCTATAGACAGGAGGAAGGTATTGACTATGATGAAACATTTGCTCATGTGGTGTAAGGTCTACCACTGACAGATCTATCTAGACGCGGACCCGTTAACGAGTGCGGAATCCTCGTTGACGGTTAGACGGACAACTCTCAACCAACGGAAACACGGAGACTATTAGACGCTGAACGAACGACACACGAACGATCCTACGTACTAATTCTCTCCGAAACGGGACTCACCTAGCTGATAAACTCGAGACCGCCTATTGCTTAATTCCTCACGAATTCTGCCAAAGGTCTGCTAATGATTCGAGTCTATCCCTAATTATAGGCCCTGATTCGAGTCTGTTGTGGGCCAACCTCGAATCTGGCCTAAGGCCCATTCGAATCTGTCCATCTGACAGATTCGAATCTAGCCTATTCGAATCTAAGGACTCATTCGAATCTATCACAGATTCGAATGTATCCTTTTATGCAATTCGAATCTAACCTATACACTTAAACACTTACGTGATGAAACTTATGTTTTAACTTATGCTTGACATACTCTTTGACTTTTATGTTTGAACTTCTTGTAATATGTACATCAAGTTCAAACACACAATCAATAACCGACAAACACATATTAAACATATATATCAATAACACTTGTTAATATTCAGAATATTACTTAAATCATAACGCAGATCGTTTAGACTGCTATCGTCACACAGGGTGTACCAACAGACTCCCCCTTGACGATAGCTTCTAATTATTTACATTATATCAAATTTAAGTACTAGAGCTATAGACGCTACTACCTGCATATAACCCTGCATCTATACAAACTTTAACTACCTTTTGGAACTTCCTGGCTTCAGATCTCCATGGTTCAGTGAAGAATATAGGCTGATCGTGAAGCTTCTTCAGGTCGTCCTTAGATAGGTTTATCAGATGTAGTGGGTCGTATACCTTCAAAATTACCTGCTCGTCTTGATCCTCCATTATAGCTTCAGCAGTATCAATCTCCAGGTACCACCACTTCATGTTGCTCAAAACATTTTGTGGCATTGGCTTTATTGGCACTCTTTTCAAGCATTTGACCGGCTTATAGATCATTCTAGCCCACGGTCTTCCAGTATGAGGATCTATTCTTGATCCATCCTCGACCCTCTTGCCTGATCTCGGCTTAAGCCTCTCAAATTTGCCTGATCGCCCTTCTTTCCTTATAATTCTTTCAATAACGCTCGCGTAGGGATCATTTCCAATATTGATCAGTTCTTTCCAGGCTAACTCTTTAACTTCAATCTTGGGCAATGAATTAAAAGCTTTCAGTGTCCGCCTCAAGTATTGAAGGCCATCTCTTCTCTTCAAAATAAACAGCTGCAGTTCTCTGTCAAAGAACCAGCTAATAATTCCTCCTGAGAAGTTTCCGGCACTTGGAATTCTCATCGTCTTCTTCATCTTCAGCTGTTCCTTCTTTTCTTCCTTCTTGAACCAAAGATTTAACAGATCAGCTCTAGATGGCTCTTTTTCAGCTTCCTCAAGTTCTTTATCCTCGACTGAGGCTACCTTGATGTAATCAATATCAATCACATTATGATTTGAGCTCTCATAAAATTCAGTGACTGGTTGTGAATTGATTATTACTTCGTTAACATTATCGTCCTCGTCCTCTATCACTTCATCATCTGATTTCCAGTCAGCTACATCATCTGGAATAAATTCCCCTTCCTCCAACTCTTCCATTTCATCTTCAAAATCAAACTCCATCAGCTCTTCTTCAATATCTTTTAGCGCATCGATCATGTCGCTATCTAAATTCCTTGAAGAACTAGCTTCTCCTCTTTCACCTTCTGCTTGACTTGGCTCCCCCTGAGATTGAGCAGCCTGAGCAGTAGAAAAATCTACTGGCTCATCCTGTCTTTGAGAGCTGGGATCATTGCCTTGGTTATCATCTTCATCATCGTCCCTCCGCCTCTGTACTTCTTGATCTCGACACGACGTCTCCCCCTGAGCCTGAAGGTTTTTCATTAACTGCTCAATGAGGGAGCGCATCGATCTTAACTCGGCGGCCTGGTCACAGACGAATGTTTTCAGCTCAATATTCTCCTCTTGGATTGTTTCAACTGTCTTCTTCAATTCAGCATTTTCTTTATCTAAATTTGCATTATGTGCCTGAATTTCACCTATTGCCTTTGTTAGGCTCAGGATTTGGACATGTTGGAAATCCACTCGAGATTTGAGTTGAAGAAACCGCTGATTTTCAGCATAGGCGGTAGATGTGGATGGAATGGACTGAATGGGAGAAGGGTTGAATGATGGTGGAATATATGGCTCATGAGGTTGAGGTGGTGGTGATGGTGGAGCTGTGGTTTGAGGTTGGGTTTGGGGAACTTCTGACTGACTGGCGGATGCAGAGGAAGACCCTTGCATGAACCGATGACGTTTGGCCCTTTGCCTCGTCAGTAGTGGAGCAGCATCTTCTTCTTCAAAATCCGAATCTTCAGATTCCCTGGCCTCTCGCCTTCGCGAACCACCTTCATTAATAATCAATCTTGAACCATAGGTTCCAATCTGAATATGAGGATCTGTCGACACTGATTCTGGAGCTTCAACTTCAATCTCCTCCATCTCTTCTGATTCTGTAGCAGATGATGACTCATCATTGCCAGTCTGCTCTGGCACATATTCGTCAACATCTCTGAAGACATCTTCTTCTCCCTCTGGAGGCTCAAGCAATTCTCCCACTAACGCAGCCGCTATATCTTCATTTGCATGTGGACCCGCCTCCCAAATTTCATTTAATGTTTGGCACAATTGATCAGCTTCATTTGGGACAGATGACGGCCCGGCTTCCTGCATTTCTGGTTGCTGACTCGAAGAAGGCCTAGACGCCTGAGACTGACTTGCAGTATCTCTTTGTCTTCGCCTTGGATCACGGGGACGAACACGAGTCTGATGCGGTTGCTGATGCGGTTGCTGTTGCTGTTGCTGTTGCTGTTGCTGTTGAACTTCTATTTCACATGCCCAGTTGGCATTATCAGGTGCCACAAAGTTCCTGTCTAAGATAGCTCCAAACAACGGACGAGCAGTAGGAACAGCCAATCTTCCTCGGTGTGAGGAACAATCAGCAATATGCGTTTCTCCATTACATTCACGCTCAAAGAATCATTTGATTGTGGCAGACTTGGCAAAAAGTGGCGTATCAACATCATCACGAACCTCGGATACAAAAGGAACCTTTCTCTCTCAGGAGCCGTGATTTGATGAATAAATTCTGAGAAAATCAGCTGCGAGAAACTAAACTTCTTATTGTACACCATCGCGATCATTGCTGATTGGATTTTTGATACAATGTAATCAAATCCAGCTTTCTTCGGTGCAAAACAGACCATGAAGACATGGACCAAGAAACGCCATTGCCCAATCAGGCCACTCTTCATATATGACGACTTTGTTACATCTAGACTGTAACCCATTCGTTGAAAAGCCGCTTGCCTAATATTTAGTGGAAAATCAATAGGCCCAGACTCCTCTTCCTCAGATCCTAGCTGCAACACTTGACGCAGCATATCGGCAGAGAATACCAACGGTTGCCTTGCGATCCTTGTTCTCAGCACTGTCGGGGTGACAGAGCAGTCAACTTGTAGATGATCATAGAATTGCCGCACATATGAGATTACAATCGGAATGTTCTGAAACAAAGCGTAGCTAATTCTGGATTCAGCTAAGAAGTCCAACACTTCACGAAAACCCTGCGCCTCAGGGATATGATTGTCTGGATTAAGAACCATATTGTGCTTGGGAACAAAAGCACGAAGCGCCATATCTGCACAATACATTAAATTGTTAGATTATTATTAAAAATCAATAAACTTGTTTAAATTTAAATTTGCTTTATTTTGTACTTTGTTAAATACAAAATCTAACACAATTAAATTACCAAAAGTTTAATAAAATTTAAATTAAACAAATTAAACAAAGTACAGATTCGAAGTCTCTCTTTTCGAGTCTAATGGACAGATTCGAGTATAACCTATTCGAGTCTGATGGACAGATTCGAATATCTGGTCATCTCGAATCTATTGATAGATTCGAGAAACCCATGATCAGACTCGAATGTCCATTATCAGATTCGAAGTCCCGTCGGCCTTTATTTCAACAAAAACCCACAATTTTAACCATTTTGAACGTAGCAAATCACATACATTAGTTCAACTAGGTTCTAATTATAGATTTATGCTTTTAATTTGATCTTTTATTAGTCCAAACTTGGTAATTTTGCAAAAACCCTATTTTGACCTATAAAACTTCAAAAAGCGACGATTTGACCTTAAATTGTGTATAAAACTACATGAAACTTGTATAATCAAGTTGATTATACCTAGATATAGTAGTAGAGTCGAACACAACAGCTTGAAACTCGACAAAATGTCGTTTAGTAGAGATACGATAGACTCGAGAAATAGATTCGAAAGCGCCACAGATAGATTCGAGAAATCAGATTCGAGTACAGTGAGAAGTAAATGCTTTCACTGTGGACCTTTATATACTAACTACCTTCGAGTCTATGCAATTTCGAGTCTACTGACAGATTCGAAGTATCTCACATTCGAGTCTGTCTTAGATTCGAAATTTCCAACACTTAGAAAAATTTCGGAAATTTTGAAATAATTTCAACTTTTTCCAACTATTTTCTACTGTGTAGTGTAACCAGATAAACTATGCCAAATCTTTTACCCTAAGCTCAGATATTTCACGCATTGTATATTTTATTCAACTTTGAATGCACCCTCAGTAATTTTTGACCTTTTACCTAAGTAAAAATTAAACTAAACTAAAATAAAATAAAATAAGGTAAAAATAAAGTTATAAAAATAAATTTACAAGCTAAGCTAAATACCAAACAACATATTTTTGGTGAGTATAGTCTAAGAAAGGTTCAATCAGATAGCGATGTCCGATACTAACTTTCAGTACTTAAACTTTCACACTTAGGAATTTTTTGAATTCCTTTGATTGTTTGTCGTGACATACCCACTTAGCCGATTGTTGGTATTTTACCCTGTTAAACATTCTACATTTCGGAATATCCCTTGGCCTTTTTATTTATCAGGAAATTATCTTACGTGACTCAGACATAGACATACTTTTATGATCAAGGCACACAGACAAAATTCTAACTTGTTGGTATTTGCAAACTTTCTTTAAAAGACAAACATCGGACACAGGTCTGTATTCTCATACAACAAAGTGTCTTAGTTCGACTTAAGGTTTAACTTTAAAGTTATCAGATAGCGGTGACAGGTCTGTACTGACGTACAACAAAGCGACATGTCTGCTAACCCGAATCTAAACAGAGACAACAGGTCTGTACTTACGTACAACAGAGTTGCATGTTTTCGACTCTCAGTTTTTCATGATATTTCTATTCTTTCCATTTTCAGACGTATTTGATGTTGCTATACATCCCCAGAAAGTTTGCATACCTCATTTAGACTCAATGTTTGTATGTCTTGTACATAAAAATTAAGACCGATTGGTCATACATCTAAGCTAGTGACACGTTTGACTTTTTCTAGAATATTTTATTAGCCTTTAGATACCCTATATGTATTATGCCTACCAACACATCAAACTAAATAAAGTATAACACTTAGGATTTAGTTGCATTATGTGTGAAAGCCTAAACACTTAGAGTCTGTAACGACGGTGCTAATTTTCGTCACTTTGAACCTATGTATCTAAGACTTAACTCCTTTTCTGATATTCTCTTTTTTTTTGTATTTTTGTAATTTTCTCTCTTTTTTCTTTTGTTTTTCATAGCAAAACGCATTAAACTAGGCTAATCTACTAACTTACTAAAAATAGAAACTTACTAAAAATAAAAACTTTCCTAAATTAGAAACTTTCCTAAATTAGCAGACTACACTAAAAAGAAAGAAATATAACAACTATAAAAGGAAATAAAATACTACTAAGGTCAATTTACTCTGGGTTGCGCATTCCATTAAGTTGAATTAAATACTCAAATCGTGACTTATCAAACGCTTTGGTAAATAAATCAGCATTATTATCTTCAGTCGCCACCTTTACCAGTTTGATCAAATTCTTTTCAGCACAATCACGAATAAAATGATGCCTTATGTCTATGTGCTTTGTTTTACTGTGTTTAACTGGATTATTTGTTATCGCAATAGTAGATTGATTGTCTATCCTAATTGGAGTTTGAGTATAAGCCAAACCGTAATCCCGCAATTGTTGTTGTATCCACAGAACCTGTGAACAGCAACTACCAGCAGCAACATACTCGGCCTCGCACGTTGACACGGCTACCGATGTTTGTTTCTTGCATTGCCAGGACCTCTCCCTCCGAGGAACTGACAACCTCCAGTAGATTTGCGCGTCAAGCTGCATCCTCCGTAGTCAGAATCCGTGAACGCTTCCAACTCTAGATCTCCCTCCGCGTGATACCAAAGTCCCAGCTTCGGTTTCGACTTGAGGTATCGTAGAATCCTCTTTACAGCTTTCATATGCATCTCCTTCGGATTCGCTTGAAACCTAGCACAAATACACACAGCAAACATAATGTCAGGTCTTGAAGCAGTTAAATACATAAGTGACCCAATCATGGCCCGATATAAAGTCGGATCCACATCGGTATCACTATCAGTACCCGGCCCGAGATTGTGATTCACTTGAATCGGCGTGCTGAAATGGGCAGTCAACTTTGTTCCTTCCATCCCAAACCGTTCCAATATGTCATAGACATACTTGGTCTGATGGATAAACATGCCTTCCTTCTTCTGGTCAACTTGTAACCCCAAAAAGAAATTCAACTCCCCCATAGCACTCATCTCGAACTTAGACTTCATCACCTTCTCGAAATCTTTGCACATCTGTTCGTCTGATGATCCAAAAATGATATCATCTACGTACACTTGTACCAAGATAAAATGATCTCCCTTTCTCTTCACAAATAGAGTACTATCTATCCTACCCCTCTCAAAGCCATTTTCTAAAAGATGGTTGGATAGAGTCTCATACCATGCCCTAGGTGCCTGATGTAATCCATAAAGAGCCTTATCTAATCGATATACTCTATCAGGATATTTAGGATCTGTAAACCCGGGCGGTTGTTCTACATACACCAACTCCTTCACTTTCCCATACAGGAAAGCACTCTTAACATCCAGTTGATATACTTTAAATCCCTTGAAGGAGGCAAAAGCTAAAAACAACCTAATTGCTTCTAACCTTGCTACAGGTGCAAACACTTCATTGTAATCGATTCCCTCCTCTTGGTTGAAACCCTTTACAACTAATCTCGCTTTGTTGCGCGTGACTATACCCCGATCATCTCTTTTGCACCTAAAAACCCATTTGGTTCCTATTGCAATTTCCCCTCGAGGTAACGGAACTAACTCCCACACTTCTAGTTTCCTAAATTGTGAAAGTTCTTCCTGCATCGCTTCAACCCAGGAGTTGTCCTTAAGTGCCATTTGCACATTTTTGGGCTCTACTTGCGATATGAAACACGAATAAAGACATGTGCGATATGCCTCGGAGTCGTTTATCATCGACAACAACACAGTGTTGTTATTTACACTACTCCGAGTCCTCACACCCTCGTTAGGATTTCCTATGATGCTATCTATATGATGGTTCTTGTTAATCCTAGAGGTCTCTATTTCGTCTACCCTTAGATTATCTCCTAAGTTGGATCCTATTTCACCTAAAGGGGGAACAGGCTCAGCTTCCACATTCTCTTCCTCACGGACGTTTTCCTCAGAGGCAGAACTTGATGCTTGAGTCTGATTCTCAGTATTAGGTTCTTCTGGATTAGCAACTTCTGGAGACCCATCTACAGTCGCAGTAGGCTCGGACGTAGATTCGAACGTGGTCCTCGGAAAAATATGGCCATCGTCATTTAGGTGCAACGTCGCCATGTCTTTGTCGATTGTACCTGCAGTATCATCCAAAGGAATGTTAAATGACTCAAATAACTTATCATAGTCAAAAATCCATTCCGGACCAGTTTGGGGTTCATGTGTATAACTTGAGACTTCAATATTATACACAATCTCCACAGTACCACTCTTTTTGTTAAACACCCGTTTGTTTGGTGAGTTTGGCACATAACCTAGGAAGTATCCTTCGTCAGCCTTTTCACCAAACTTCGGTTGATGTTTTGTTCTTAAAAGTGTACATGGTACTCCAAACGGTTCGAATCCAGTTAAGTTAGGTGGCCGTTTATTCAAAATTTCATAACATGTTTTGTTCAATGATTTGACTGTAAGGACTCTATTTAAAATATGGCACGCGGTATTCACTGCCTCCCCCCAAAACATGGTAGGAAGCTTTGAATCCGAAAGCATAGTCCTTGCAGCCTCAATCAATGTTCTGTTTTTACGTTCGGGCACCCCATTCTGTTGAGGTTCATATGGTGCACTGAATTGATGCACGATGCCCATTGATAGGCAATATACACCAATTACAGAGTTTTTAAATTCAGTCCCATTATCACTACGTATATTTTTAACCCTTGTTCCGTAGGAATTCTCCACTTGGTCTAAGAACCCGATGAGCTTTGTAGCCGTCTCGTCCTTCGTACCTAAAAGAAAACCCAATGAAAACCGTGAGTAATCGTCAGTGATAACTAAGCAAAACCAACTACCTCCTATACTCCTTTTGTTGATAGGGCCGAAAAGGTCCATATGCAACAAATCGAATGTCGAGGTTATGGAGTTCAGCTTCTTGGACTTGTGTGTCTTTTTATGTTGCTTGCCCTTCATGCACGGTAGACACTTGTCTTCAAATTGAAAGCTCTTCAGAGGCACACCTTGCACCAAACCATTCTTCGTTATGTAGTTCATTTTCCTTAGGTGCAAGTGAGCCATGCGTCTGTGCCACAAAACCGATTCCGTCTCCGAAGCTTTTGATAGTAAGCAGATCGGACCCATCGAATTATCTGGCTTGTTCATGTCGAGCATGTACAAGTCATTCTTCCTTGGAGCCCGCATCAATATCCAATCTTCAGGTATCTTGAATCCCGGCTTGAGCACTAACGCCTCAGTGTCAGTAAATAACACCGAGTTCTTCTTATCACAGATTTGAGATACACTAATGAGATTATGAACCAGTTTATCAACGTGATAAACTTGATCCAATGTAATCGTCCCATTAGTGACTTCTCCAGTTCCAGTGATATTTCCTCCTTTGTTGCCCGCGAATGATACAAATCCCCTATTACCCCCCTTGAAGTCTGTGAGAAGACTTCTTTCCCCCGTCATATGCCTGGAGCAACCACTGTCGACGAACCACTTGTTGTTTGGACCGGTAGTTATCTCCTGCACATGAAAGAAAAATAGGTTAGTTATCACGGGGAACCCAAGCCATGACTGACTTGGTAATACCATTCTCGTCCACATACTTGAACTCTTTCAAGTACCCATCTCGCCTTTCAGGTGACTTGGGCCTTTGAACTGAATTCTGTTGTGGTGCCGAGTGATTTAGATTCACTCTTTGCCTTTGAGTAGGCATTTGTTGTGGTGCTCTAGAATAAGTCTTATTATAATGCATTTCAGACTGTGATCCCTGAGCTTTTACCGGAACATATTGTCTAACAGGAGTATGTGACCTAACTGGAGTGTGTGACCTGCTAGGTGTTGTGCTCCTATAGACTTGTTGAGGTGCTGACCTAGATTGATTAATGACACGATTCGGTGAATTTGTCCTAACCACTTCTTTTGGTCCAACCTTAACCGGTGTTTGTTTCACAACAAGTTTTGGTGCGGCCTGCACAGTTTTCTCGGTAGGTTGAGAACTACTGCTGCTCGCCGCACTTGGTGAGGGCTTAACAGGTGTTGGGTTCACTGTCTTAGGGGTAACATCTGCTTTCCTATTTGGACAGTGAGAAGCAACATGCCCTTTCTCGTGACATCTAAAGCAAGACATCTTATCCATGGACTTTTTGGTTGGTCCCTTAGATCTAGGTGTCTCACTAGTGTCTATTGCCTTTGGTACATCTACAGTGTCTGTCTCTTCGACCTGGTCAGCCCATGAAATTTTCTGTTTTCCTGCAGGTGTTTCACTGGAGGAAGACACAAATTTCACTTTCTTGACCTTGACAGTAGAGTCAGTCACCTTAGGTGTATTTTCAACTTTAGGCTCAGGTGTAGGTTCAGGTAGGTCCTCTAAAACTACTGACTTGTCAGTTTTCTCCTGAGGCTGAGGCACATAGTTATCATTGAAAGGTGGAGGAATTTCGTGAAAACCTAGACCTACAGGCTTCTTAGACTGTCTTTGGGCATCTAAGACTTTTCCTAGGTTTAGGCTCGAATTCCTAAACTTTTCCAACTTACTATTTGCCTCTGCTACCTTAACCTTGGTCTCGGCTAGCTCTATGTCCTTGTCTTTCAGACTTTTGGTCAAGGCTTCTACGTGCTCATACATAAGTTCTATCCTAACACACTGCTCACTCAGTTTGTCTTTTAGAACGATTACGTCTTGAGCATCAGCCTTAAGCTTTTCTTTTAAATCTTGTTTTATATCATTTAGGCTAGCATTTTCTATTTTTAAGTTTTCATTTTGAGCAGCTATGGTCTTATGTGAGTCTAAGACTAGATTTAACCTATCATTAGAACTAACACATAAAGCACATAAATCACGAAATAGAGAAATAGAAAGACTAACCTTAGAGTTATCAGATTCCACGTTGGCCATCTGAGCAGCAAACTCCAGCACGGTCTGATCATTCGCTTTCTCTACCCACATCGGACTGCTGTCCCTTGTGGTCTGCTCATCCTCTTCACAACCATTCTCCGTAACTTCAGCCATGAAAGCTCTAGCATTGGACTCCGGATGTGAACTCCAGTCATAAGAACCATCTAGCTGTCTGTCAGAAGTGACATTGGATATCAGACCCGCTAGATTGGCTTGACCAGATGAAGAACTCGGAAGATATCTCTGTTGGGACTGATTTTGGTACTGTCCTTGGTGCTGACTCTGTCCTTGGTATGATTCTACCTTCGGTCTTTGACACTCCCTCGCGAAATGTCCCAATCCCTGACAGTTGTAGCATTTGACCTTAGACTTATCAAATCCTATCCCCTTGTTATTCATCTGCAGATTTCTTCCAGTTCTCTTTATGAATCTCTTAACCCGTTGGGTTACCATGGCCAGTTGCCATTTCAGATACATTTCCTCTAAGTCATCAGGGTCGACCTGATCGTAATCTTCATCCCAAAGAGCCGGATCATTAATCTTCCCTTGAACGCAATTTCCGTATGCGGCCACAAACGAAGCAAGCAGATTCAGATGTTCTTCCGCCGACTTTGCGCTCATTGGCATCTTCGAATAGTTCTGACTGGTCGATGCCTGTTGGACTTGAGGTTGCGGTTCTTCCGATCTTCCTAACCCTAAGAACGCGCGATTTAGTGAGTCTTCGGACTCTGGTGGTGATGACGTTTCTCCGGTGAAAAACGCTGTAGCACTCTTCTGATCAGCTGTCACTGATGATTTTGATGTCTTTCCAAAATACATAGCCGGATTTTGGACTTGCTCGTAATCAGTCTCAGCCTTTATCATTTCGAAGTGATATGCCCTCAACGTTCCCACGATGTCATCCAGCGATTGAGCATAGTATTTATCTTCATTCAGCTTAATCATAGCCACGTACATAGCCCATTTGGCCGGTAGGGCATCAAGAAGCTTGTTGTTCTTGTCTGTGTCAGAATACTCAATACCATGACTTTCAAGCTCTGTTATCAGATGATAAAATCGTGTGATAATATCATCCAACTGTTCATCCTTAAGAGCCTTGAAAATTGCAAACTGTTGGGTCAACAGCTCTGTACGCTTTCTTCGTACCCGTGGATTACCCTCACACCTTTTCTGAAGAGACTCCCAAAGTTCTTTCGACGTCCTTTGAGTCCGAAATGTGTGCAAGATATCTTGAGGTAACGCCATTCGGATAATAGAGAAAGCCTTGTTTTCAGCTTCAAATAGTTTCTTGTCATCCTCTTTCATCATCTGGTATGACAGAACCTTTTGACGGCCTTCAACCTCAGAAACTGGTGGAATGTACCCTTCATCAATGCACACCCACATGCGCATATCGTTGAATCGTACAAAATCCGTAAATCTGTCCTTCCACCAGTAGTAATCCTCAACTTTCATCAGCTTAGGTGGTGCATTGGCCTTCCCAACTTCGTGATCCATCTCAAGGAATTTCTGAAGGTTTGACATCTTTTCTGAAACAAATTGAATTTAGACTTAATTAATTTAATTCGAAACTAATGTGAATTAACTCTTTCGAATCTAGATAGATTCGAATGTAATTAGATTCCAATTTATTTGGGATTAAATTCGATTAAGTATTTTAATTCAATTAGATTCGAAATATGTCAGATTCGAACAATTCCTTAGATTCGAAGATGTCAGATTCGAAGGACCCCTTAGACTCGAAGACACTTAGAATCGAAGGCACAACAGAATCGAAATTCAGCAGAATCGAAGCAAAGACTCGAAACAGTAACACACTCGAAACAAACTCGAAGCAATATAGACTCGAGATACAATTCGAATGTAATAACAGATTCGAAACAACATAGACTCGAAACTGACTGAAATTGACTCGAAAGGAGCGTATTTTGGTTAGACTCGAAAATAAAGTAAAACCCTAATTACTCCTATAGATTCGAGCGCCGCAAACTCGAAAAACGGCTAACACTTTGATTTGTTGACGTTTTACGGATTAAATCACTATGTTTCAAACGAAAAATAATGATTTCGACCAAAAACGTGAAAAACGACAAAGTGTTTCCCGAATATGAATTTGCTAAGCTCAAAAACACGTTTTTGAGAGAAAAACCGTCCAACTAGCGTCAAGAAACCTAGAATGTTTCTGATGAACACGAAGAACACCACGAACACTCCGTAGTCTCTGATACCACTTGTAAGGTCTACCAATGCAAGATCTATCTAGACGCGGATCCGTTAACGAGTGCGGAATCCTCGTTGACGGTTAGACGGACAACTCTCAACCAACGGAAACACGGAGACTATTAGACGCTGAACGAACGACACACGAACGATCCTACGTACTAATTCTCTCCGAAACGGGACTCACCTAGCTGATAAACTCGAGATCGCCTATTGCTTAATTCCTCACGAATTCTGCCAAAGGTCCTCTAATCATTCGAGTCTATCCCTAATTATAGACCCTGATTCGAGTCTGTTGTGGGCCAATCTCGAATCTGGTCTAAGGCCCCATTCGAATCTGTCCATCTGACAGATTCGAATCTAGCCATTCGAATCTAAGGATACATTCGAATCTATCACAGATTCGAATGTCTTCCTTTACCTATTCGAATCTAACCAATACACTTAAACACTTGAGTGATGAAACTTATGTTTTAACTTATGCTTGACATAATCTTTGACTTTTATGTTTGAACTTCTTGTAATATGTTACATCAAGTTCAAACACACAATCAATAACAGACAAACACATATTAAACATATATATCAAAACACTTGTTAATATTCAGAATATTACTTAAATCATAATGCAGATCGATTAGACTGCTATCGTCACACAGGGTGTACCAACAGTAGTTGAGCATTTTGATGGAATCTCTATTGCCTGTATATGTATGCTTTGTTTGCATTGACATGTTTTAACATGAACTATATGAACCACTAGGTATGCTAATGTGATTTCAGCATGCATGATTTACGAACTGAACATTGATTGGAACAGGCTACAGTTGTATCTGTTAATGGATTGATATAATTGTCGCATTATGGTTGAGATTGATCATATTAGTTGTCATATAACCCTTGAGTACGAGTTGAATGCATGCTAAATTATCACTTTATAAAGAAATGGTAAGCTTGTTAATGATGGTAAATGCTTACATTTTAATTATGCTGATTGGGTAACAGTTGAATTTGTTTTGATAATGTGCGAGGGAAGTAAGTACACTATGAGCACTAAATGTTAATAGGATTCATTACTTGGTTACTGGGGAAACTCCACATAGGAGAGAATTGGTCATGGGACGACCTATGATGAGGGATGATATTACTCTCACATTTTATTTCGAAAAATGTTGAAAATTATATGTTGTTAAGTTATAACAACCTAAAGGTAGTTGTACCATACATGTGTGAAGACAGATTGACCGTAATACATAAAATGAATGTAATGGAGTAATGTCATTGTTGAAAGTACAACGTACAACTGAGGTCAAGTAAATTGTTAATGGTAGTTATGAAAATCTTAAGAGATAAATGGCTAATTGATACATGTAGCATTAGAAATGAACTATATCCCTTTGACACTCACATGTTGCATTTCTATGATTCTTGGGCATCGTTACAAGGTGCCTATATTAGGTAAACTTGACTTGAAACTTAATGCAGATTGTATCATATGTGATGACTTTATTGGTTAAATAGTTAATTACATTTTTGGATGATTTCGCTATTGTCATTTTATATGTCTTGGCTAATGATGTGGTTTGGTCTTGACTTATGTGACAAGACAGTTAGTTATGTAGTATGGTCACCACCTTGGATAATGACTCAAACTCATGAGATATTTTATGGTCTTAATGTTGAGTAGGTATAAGTGTTTGCTTTAGAAAATGGCACATATGTTAGAGTCTTTTATGCACGTACTGTAGAGGAAACTGGCGTATTTTGATGTCTCGAGGTAATGAGTATTATTTATAGATTGCCGACCATGTTAGGTGATGGGTAGTGTTAGTGGGAATGCCCCACATAGTTGACCGAGCCTCCATGGGTGCTCATTTTAGTTGGTGAAAGATTACCAACCCTACGAACTTGTTAAAATCCTATGAGTTTTATTAGTAAAACTTGTCTATTGAAAGTCATAGTGACGTTAATATTGTTATGCTAAAATTTAACATAAACATGTAATGTGTAATTGGATTTTCTGAATTATGTTATCATATAATGAGTAGTACTATGATTGGCATGAGAAACATATAATAGTTAGTGGATGAATATGTCTCTATTTTTGAAAACTTGAAATAGAATAATGTCAGATGTCTAGTTGAGAATATGTTATCGCATCATAGAAAGTTAAAAACATATCAAAAGAGGCATACTTGTAAAATCACCTACGTTGACTAAATCTGGAAGTTAGTATACTTAGTAATGGATACTAATGTATGTAGTTACCCATAATTGACGTTGGGAATAAACAGTTTGAAAACCATGCATTGATGTCGCGGTACTCGACCGTGTATTGAATTGAAAGGTGTCTGAGTGGAGAAATAAATGGGTTGAGATAGGGTTGATTCATTGGAATTTGGAATCATGATCATAGGTCTTTAATGACTTGTGAAACGAATGCCGAGATGGAGGCCAAATACCCGGCGTTGTTGAGCCGAGTTGATTCCGTGGGCGGAATCCTTTTAAGTTGGGAGGAATTGTAACACCCCAATATTTAAAAGGGTAATTAACTTTGTGAAACAATTAGGATTGTGATCTTAAGTGTTGTATCATGAGTTAATTGCCAAGTATTAGTGATGACTGCAATTATTGGGACTTGAACGATTAAAGAAAAATAAAATGTTGGGTTGTACGGAATTGACAAAAATAGGTAATGTACTTTGAAAATCAAATATTAATTATTTATGACATAAGAATGGGATAATGTAGTGTTTGAATCCATTTAGTATAATTATGTCAAATTCAATTATCTGGGTGTTGAATTATTTAATTGTTGCACCAAATAGCATTATAGTTTTATTTTTTGAAAGATGAAAGAGTTATAGAGAGGGAGGTGTTTTGCAATTGTGTGAGAGTTAGAGGGTTGGGATGGCCAAAGGCCAAATCCCTCCCCTCTTTCTCCTTGAAATCGTTCATCACCACCACCCACCTACACATTTCATTTTTTTGTCAAAATAAAGAAGAGAGAAAGAAGAAGGGGCTAGACTTTGGAGATTTGATGATCAAAGGTGGAGGTGTAGAAGCTAAATCTTGAGGTGTTGTGATTCCCTTGAAGGTATGATCATCTTCTCTTCTCCATCTTCTTCATCTTCTCCCTTTCCCCATTCTCGGAGAAAGGAACCCTAGATGGGTTTTGTTGAGTTGAGTTAGTAAATGACTCAAAAATCATGTATTGGTTAATGTTTATGGTTTATAAACTTATTTGAGTCATTTATATGTGATTTATAGGATGGATTGGGTGATGTTGAGTGGGAACCCAAATTAAGGCTTTGTTGAGCTTCAATAGTGGAAGTGAAAAGGGGTTGTGTTGATTTAGTAGGTTTATATGATATTTTGTGATTCAAATATGTTAAGTAGTAAAATGATATTGATTTGAGTCAAGTGGAAACTCATTTGGAATTGGAATTTGGTGAACTTGGGTGAAACCCAAGTTGGAGCTTCATTTGAGCTCCAATGGTGTATGAAAGATAAAGTGCATCAATATACATATTTCTTAATGATAGATTATGAACCAAACATGTTATTTATAGTAATTGAATTAAATGGAATCTAGTAGGAACTCATTTGGAGTTTTGAAGGCTTAGTTTGGGTATTGGTCATTTGGAACCCGTTTGGAGTTCGTATGAACTCCATAAAGCAATAATATGCTATGTTATAGTATAATATGTTTGGAAAGTGTTCAATTGTGTTATTAAAGTGTTTTCATGAGTTGGGAAACACAAATGAGCAAGAACTCAAAATGGTGTTTTAAGGCTAAACCGCACGCCAAGTGTTCAGTGAAATGTCACAATGAGTTCAAAAACATTTTGGGATTGAGTTTCAATGTGTAAACATAGATTGAATGTTTAAACATAGGCCAAATATGTTAAATAGTGCAATGGTATTGATTAGAATTGAATCCAAGCTCAATTGGAGCTTGGTGTCGTCGGTTGGAGTTTTAGGTGATTTTCGGACTCGTTCGGAGTCCGTATGAGCTCCATGGAATCGTGGAATGTTATGAAATCATTCTAATATATTTAGAGGTGTCTATGTGACCTTAATATGCTATTAATATTGTTGGTAAAGTCCCTCCAAAGTTACGAAAACATTTATGGAAGATTTGGGGACTTTTAGTGCATTTGTGTCAAAAAAATGAGCTGGGAGCTGTCCAGGAGGGGGGTAGCGGCGCGAATAACCTTATGGTCGCACCATGACCATATTTCTGGTCCGAAAATTGATTTTGCATGGTTTGCGGTCGATGCTTGGGTCTTATACGTTCATTACACCTCTAAATTAAGTGTTTAAAGGGTTTGAGGGCCTTTAATCCATTCCAAAACTCGTAGGTCCTCAATTGAACTTAGTACTTTAATATCATGATAGTACTAGCTTAATTGTTGATATCATGATAGTACTAGCTTATTTGGCCTTAATTCTGATATGTTGATTCATCGAGTACATGTGGGCACATTGGACCTTACCATACTTGATATGCTTCCATTTGATCTCACCTAGGGTTGAATTGATAGTTGAATTTTGATACTAGATGCATATGTACCCCCAATTCTCACGTGTATGATTCTTTGGGCTTATGTGAGGTACGTTGGGCCACACCACACTTGATATGCTTTGTGAAGCTATACCCTGTTGAATACCTTGAGGAGCTATGTGTTGATATATTGATAATTGTTGCATACTTGATTTCTTTCCTTCTATGAAAGATTTGTTTGGGCTTATCTGAGGCATATTGGACCTCACTATACTTGATATCCATTGTGAAGCTATACCCTGTTGAATACTTTGAGGAGCTATATGTTGACATATTGATAATTGTTGCATACTTGATTTCTTTCCTTCTATGAAAGATTTGTTTGGGCTTATGTGAGGCACATTTGACCTCACTATACTTGATATACTTTGTGAAGCCATACGTTGTTGAATACTTTGTGGAGCTAACTATTGACATGTTGATAGTTGTTGCATACTTGCTTTCATTCCTTCTGTAAATGATTTATTTAGGCCTATGTGAGGCACGTTAGACCTCACCATGCTTGATATGCTCTCAAATGACCTCACCTGGATATCCATGGAAATGTTGGACTAGCTCTAAGTCTAAATTGAGCAACATGTTGGACTAGCTCTACGTCTAAATTGAGCAATACATTGGGCTAGCTCTAAGCCTAAATTGAGCAATAATTTTGGACTAGCTCTAAGTCTAAATTGAGCAATACATTGGGCTAGCTCTAAGCCTAAATTGAACAATAATGTTGGGCCAACTCTAAGCATAAATTGAGCACCTGATCATCTTGGTTATTGGACATACTCGTCGCTTATCATTGCATGCATGTATATTATGTATTCCTTCTAATCTAGCAACTCACTCAACTTTGTTGACCCCTTTTAGTTGTTGACCTTTCAGGATAAAAGAAAGGGGCAAGCTGGACCATATTGATAGTGGATTGGACTTTGACTAGCGGCTCCATTGTTTTCGCATGTCTTTGATAAAGCTTTGGGTGGGGATTTAGTAGACTCCCGCTTTGGTATATACCCATGAATGAATTTAGTCTTATCCATGGTTAAGTATTTTGGATGTTTAAAAATTGTAAACCCCTACTGCTTCGATCCATGATACCCCACACTTTGGTCATTATTAGGTGACAAAGTGGGAAGTATCATGTTGATGGCTTTTGAATATTGAAAATTTAAATTTGACCACATTTCCGCAAGCATATTCTGATAATTGTTGTTAATTGTTCGCGAAACATCTATTTTAGTTGGAAGGGTGTTTCACCTTCTGAACAGGATTATGCCATACTTTTTCTTTGGATGGGTCAACAGCTGGATCCATTGGTGTGACGGCTTTAACCATTGGAAAAGAGTGAACGCATGCTTTTGTTCTGGTAGCGTTTCACCTAGTCCTTGCATTTATAGTTCTTTGGTCTGGACTAGAAAATCTGCGACAATACTTTCTGTGCCTTTGATGTGTTTCACTATGAACTGCCATTGGGAAAACCAATTTGACCACCTCAACAGTTGAGCTTCAGGGAGCATCTTTCTCTTAAACTGTAGCATCCGTGGAAAAGATGACATGTCCATTTCTACCAAGAAATGATGTCTGATTAGATGGAACTGGAATTTTTCAATGCCTCTTTTCACGGCGAGAATCTCCTTGTAGGAAGAGTGGTAATGTTGTTCTGACATTTTGAACGTGCCGCTCTTGTAGCCACAATTTTCTCTGACATTATTCCCATCCTGGACTAACAGTACTGCAGCCCAGTATTCGTCACTAGCATCTGTCTGAAGAATCCTTTTGTCAGTTGGTGTGGGAATCTTTAAAGGAGGCATCACATCAGCAAGTTGCTTAATGGCCTTCACGGCATTTGTTTGTTTCTCTAACCATTCTGGAGGATTCTTTTTTAGCATGGGGAACAGATGAACTGTGTGATTAGACAATTTAGGCAGGAAAGCAGCCATATAATTGACCAATCCAAGAAACTGTTGTACTTCTTTGTGACGTCAGCTTTTCTGGAAACTTGTGCAACTCTTCTGCAATGTGTGGCTGAGGTTGATATTTTCAATCAAAAATCTTCATGCGAAGAAAATCTATAGAGCTTGCTCCAATTTCCATCTTCTATTCTGATAACATTATCCAGTATTGTTTCACAATAGAATGAAACTTGGAAAGTAAGTCAATATGGGATTCTTCATCTGGTGAGAATAACAGGATGTCATCGATGTAAACCAGTGTATTCTCTAGAATTGGTTCAACAATATTCTCAACATTTTTTCAAAAATTTTTACCATTGCCTTTTCAAAGACAGATGGAGCATTTTTTAAACCAAATGGCATCACTTTCCATTGGTAATGGTGGTTTGGGATGCAAAAGGCAGTTTTTGGCCTGTCTTCAGGTTTAATACCTAATTGCCAAAATCCTGCTTTAAGATCGAATTTTGATAGTACCTTTGCATTAACCAATGACTAGAACAATGACCTTTTTTGTGGAAGGGAAAACTTGTCATCTGCCAAAAAGTGATTAAGAGGCTGGTAATTGATAACCAGTCTTAAATTTTCACAGACTTGTTCACTTCTTTTGTTGACATAAAACGCTTCACATGCCCAAGGCGATGTGGTTGATTCAATAATTCCATGGTCAACAAGTTTTGAACATTCTTTGGCAGCAAGTTGGTAATGATCTGGGTTCATTCCTGGATGGCTTGCCTTAGTGGGGTTAATATCCTCATTTTGCCGAAATGGGAGGGAGACAAAGAATGAAGGATTTAACCACAAGGGCGATTTGTTTTTCGTGAGGAATTCGGTGAGGCTGGAGGCATAGGAGGTCTGGATGATTTGTTGCTTGAGGTTGTCATGGGTGGCCGAAGAGGTCATATAGAGTTTTGGAACAATACTCCATGGATTTAAGAAGCTTTTATAACAGAGCCCTTGTTTTGCGAAGCTTAAATCCGGCAACCGGTGAATAATATCAAATCCAAGTAAGAAATCTTTTCCATGTAGACTTGAGCCTAAAAATCGGTGTCTTATGACACATTTAGGAAAAAGTCTTATGTACACGGGATCACATATTTTGTCAATGACAAATGTCTCTCCATTGGCTACCTTCAAGTACTGTTGATATGGTTTCCAGTAATTCTCTGGAAGGACTTTAGGGTTCAAAACTGAAACCGTAGATCTTGTATCAAAGAATGCAATTACTGGGATCTGCTTGGCGTATGTATCGGTGAGAAGGTGAACTTTGGCTATTGGTGAGGGTTGTTCTTGTAACGACATGATTTGAGAGGTTTGATCTTGAGACAACATGTAGGCTTGTAGTGGTTGGGAAATGGTTATTGTGAACAATTCAGCCTCCAAGTGATATTCCGAGTCAGTGAGTTCTTCTTCAGAAGACGAGTCAGAATAAGCTATTGCACAAAGCGCTTCTTCAGGTTCATCTTCAAGAGAATAAACAGATTCAAGATCCGAAACATCAACAGGCTCAGTTTTGTTGAGCGTCTCCATTAGTGCTTGGGTTTTTCGTCTGTCTTTGCAGTCTTTTGCAAAGTATCCTTTTTTGTTACAGATGTAGCACCTATCTATGGTCCGTCCCCTATGCGTTTTTTTCTTTATGTATTTCCATCTCCTCTTGTGATTTGGCTTGCCAAAAGGTCTTTTTGAGGAATGATGTTTTCCAAATTTTGAAACTTCTTGTGATGAGACCTCTTTGAAGAATGTGAACAATCACATGTAGATTTATCCTTGCACTTTATTTGGAGGTGTCTGTCATCACAGGCAGAGCCAAGGTGCTTTCCTGTTTTTTCAAATTCAACAAGAAACTTCTTTTGATTGCACAAGTTTGCAAGCGCATTGAGGATCAGCTGATACATTTCACCTAATGAGGCTTGAGCAACCGTCATGTTTTTTAACTCCAAAGCTCTATATGCTTTGTTCGCGAGCGATTCTGGAAAGGAGTTCAAGAAAACCTGTTTAAGGTTTACATCATCAACTCCATTGAGACAATAGAATCTCTTCGACATTGTATCGTAATGTCTCTCGAGATCTTTCTTCTGAAATGAACAACACTTCATTTTTTAAAACTCTTCTCTAGAATGGATAGTGTGTTCTACTGGGCTTCCGATGAATTCACTATAGACTATATGCATGAATTCTTCTGGAGAACGAGACTGTTGAACTTGTAATCGTCTATATTCTCCAAGGCTGAGATACCAATCTCTGAGGCGACCTTGTGTCCTTGTTAGAAACTTTTTGATGACCACATCTATCTCGTATTTGGTTGTTTTGGTGGAAGGTTTTTATGAGGTTGAGAGGATGGTTTTGAAGAAGAATCACCATACAGGACATACTAATCAAACTTTCCTGAAGGTTCTCCGAGAAGACCAACCGAAGTATTACCAGCCTCATATCTTTTTTTAGCTTCTTCTGTGATCCTTTTTTCTTTTTGTTCGGGACGTCTTCGTCATACTCAACCTTGAATGCTTCTTCTATGCAATCCAGACAATTGCATACATCAAAAGAGCTGTGGTCCAATCTGTTTATTAGGGCTGTGGGTTCTGAGACCGGGGGTTGCGTGGGCTCAATCAGATGGATTGTAGGGAAGATGTTTGGCTTTTTCTGGCTTGTTGAGAAATTGACTTCAACAAGTCCATTTTGGTGTCTGATGAATTCTGGGGCACTTGTGGACTCGACAGGGGTTTGATGAATCTGCTCATAGTTTGTTACCCATTTTTCTGGAAGCAATTTAAGTAGTTCTTTTCGAGACAATTGCTTGGGCACATATGTGCAGGTTGGAGTCCACATCTATGAAAAGGGCATCACCAGAGTTTTCTTGTCCGGGCACCATGATATCCAGAGAATGGTTCTGGACACGGTAGGCCATTTGGCTTGAAAGGTATTAACTTGGGGTGTACCTCCAATCTGGATCTGGGCTTTTTGTGTAGTGAATAGTGAAGGGTCATTTAGTGGAATGTTGAAGTTTGGATAGAAGGTGACGAAAATGGTTCCTGTATTTAGTGTGGTTTGGATGGTACCAATACATGCGTGTTTGTATTCTACAAACCTGGTGTGTACTACAGCAATTCTAGAAAATGCTGGGAGACCTTTTCTTCCATGGAAAGTGAGGGCTAATCTGATGGCTCCAAAGTGGATATGAGTGTATCCTTGAGCTTGACAGTGGCGAAGGAGTTCTGATGGGAGTGATAACGTGACTAGATGCTCAGAGGTAGTGGCTGGAAGTTGGTGTGAATTACCTTTAAAGTTTGGACAAATTCCTTGACTTGGTGATGTGAGTTTGAAGAACCAATGAATTTTCTTACCCTTTCTGAAAGAGAACTTGATGGTTTAGAAAACACATTATATGGATTTACATCTGGCATATCTGTTATAGGTATTCTAGACTCATCAGAAACGTAAGAAACTTCATATAACTGATATATTTTTGATGCAGACGACCTTCTAAAACTAGACGAAGAACGTGACAAACTATTATCCGAATTCATGACTGGTTTTTTATATAAACAAAATTTTATTTCTATATCCTGGTTTTTGAGATCTACCACGACTTTTCCGGACGTCGACTTACACACTCCTTAACAAGGAAAATAGAAATCAAAATATGTTCATAAAACTTACCAGTCTGTTCTTTAAGTTCTTAGCTAAAGATTGGTTTTCTGATGTGAGAGATCCGTAACAAGACGGCAGTCATAGAGCATACTAATCCGAGTCTTAGTAAGACGATAACTTTTCCGTGTCAACGGTATCCAAAAATCTAAAAACAAAACCCCCCTTTTTTTTACTCGTTTGCATTTTTTTCCATTTTATTTTTGTTAGAGTTATTCTAATTAGTATAAATTGCATTTTCCATTCATGAGAAGACGATCCTGGTCTTACCAGTTTATTGCTACACGATCGGGTACACTTGCCCGAGAGTTTATCGGTCGATTTGGTCAGATTAGAGTTTATAAATTTAAGTTTGATATTTCTATATCATGTTTTTGGCGCTGTTGCCGTGGAACGGTTTCCAATTTTACTACTTAGAATTCTTTAGCATTTTCTTTTTATCCTTAATTTTAATTTTGATTTTTTTATTTAGTTACATTTTACTCATTAAGTTTATTTTATTTTCTTTGTAGGTTATTTAGTTTTCTTAGATTTATTTTATTTTATTTTATTTTATTTAGTTAGTTCTATAAGACTCCTAGGGAGGCCTTTAAGCTTTTAGAAGACATATCTTTAGTTAAGCAGGGATGGAGTGTCGTGAAGAAGTCGGGCAGAAAAACGATAGCGGCAATAGAGGATGACGGGGGTAGTGATACAGTAGCATCGCTTGCTAATAGCCAAAAGTCATTGGAGCGTAAAGTTGATAAGCTGGTCCAAAGTATTCACGCTATGCAGGTAGTATGTGAAACTTAGGGAGGACATCACCTGACGAAAGACTGCGCAGATCGGCCGATGATCTAGACACAGAGTGTTAACTTCATGAACCAGAAGCCGGGACATAGTTACCTAGGGGGTAATTAAAATTACCAGGGAAATAACCAAGGAAATTTCCAAAGACAGAACCCACCGGGGTTCTATCGGTTTAACCAAGGAAACACCAACCCAAATCCTCAGCCACCAGTACAGATCACTCAGCCAGCAGCCGAAGCAAGCAGTAACATGGAAGATATATTGAAGCGCTTCATGCCAACTGTGCAACAGAATCAAGCTAATAACGAGCAAGTTCAAAGGAATCAACAAGCGTCGATCCAAAATATTGAGCGCGACTTAGGTAGATTAGCTGAGGTCATATATGGACGTCATAGTGGGTCACTACCAAGCTATACCCAAAAGAACCCCAACGTGAATCAGAATCACAATGAGCATGTTAAGGCGATCACCACTCGCTCAGGTAAGGTAGTCGGAGTTATGGATACATCACATTCTAACAGCTCTGTTATTGTGCAGGATTAGACTTCAGATGATGAGGATAACACGAAGAGACCAATCCAAACGGAAAAACCTACAACTGATTCAGTGGAGAAGGAGACGCTACTACAAGTTGCTAAGCCATCAAAGCCAAAGCAAGCGCCCCTCAGGAATTACCAGCTAAAAAATCCTTATCCTAATCCTCTACGGAAAGAGCACATGCAAGAGCAGTGTGGTAAGTTTGTTGACTTATTGAAGCAAATTAGGATTAACGTGCCTCTTGTTGATGTCATTGCAGGTATGCCTAACTACGGAAAGTTTCTGAAGGATCTAGTGTCGAATAGGAAGAAGTTAGAGGACGCGACCACATTGCCACTCGGTGAGCAATGTTCAGCCATTCTACAAACACGGGACATGCCTCCTAAACTTGGAGATCCAGGGAGTTTCATAATCCCTTGCTTTCTTAGTTCTAATACTGTATGTAATGCATTAGCTGATCTAGGTGCTAACATTAACCTCATGCCTCTCACCTTATACTCTAAGATAGACCTAGGTGAACTTAAGAAGACCAGGATGTGCCTTCAGCTTGCAGACCGTAGCTTTAAGTATCCTTTAGGCATAGTGGAGAATTTCCCAGTTAATGTTGATAGGTTTGTCATTCCAACTGACTTTGTCATCCTAGAAATGAAAGATGATAGCCAGATTCCACTCATTCTAGGACGACCATTCCTTAACACTGCTGATGCCATAGTTCATGTATCTAAGGGACAACTCAACCTAAGTATTGCTGATGACAGAGTCACATTCTGCATAGATAAGGCAATGACACATGCACACATGGCAGATGATTCGTGTTTCTCTATTGATGTTATAGATGATTGCATGGATTCTGAGCAGGAACAGCTTCTAACCTTGATGAGTAATGAGGCGTGCACGATTGATCCTGATGTGGTAATGCGAAATCTCGAAGATCTCCTATGTGTAGACACCGTTGACGCTCAAGAGACCAATGGAGAGGTTGAGCCACTCGCATTTAATGAGAAGATCCGTATTAAGACATCTCTTGAAGAGCCGCCTACTCTAGAGCTTAAACCTCTTCCCGATCATCTTGAGTATGCGTTCTTAAAGGGAGAATCGTCTCTCCCTGTCATCATTTCTTCTGCTCTCTCGCCTGATGAGAAAAACAAATTGATTCATTTTCTCAAAGCCCATAAGCGGCCAATCGCCTGGAAGACTGCTGACATTCCAGTGATCATTCCTTCCTATTACACACATAAGATTCTCATGGAGGATAACTATAAGTCATGTGTGCAGAGATAGAGGCGGCTGAACCCTATAATGACTGAAGTAGTGAGTAAGGATGTCATTAAACTCATTGATGCTGGTATTATATACCCTATTTCTGATAGCCCATGGGTTAGCCCTGTTCAGGTGGTTCCTAAAAAGGGAGGCACCACTGTTGTTCGAAACGAGAAAGACGAACTCGTCCCTACTCGCGTGGTCACTGGATGGAGGGTATGCATAGATAATCGGAAACATAATGACGCTACCCGAAACGACCACTTTCCTTTTCCATTCATTAACCAAATGTTAGAGAGACTAGCAGGGAATGAGTTCTACTGCTTCCTTGATGGTTTCTCTGGCTACTTTCAGACTCCTATCGACCCAAAGGATCAGGAGAAGACCACCTTCACCTGTCCTTTCGGGACGTTTGCTTACAGGCGGATGTCTTTTGGTCTCTACAACGCTCCTGCTAATTTCCAGTGTTGTATGACAGCCATCTTCCATGACATGATCGGGGATTGCATGGAGGTTTTCATGGACGATTTTTCAGTATTCGACAATTCCTTCGATTCATGTCTCTTGAACGTTGAGCGTATCCTGGCTAGATGTCAGGATCTGAAACTAATTAACCAAGACTAACTGATTTGAATTTATCAGAGTATAAATCAATAATCTTGCTTTGAATCAAAGTTTAATTAAGAAGTTTGCGGAATAACACTTAATTATTTTAACAAAAGCTTTTAGAATCAATAGCAAATAAACAAAAGTATAATCATAATTGCTTGTATTGCTAACTTCAGTGATTACAATCACCTCTAATCTGTTTGATTAGACGAAGAACACAAACTGTTCTTAGGGTTTTACAGCCTTAGAGGCTTAAGAAAACTCAAACAAAAAGCAATTACAATCTTGAATACGCAGAAAAACTCCTATACAATAGAAAGACTTATTCTATGTATTTATATTGCTTCTTGATTTGTTTCCTTGAAGGACTATGACTTCTCTGATAGTAGATATGCTGGAATCTTCGTGTAAATATCTTTTCCTGAAAATCAGCACTTTCTGTTTGTAAAACTGTTGAGCAGCTTGAATCACTTGACAGCTTGAACAGAGCAGCTTGAGTTGATTTACTCTGGCAGCTTGAACTTTTACACTAACAGCTCGAGATTCTTCAACTAACAGCATGAACTTTGTATTTACATAGAAATTCTACTAACAGTTTGAGAAGTCTAACTAACAGCTTGAACTACTTAGACTATTTCCCAACAATCTCCCCTTAACTTAAATTCTTTATACAAGACTTTAAGTTCTATACAAATAAGGAAATAAACAAGTAAACTGTTATTTACAAACCAAGGCTTTCAAAAACTTACAACTGTGCAAGCTTCTGATTTACAGCCTTCAAAAACTCTTTCTTCATATCTTCTCTATCACAAGATATCTTAACAGATCATATCTGGAGTAACATAGCTTTTGGTAGATCGTAGAATTCAAAATTGAAGAACATACCAGATCCATCTGTAAATTTTATTCTGTAAGTCTTTGATTTGACAAAGAGATCGACTTGCTTGATCTTCATTCCCTTTGCATTTGCATCCTCTATATATTTCCTTATCGACTCAATATCAACAATGCTCTTTAGATCTTTGATAGCTTGCGTGACTTGTGGTAGAACCAATCTTACTTGTGTTACAGACCCAACATTGTGCATTGTTGTGAGCTCATCTCTGGTCATCCTTTGAGCCATATGTATGATGCTGTTATACTCTTCTTCTGGACCAGATTCCCTTCTCACTACAAACTGAATCTTAAGTCAATGTTGTCCATCGACTTAGCATACCAATAATTAATAGGAGGCTTTGTATAGTCATGCTGGTCTATCAATTTCTCTATTTCAATCACCTTTTGCAGTTGATGCTGAAACAACACCTTTTTAACTTGATCCAGCTTTGCTTGTGACATCGACTCTAATTCAGTAATAGAAGCAACAGCTTGATCAGAAGGGGCAGGAACACTGGCAGCAGTTTGAACATCACTTGTACCAGTTTGAACTGGTTCTTGGGATCTTTGGACTTCTTGGGAGACTTTGGCTTTCTTTCTTTTGTCCATCTCTTTGTCATAGATATCTTGCAGCCTTTCTGTGCTCATGGACTGAGCCATTTTCTTTGGGATACCTGCTGCAAAGGCAAAATTAATTAGGAATCTTCTATGCTCAGCCTTAGAATGCCCTGTTGGCATCTTCCTCTTCTTTTCCCCTTGCTTGACCATAAACCCTCTCAGGTAATCACCTAAGGTTTCATCATCTTCCATTGGGGGCTGGGTTTGCTGCTAATTTTCTGGCAATCTCAGCATCAAAGGCAATCTGGGCTTCTCTGGAAGAAAATTTGTGCTTTGGAGACTCAATAAGAATACCCTTGCCCTTATCTTTTGTAGCAGAAGATGTTGCTTGGACTGAACTGCTAGGAGCCTGAGTTGTTTCTCTTATGACAACTCCAGTTGGTCTTGAAGAAGCAGCTTGAGTTTCTAGGTTAACAGCTTGAGAAGCTGTTGGGACTGTTAGCCTAGATGGTTGAACTGTTGGGGCTGCTTGGACTGATTCTGTTGGAGCTGCTTGGACTGCTTTAGGAAACTCCTGATTCTCCCCCTTTTTGGAAGCATTGGTTTGGTCAGGAGGACCTACAACTTTTGCCACTTGGGTTTGAATCAATCGCTCCAATTGCATGATCTTATTTCCACAGAGGGTAAACCCTCTATGGAGATAATCCATTCTCTGATTTTGAGCCGCTTCTGCCTGCTTGAGTGCAATGATTTGTGCTCCCTGTGCAGCAATGATGGACTTTTGGTATTCCAACATAGCTACAACAGGTTTCAGCTTAGGATCCGTTAATAACATAAGTTGCAGACTAGCCTCAAGATCAGCAAACATATGTGGTGCTTGTGATCTATCACTGGCATGAATGCCAGAAGTAGGCTCCTCTGGGCCCCTCTGTTCTTGGTTCTAGGGACTTCCAGCTGGTGTTTGCACACTTGCTGTTGCAATGGGCGTGGTCTTAATGATGTTGGCGCTGTCCTGTGCCTCTTGTGCAGAGACAGTATTAGTGTCAGCCACAGAACCCATATGGACTATCTCTGGTGAGATGTCCACCTCCTGAGTGAGGATGGGAGTGTCCTCAATTGGTTCCCTTTGGATATTCTGTGCAGAAGTGTCCTCCTGCACAGGGTTATTTGGCTCTTGTAGAAGGACTGAGGAGGAAGGAGCTCCTGGTCCTCTTATCCTTTTATATAGATATTTGAGTGGGGATATTGGCTGATCAATAGGAGCAGAAGGCATTTGTGTATCATGAGGAGGGGGTTGGGGTCCTGTGGGTGAAGCAGTAATGATAGGCTGAGCGAGCTCAGGACCCTCTCCTCTGTTTCTTGGAATGATGTTCATCATTGCAGAAGGCAATGGAACATCTACACTCAAAAAATTGGCACTTGGCTTTAAAAGCCTTTTAATAGAAGATAGTGAGTGCCTATGAGAAACATGTATCCTCTTATGTATATTAAAATTGGTGCAAGTTTTTGCAATTATCTCTGCCAAAAATCGAGGATACATCAAAAATTTCCCATTCTTTAGGGAATGATGCCTTAACATCCCCTGAAAAATCATATTTGAAAAATTGAACTGTTGGCCTATTGAAAAGCACACTAAGGCAGTGGCAACATTTGAGGAAAATTCTGACCAACCAGTTCTTTTATGGCTGATACACTGCTGAATAATATGCACAAGATATTTCCATTTTGGTGAAAAGTGTGCTTTAAAGAAAGTAAAGGAATCAGCAGGACCCCTATATCCAATATTATGAGACCAGTATGTAACTCATTAAGGGATAGGTCTGTAATACCTGAGGCATCTTGAAGATGCAAATGTTGACGAATGGATTCCTCAGTTACTGTGATGGGAGTGCCATCAATTTTGGATATCAGAGAAGGAACTCCATTGATGGTTTGTATAGAAGCAAGGTTCTAGAACTGCTCAATATGAGATATGTATATGGTAGGATTGATATTGAGGGCATGATGGATATGGGAGTGTCTAAGAAAATCCATCATGTCATGGAACGGTTGAAGAGTAGAGTGCTTTAGAGAGTAGGGTAGGCAGTTTTGTTCTTTGACAAACTCCATGGAAGATTAAACGGAGATTTTAGGGTTTCAAAGAAGAGTGTGTGAATCGTTCAGAGAGAAAAGAAAGCCGTTGTATGAGATTATGTAACTGGTAGTTACAACTGAACGAAACTGGGACCTTTAAAGGTTTTGAAAAGGTTGGGTCTCGCGCACACATTTAAGAAATTACCAAATTACCCTGCACACTTTGACAGATCAAGTGAATTAACTAACAGTCCGAGAAAATGAACTAGCAGCTTGAGAAAATACTCAAGCTGTTAGTTAGGAATTTAGCATCTTTTAATAAAACAGTGACTCCCCCTTAAATAAGCATATGAATGAGATAATAACGAAAACAAATTAATCCATGTTTACCATACCAATATTTGATACCAGGAAAGTGAACCTTCCTACATCAAAAGGTTTTGTAAATAGATCAGCTAACTGATCATCAGTATGTATTTTGGTAACTTGGATTAATTTCTTCTCATTACAATCCCTTATAAAGTGAAATCTGATGTCTATATGCTTGGTCTTTGGGAATTTCACTGGGTTTTGCACAATGCTGATTGCACTTGAATTGTCAATGTAAATAGGAGTGGATAAGAAGTTCATACCATAGTCTCTCAATTGATTTTGAATCCACATTACCTGGGAGCAGCAGCTTGCAGCTGCTACATATTCTGCTTCAGTGGATGAGGTGGAAACAGTTGTCTGCTTTTTGCATTGCCAAGAGACCAGTCTTGCTCCTAAGTATTGACATCCACCAGTTGTGGATTTTCTGTCAATGTTGCACCCTCCATAGTCACTGTCAGAGTAAGCTGTTAGTTCAAGGGGAGAGTCTTTAGGATACCATAGGCCTAAATGTGGTTGGCCTTTGAGATATCTAAAGATTCTCTTAACAGCAACCAAATGAGAATCCTTTGGAGAGCATTGAAACCTAGCACACACACAGACAGCAAACATAATATCAGGTCTAGAAGATGTTGGATACATAAGAGATCCTATAAGAGATCTGTATAAATGAATGTCCACATCTATGCCATCTTTGTCTGTATGGAGTTGCTTGTGAGGATCCATTGGAGTGCTTGCAACTTTGGTGTCTTGATACCCAAACTTGTCCAATATGTCTTTAACATACTTTGATTGACTTATGAAGAGACCAGTGGGCTTCTGCTTGACCTGCAATCCTAGAAAGAAAGTGAGTTCTCCCATTGAACTCATTTGAAACTTTTTGTGCATTAAGGCCTCAAACTCTTTGCACAAACAATCATTTGTTGAGCCAAAGATGATGTCATCAACATAGATTTGGACAAGCAGAATCTCAGCTTTGATGGACATAGTGAAAAGTGTTTTGTCCAGAGTGCCTCTCTTGAACCCATTCTGTAGAAGGTATGATGAGAGAGTGTCATACCATGCTCTGAGGGCTTGATGGAGACCATAGAGAGCCTTGTCTAACTTGTTGACCCTGTTTGGATACTTGTAGTCCTCAAAACTAGGAGGATGACATACATAGACTTCCTCTTCAATTGTCTCATATAGAAAAGCAGACTTCACATCCATTTGATACACTTTAAAACCTTTGAAGCTTGCATATGCCAAAAATAGTCTGATGGCTTCAATTCTTGCCACTGGAGCAAATACATCATCATAATCTATGCCTTCTTCTTGAGTGTACCCTTGTGCTACTAGCCTTGCTTTATTCTTGATGACTATCCCTCTCTCATCTTTCTTGTTTCTGAACACCCATCTTGTACCAATTGCTCTCTTTCCTTTAGGAAGATCAACCAGTGTCCATACATTCTGAATCTTGAACTGTAGAAGCTCGTCTTGCATTGCCTCAATCCAGGATGAATCTTTCAATGCTTCTGATGCCTTTTTAGGTTCTAGCTGAGACATGAAGCAGGCATGTTCAAAAGCAGCTAGACTGAATTCGGGAACTGCATGTTCAGCAGCAGCAGTCTCATTGTGAACCATTTTCCTTGTTTGTACAGGTGTACTTGGATCACCCAGTATTTGATTGAGAGGATGATACTTGTGAACTCTGAGTGTAGGCTCTTTTTCTGTCTGAAAAGAGGATCCAAGATTTGTATCATCTCCATCAGGACTAGTGGATGGTTCAGCTTCTGGAGCAGCTTGACTTGAATCTGATACTGTTTCCCTTTGTGTTGGAGCTGTTCTCTCAGGACTTGGGAGTGGCACTTCAGTGTCTGGATTTGTATCATGTTGAGCATTCAGAACCCCTGGAGGGTCACATGACAGAAGTGGTATAGTGGTGTATTCATCCCAATTGGTTGAATCTGCAGCAGTTTGAAACTTTGTGTCAACAGCTTGAGAATTTGTATTGACAGCATGAGAATTTGTGTTGGCAGCTTCAATCCTGTTTGCATCAGCTTCTGCAGTATACTCAACAAAGCTCAGAGAATTTGTTAGTGAATCTAAATCAAACAACCAATCAGGACCAGTGCCTTTGACATTTGCAGTATTTTCATTAAATTCAACATTTGCACTTTATTCAATGGTTTTAGACACACTATTATATACTCTCTAGGCTTTGCTTTGATTTGAGTATCCTACAAAGAATCCTTCTTCAGCCTTACTCTCAAACTTCCCTAAGTGAGTCTTAGTGTGAAGAATGGTGCATGGACAACCAAATGACTTGAAAAAGACTATTAAGGGTATTCTATTATGGAATAACTCATAAGGAGTTTTCCCTTGTGATTGAACAACCTAAACCCTATTCAGAACATAACAGGCTGTATTAACAGCTTCTGCCCAGAAAGTCATTGGCAGTTTTGAATCAGCTAACATTGTTCTAGCAGCCTCAATTAATGTTCTGTTCTTTCTTTCAGCTACACCATTTTGTTGTGGTGTTCTTGGTGCACTATATTGTCTAGCAATACCTTTGGACTCACAAAAACTGTTTAGAATGTGATTTTTAAATTCAGTTCCATTGTCTGATCTTATCACCTTAACTTTTGAGTTGGATTGGTTTTCTATCTTAAGAATAAATGACTTAACTAGCTCAGCAGTTTCATCTTTAGACCTAAGAAAGTAAACCCAAGTAAATCTGGTGAAATCATCAACAATAACTAAACAGTAAGCCCTTTTATTCAAACTCAAAACAGATGTTGGACTAAATAGATCCATATGAATCAGCTGAAGAGCAGATGAGATTGAATTTATTTCTTTGGCCTTAAGAGAAGTTTTGTGTTGCTTGCCATTAAGGCATGCTACACAATGATCATCACATATGAACTCCTTTTGTGGTAAACCTCTTACCAGATTCTTTTTGACTAAAACATTCATGGACTTGAAGTTCATGTGACACATCCTTCTATGCCAAAGAGCAGACTCATTGGATGATGCTTTGGATATCAAACAGCTTAAAGTATTTGATTTGGATAAAAGATCTGTGTCCAAACAGTAGACATTGTCCTTTCTTGGTGTTCTTAGTAAAACAAGATTTTCAGGAATTTTGAAATCTTTTGAAAGGACAATGCACTCAGAATCTGTAAACAAAACAATGTTTTGTTTGTCACAGATTTGAGAGACACTTAATAAATTATACTTAAGCTGTTCAACATACAAAACATCATTGAAAATCATGTTGCCTACATTGACAGTACCTTTACCTGTAACCTTACCTCCTTTTGAGTTGCCTCCAAATGCAACAAATCCTCCATCAAAGCCTTTGAAATTTGACAAGCACTCAGAATTGCCTGTCATGTGCCTAGAACATCCACTGTCCAAATGCCATCTTGTTTTATGAGGTGACCTGTGGTTGCCCTGCACAAATAAAAGCTTAGTTAGTAGAGAAGTAAACCCAAACCAAATTGGTTTTGGGTTGGCCTTGTGCATTGACATAACTAAATACTATTTTTCACTTCGTATATTTAGTGAGATCCACTAATGGGGTCTTTGGAGAGTATTTAGTGATTATATGAGGTATCCAGGTATTTTGATCATCTTTTCTTCCAACAGTCTCAGATGATTCATTAACAGTTCCAGATTGATGCTTAGCAGTTTGATCTGTGATTGTAGTGCAAACAGCTTGAGAATTTGCACTAACAGCTTCAGATTTTGACTTAACAGTCTGATCTTTTGCATCAGCAGTTTGATCTGAAGATTTGTCTTTGACACACCCTATTTGTTTAAAACTTAATTTAGGCTTTGCTAAAACTTGTTTTTGGTGTGTGGACTGTTTTTTATTAACTTTTGAAAGCCTGTGATCAACTGTTTTCTTTGGAGCTGTTGTAGCAGAAGGTTTGACCTTTGAATTTTTTACATGAGTAGGACTTGACTTTTTATGAATCACAGTCTGTTTTGCAACAGCTGGTTTATAAAAACAATCCTTGGCCAAGTGATTCTTCCTTCCACAGTGAAAACACCTTTTGATTGTTTGAATTGGAGAACCAGTTTTATTTGACAATTTTTGGTTCTTGTTCCTCTGATTTCCCCTTACCTGCTGTTGTTTGGGAAACTTTTGGACACCATGCTTTTGGCATGTGCAGACTGGAACATTTTTACCCCTTTTATTATTCTTTGAAGAAGATGCAGTGTTACAGTTAGAATGTACAGAAACCTGTGGAGCAGCATTGCATACACTCATCTTCTCTTTTCTTTTCTTACTGGGGGCTTGGATTTCTATAGGTGTACTCATTGTTTTGTGTTCTTTCTCAACTACTAGACACTCACAGTCTCTATTTTGAATCTGATCTTCTTTAGATTTAGGACTGTTATCAAGGATAGGATCTACAATAGTCATAGACTCATCTAATGGTTCATTGACAAGCGTGTCAGCAACTTCACTCATTGGATAGATGTATTTGTTGTTGTATGGAGGTGGAGTAGCCCTGTAGCCTATGCCTTCTTTGGGATTAACCTGAGATTTTACCCTCTCTTTAAATTGGACTTCCATTAGGTGTTCCAGCTTTTGATTAGCCAATTTGAAGTTACCTAGATCTATATTGACAGATTCTAGTTTCTTATTAGCCTCTAACACCTTTTGTTCAGTCTCTTCTACTATTTTATTAAGGGATTCTATTTTCTTATTTAGCTCCTTTTTCTCCCACTCATGATATTTTCTATCATGTCCCATTTGAATCTCATTATTCTTATAGTCATTGATCTATTTTTCAAGAACTTCTATGGCTTGCATGTATTCATATCTCCTCTCTTCCATCTTAGCTAGAGTTTTGCACATGCTCTCATTATGGTCTCTGTACTTTTTAACCATATTTTTGCATGATTGAGAGCAGAGTTTAGAATTTACCTCAGATGGTAGTTCAGTGGAGGAGACATTTGATGTTTCTGCCATTAGAGCTTGGTTTTGAAACTCTTCCTCTGTCTGATAACTCCAGTCAAACACATTGTCTTCTTGAGAGACAAGTGCTTGTGATGATGAAGCCTGATTAGCCTGTTGAGGCCTTGATGATTGTTGACTTTGAGATCTACATTCTCTGGCAAAGTGACCAAGTTTATGACATTTGTAACACTCAACTTTTGACTTATCAAAAGCTGGTTTGCCTTCTGTTCTGGCTTTAAAGTTGGTCCTGCCAGTTCTTTTAAGAAACCTTTTGGCTCTCATGGTCAGCATTGCATGTTGCCACTTCAAATCCATCTTCTCAAGATCATCTGGATGAATCTGTTCTAGATCTTCAGCATTTAAAGCAAACAGTCCATCATTGGCAACAAAAGCCTCATAGTGAGCTTCAGTAGAGTTGCCATCACCACCTGAAAAGGAATCACTGCCATTAGATTTATAAGATGATAGAAGAGCAGTATTGTGATTAGAAGAAAGAGATTTCTTTTTAGTATCAATCTCAGTCTCAAACACCCTCAGACTGTTGTACAGATCATCTAGTTCTATTTCATCAAGAGTGTCTTTTGTTCTCCATTGTGCAGCATAAACTGTCCATTCTTCCCCAAGAGATCTGAGAAACTTTCTGTTGACCTCATCTTGATCCAGGCTGACTTTTGCACTTTCCAGTTCACTTATCAGTTTGTTGAACCTGTCAAAGATTTGAGTAAGGTTTTCATTCTTGCCACCAGAAAAGTTCTCATACTGGTGTTTCAAAAGATCCTTTTGATTTCTCTTAGTGCTGGCATTACCAACAAATCTTTTCTCTAAAGCATTCCAAAGAGAATGTGCAGTATAAAACTTTTTGAACTGATGTTGATAAGCATTAGGAAATGCTATTTGTAAAAGTGTAAGAGCTTTCACTTCATTCATTCTAGCCTTTCTTTCAAGTTCAGTTTTTGGAGGAGTTTTGACTGGTTTTCCCTCATCATCAAGTTCTGGATCAACTACAGGAGGAAATTCAACAGCTTCCCATATGGCATAATCAATGAATTGAATATTCTGTTGAATCCTGAGTTTCCACATCTCAAACTCAGTAGGCTTGAGCATAGGCACTTTGAGTCCTTGCCCAGATCCACTGCTGCTATTATCAAATTCCATTGCAAAAGATTAAAAATTTAAAAGAAAGCTTTCGACTTTGAAAAACAAAGAACGACCTGTGGCTCTGATACCACTTGTCAGGATCTGAAACTAATTAACCAAGACTAACTGATTTGAATTTATCAGAGTATAAATCAATAATCTTGCTTTGAATCAAAGTTGAATTAAGAAGTTTGCGGAATAACACTAAATTATTTTAACAAAAGCTTTTAGAATCAATAGCAAATAAACAAAAGTAATAATCAAAATTGCTTGTATTGCTAACTTCAATGATTACAATCACCTCTAATATGTTTGATTAAACGAAGAACACAAACTGTTCTTAGGGTTTTACAACCTTAGAGGCTTAAGAAAACTCAAATAAAAAGCAATTACAATCTTGAATACGCAGAAAAACTCCTATACAATAGAAAGACCTATTCTATGTATTTATATTGCTTCTTGATTTGTTTCCTTGAAGGACTATGACTTCTCTGATAGTAGATATGCTGGAATCTTCGTGTAAATATCTTTTCCTGAAAATCAGCACTTTCTGTTTGTAAAACTGTTGAGCAGCTTGAATCACTTGACAGCTTGAACAGAGCAGCTTGAGTTGATTTACTCTGGCAGCTTGAACTTTTACACTAACAGCTCGAGATTCTTCAACTAACAGCATGAACTTTGTATTTACATAGACATTCTACTAACAGTTTGAGAAGTCTAACTAACAGCTTGAACTACTTAGACTATTTCCCAACACTAGATGCGAGGAGTCTCACCTCGTGTTGAATTGGTAGAAATGCCACTTTATGGTCCGAGAAGGCATAGTTCTCAGCCATAAAATCTCAAGTGTGGGAATGGAGGTCGATAAATCCAAAGTTGACGTGATTTCAAAACTCCCTCCACCCACGAATGTCAAAGCGGTTCGTAGTTTTTTGGGTCATGCCGGATTCTATAGGCGCTTATCAAAGACTTTTCTAAGATCGTCCAGCCTCTCACCCAGCTTCTCGAGAAGGATGTGCCATTCGTATTATGATCTTCTGAAGCATCATCTGACACATGCGCCAATCATGATACAACCAGATTGGTCCTCACCATTCGAGCTCATGTGTGATGATAGCGATTACGCGCTAGGAGTTATCCTTGGCCAAAGAAAGAATAATAATTTTCAGCCTATCTACTATGATAGTTGCACTCTGACCGCGGACCAGGGACATTACACTACCACCGAAAAAGCGCTCCTAGCGGTAGTTTTTGCATTCGACAAGTTTCGTCAGTGCTTGGTGCTTTCGAAGACCATAGTCTATACGGACCATTCTGCCCTCAAATATATGTTTGCCAAGCAAGATGCAAAGCCGAGACTAATTCATTGGATCCTACTCTCACAGGAATTCGACATTGAGATCCGGGACAAAAAGGGGCAGAAAACGTAGCTGCTGATCATCTCTCTCGACTCGAGAACCCAAATCTCGAGGAGCTTAAGGAGTCTACCATCAAGGACACATTCCCTGATGAGTTCTTACAGATGATCGAGTCCCGTGAGGACGATGACCCATGGTTTACTAGCATAGCAAACTACCTTGCAGCAGGTATCATAGAAAAAGGGTTGACATACCAGCAGAAGCGAAAGCTTTTGGGTGATTCCAAGTTCTATCGTTGGTATCCACCATATCTCTTCCGTTTAGGTGTCGACTATGTGATGCGCTGTTGCGTGTCTGGAACTGATGCTAGACAAATCTTGATTGAATGTCACCAAGGACCGAACGGAGGACACTTTGGGCCAAACTACACTGTGAAAAAGGTCTTAGATTGTGGTTTCTGTTGGCTCACTCTCTTCAAAGATGCACATTCCATGGTCAAGACCTATGATGCTTGTCAGCGTGCAGGCAATATCTCGAGAAGGGATGAGATGCCCCAACAAGGAATTCAGATTTGTGAGATCTTTGATGAATGGGGCATCGAATTCATGGGTCCTTTCCCGACATCCCATAACAACAAATACATACTCGTGGCTGTAGATTATTTGTCGAAATGGGCTGAGGCTAAGGCACTCCCAACTAATGAAGCCCGACTAGTTGTGAATTTTCTTAAAAGCTTATTCTCTCGATTCGGTTGTCCAAAATCGTTAATTAGTGATCGCGGATCACAATTCTGTAATCAGCAGTTGGAAATGGTCCTGAAGCGCAATGGAGTGAATCACACGTTCTCGACACCGTATCACCCGCAAACGAGTGGGCAAGTCAAGAACACGAATAGAGGACTTAAACGTATTCTCGAGCGCACTATTGGCTTCAACCCCAAATTGTGGTCCGACAAGCTTGAAGATGCGTTATGGGCATTCCACACTGCCTACAAAACTCTTACCTGCCCGACACCGTTTTGAATGGTTCATAGCAAAGCATGCCATCTCCCTCTTGAAATCGAGCACAAGGCATTCTGGGCCTTGAAAAATGCAAATCTCGATTATCATGAGGCTGGAAAACACTGGTTTCTCCAGTTGAACGAGTTAGACGAGTTGAGGCTCCAAGCCTATGATAACTCACAATTATATAAGGAGAGATCAGAGGTGTTGCATGATAGTCGTCTCAAGACTGTCAAGGAGTTCAGACCAGGGGACAAAGTTCTATTATTCAAATCCCATCTGAAAGTCACTCCGGGTAAGCTGAAATCGCGCTGGACTGGTCCTTATACAGTAACTAAAGCTTTCCAATCTGGTTTCGTTGATCTCCAGTCTAACAGTGGCTCTTTTCGCGTTAATGGTCATCGTTTGAAGTTATACAATGAGGCAGAAGGATCTGAACAACAGGAGATCATGGACACCTTCCCCAAATAATTAGTTTTAGGGGCGAGTCAAGCTCATGACTCAAAAATAAACAAGGCGCTCTCGGGAGGCAGCCCAAATCTCTGTTTCTTTAAGTTTTATTTTAGTTATTTTTGTCTTGCATTATCTTACCTATTTTTTACTTTATTCGTGTGTTTAGTCTAATGTGTGTTGCTTCTGTTTTTACAGGTTTTATGCTTTTCTTTGTCGTGTGTGTTTTTTCAGTTATTGATGCTTGCTGCCTTGATTTGAAATCTGTCGCCACTGTCTCATGTTATTGCTGCTAACACCAAGGGAGTATTGTTACTTTACTCTCCCTGTTCTTTCCATATATATGTGCTCTATCTGTGATTGCATCGGGGACAATGCAAAATATTAAGTGTGGGAAGGGGGTTAACTACTTTAACCATCGTTCGTCCTGTTAGTTATCATCTTTGTGCACATTAATTTCTTTTATTTTAGCAAGTTCATACACTTCATTCGAATAGTGATGGTTAAATAAGTGAGAGTGTGTCTATGAAAAGCGCCTTTCTTTAACATCATGGGTTAGTTTAGCTTTCATGTTGCAGTGTTTGTGGCTTTTCGCTGCTTTTAACTATTTTCTTGATTACTATGAGCTCTAATGGCCTGGAAATTGCAAAAAGTCTTACATGTTATGTTAATCCCTGGGTTTATTGTCAGCGTGTTGGTATCCTGAGATACCATCTTAAATTATAAACAGCTGAATTCTGACAAAAGAGGTTGAGATTGGTTTTTGAAAAAAAAAAAAGAGAGGTTAAGTAACTAAATGTGGCATTTGGTTCTCGAACGAGTAAACTTCGAGGGGTGTTCTACACCTGATCACCTAAAACCATTTGGTCTGGGATCGGTCAAGTACAAAGTTCGTTACATGGGATCCATCGAAAATCATAGGTTTCTTGAATCCAAAAAAAACAAAACAAAAACAAAAACAAAAAAACAAAAACAAAAACAAAAAAAAAGAAAAAAAGAAAAGAAAAACAATAGCTGAGAGATCATCAATAAGCCTTGAGTTAGAAAACTTTGAAGGGAAAAGTTCAATACAACATGCAAGGATGAGTGATTTGTAGGTTAGATAAGGTTAGTCACGTGATTTTTGAATTATGTTGGAGTCAAAGAAAAGTTAGAGCGGATCGGTACTCAAGCATGTGCATGAAATTAAGTTATCCTGTGTTTGTTGAAGTTGAGTTATTTTTGTAGGCGTCACTTTTAACTGTTTGAGCTTCGTATGCATCTGAGTTAGGTATGCGTGTTTAATGTGTTTCTTTTGAGATGATTTGCTTGAGGACAAGCAAAGTTTAAGTGTGGGAAGTTTTGATATTATCTTATTTATTAATATATTTATTCAACAATATCATCCTTTTTATGCGCTTAAACCTATAAGTTTTGATGTTAAAAGTTCATTTTCTTGTCATTTTTATTTACAGGTTTAATTGGGTACAAGACAAGAAAATAAGATGATTATGTGGGCTTAAAGTGAAAAATATGAGAGCATGCAAACAGGTCAAAAGAAAGTTCAAGATTTGAGCCTTCCAAGTCTAATACCCAACGGGCCAAAGTCCATATTTTATTTTATTAGTCCATTAGGGTTTTGGAGAGTTTTATTTTTATAATAAGCCGCACAAAGGAAGAAAAAAAGGATGGGAAAAATTAAGGGATATAATTCTCTTGTGGTTGGTGGCGCAGGAAAAAAAAAAAAGAAATGCAGAACAACATTGAAGATTCATATATATTGGTTTTTTGTCTTTTGCTGTGGGTGGCGACAAGAAGGAATTAACAAAGAAACAAGATTTTAATTTTTGGATTGGGTTTTTTTCTACTGCCGGCGGCGCAAACAGAAGAACAAGAAATAAAATAAAAGCTTTTATTTGCTACCTATTATTTTTTTTCTTTTGAGGTGGCGCAGTGGAAACTGAAAACAACAATTCAATTGTTGATTTTCTTCTGTTTTCTTTTCTCTTAAATTGGTTGCGTAACGCAAGAGGTAACTGCAACGAACAATTCAATTTTTATAATTATATTTACTCTTCTCGTTATTTTATTATTGTTAATTATTAATTTAATTATGGGCTAAGTTTATTGTATTTGTCATTGATGAACGAACCCTAGATTTAGGTTTCGTTTTTATTATTTGATTAAGTTTTGTTTATGCCTAGCCGTGAACATTGAATTTTTATCTTAATAATTATTGAGTAGTTTACTATTACATTGTGTCATGTTCTGAAATTATGATTTGTACGTGTAATTAGTTTTATCTTATTCTTTGCTTGTTCTGAAATTATGATGGTTGCATTCAGTTAGGATAAACAACTATTCTGAAATTATGATAGTTGAAACTACTTCTCTAATAACCCAGATAAAAGTTTGAGTTCAATTCAACAATAACGAGAGTTAGCGTGTTTTGAATAGATTAGGTTATAATCGGATTAGTAGGGTTGATGGTCTATGTTAAGTCGAAATTTCTTAGAAACTCTATCAATCAATTGCACTTTGGGAACGAACCAAATATAGGGGGAGTGATTCAATGATAAATGCATTTTAGTTATTTTATTCTATTCTCATAGTTAGTTACTTCGCAGTCGTTTTAAATTTTCGTTATTTACTATTAATTGTCATTTTAGTTTGAGTAATTTTGTTTACTTTGCCGTGTCAACGATATCCAAATTGAAGACTGATTAGTATAAATTGGAGTAATTCTGTCCATTTTATTTTTGTTAGAGTAATTCTAATTAGTATAAATTGGATTTTCGTTCCTGAGAGTTTATTGGTCGATTTGGTCAGATTTGAGTTTATAAATTGAAGATTGATATTTCTGTATCAGGAATACAAATTGGTTTTCCCATTCCCAGTGAGGATTTCCTTCCCTTCCCCGTATCTAATACTACACCTATTAGCCTTGAAATTGACTTCTAACCCTTTATCGCACAGTTGGCCGATACTGAACAGATTATGGCCATGACCATCAACGTAAAATACCTTTTCAATCATTATCTTCTCGTACTCTAGACTCCCATAACCTTTGATTGAACTGAATTGATCATTGCCAAACCTTACCGTCCCGCAGAATTTGTCAACGAAATTCGTTAGGATTTCTCTCTGTCTAGTCATATGCTTGGAACACCCGGAGTCAAGGTACCACACATGATTTACCTATAAAACGAAGTAAAACATGAGCTACTCACTTATAGTTGGGTACTTTGAAATTTGGTAAATCATGCTGTATTTTGTCAAATATATTAATAGATAAACTCTTTGACTTTGGAACCCACTTTATAACAATCTTTTTGGGTATTCATTTTTGTACAATTTGTTGTGGAACTGATTTTGAAATTCGCTGCTTTGGAAACCTTTGTTGTTTAAAAGTAGGAACCTAGTTCTTTGGAACCCATACAAATTTATCAAATTTATACAAAGATGTTGGTACACCCTATGCGACGATAGCAGTATTGATATGTAATAGATAGTCATATGTAATAGATAAGGCTTTATTAATACAGGTCATGTGTGTTTGTTCATGATTGTGTACGATGTCTACATTTGCATGTTAAGTTCTTGATTGTGAAGATAAGTTCTTGATTGTGAAGATAAGTTTTTGAAGTGAGAAAAAGTTCGTATAGGCATAGGCCACGAACATAAGTCCCACAGTACGAACTTAGGTAGCCTAAGTTCGTATGTTCTTGGGCTTGAACTTATAAGTTCGTGGGCTTGGGCCTTGAATGAACTTAGGTGTTATAATATGAACATAATCAGTTATTTTCAATAACTTTCAGAGAAATAGACTTTCAGAGCGAGTATCAGTGCACGTACGAGCTAGAAGAGATTTCAGAGAGTTTTCGGAGCAATTCACCGTGTGGGGTCGTTGATTCTATCGACTAGCATTGTGTTCAGCTCCGTGTTCCGCGCGTGATCGATCTGTTAAGCATCTAACGAGGATTCTACACTCGTTGGACGACATCACGCCTTGATTCGATCCGCAGACGTGGTGACCTTACAAGTGGTATCAGAGCCAATCGTGAATGTTCTTCGTGTTCGTCACGTTTGGTTGAACATTCATATGGTTTCTTGGCGTTCTTTAGGACAAATCATGTGATTTTCGATGTTTTCATAGTTTTTCAAGTAATCTTATTGGCAAACATTTATCTTAGTTCAACTTTTCAGTCTAAATCATTGTTTTTAATCTTGAAAACATTGATTTAATCTGAAATTTTGAAAAAGTCGAATTTTTGGCCAAAAAAAAAAAGGAAAGACAAGTGCGGAAGTGCAACACTAAAAGTGTGTTGACAAAGCTACTTGATTGAACCTTCTATGATGTTGGGAAATATTCTAAGTATGTCAAGCTGTTAGTTAGCTTTCTCAAACTGTTAGTAGTATTTCTGTGTAATTACAAAGTTCAAGCTGCTAGTTAAATAAGTTCGAGCTGCTAGTTCAAAAGTTCAAGTTGCCAGAGTTAAAAGTTCAAGCTGCTCAACAGTATAACAACAGAAAGTGCTGAAATTCAGGAAGTGATATATATTTCAAGATTTGAATATATTCCAAGCATATCTACTACCAGAGAAATCAGAGGTCTTCAAGGAAAAAATCAGAAGGCTATATATATAGATAGACTAGGTCTTTTGATTGTAAGTCTGTACGTGAAAGTTTTGTAATTCTGTGGTTCATTGTAATTGCTTTCTGATAAAGTTTCTCAAGCCTCTAAGGTTGTAAAACCCTAAGAACAGTCTTTGTTCTTCGTCTAATCAAACAGATTTGAGGTGATTGTAATCAGTGATTTTGGCAATATAAAGGATTTGAGTTTAGTTATATTAATCTGTTATTTATTTTGAAAGTTTTCTTAAAACAATTAAGTGTTATTCCACAAACTTCTTAATTGGACTTTGATTCAATACAAGGTTATTGGTTTACACTCTGATTTATTAAAACCAGTTAATCTTAGGTGATTTTTGATCTTGACATATGACACTCTCGCAAAAAGATTTAGTTAGTGTGTTTTTATCGTTAAAATTCAGCAATTAAATTTTACATTATTTTATTTTCGTTTATTTTACTTCAATTAGTTTTATTTAACTTGGTTCATTTTATTTATTATATAAATAGGATTGAGGTCATTTACTAGGATGCATTTTAGTTGGAGAAACAAAATTGCATGATAATCTGTTTGCTTAGTGTGAAGTGTTTCGTAAAGTTGAAAAAGTTTCGTAAAATTGAAAAAGTTGAAAAAGTTGAAATTTTTTCAAAATTTTCACTCAAGTTCGAAGCTCAGCTTCACACGAACTTAAGCATGGTTCGAACTTGTCTCAGCTAAGTTCGAGACACAATTGAGGATATAAATAGGTCAACAGAAGAATATTATTTCACCTACTCTCGAATTTATCCTCACGAACATAAATAGGCGATCTCAAACTTATTGAAGCGATTACGAACTTGTCGTATTTTCGATCATGCTAACTGTTCCACGAAGATCCACACATTCCCTCGAACATACACTTAGCATTAGTTGTTTTGTATCACAAATCACTAAGTAAGTGATGATTTGGACTGTTTTAATGGTTTAAAGTCAAAAATTTTGAGTTTATAATAACTGAAACCTAGGTATTCGATATACATAGTTTAGGTTTATAAGACTTGAACTAAATCATCAATAACATCGATTAGAACCTATTAGGACTATATTCATTAGTAATTTAAGTCTAAAAAGGTTTAAATCATGAGATTGAAGTTGAAATTGTCGACTTCGAACTTGTTCTACATGTCACGAACTTGTTCTACAAGCTACGAACTTGACGGGTCTACGAACTTAGATCAAAATATCTACAAGTTCGTAAACTGACAATTTCGAGGGTTGAAACTTAAACAAGTTCGTAGGGCGCTTGTTTCTTACGAACTTGCACCTAAATTCGAAGGTGATTAAGTTCATTCGAACTTAATCAAGTTCGAATGACATCAAAAATTTTCCAAAATTGAATTTTTCAAAATTTAACTGTTTGTTGTGTGTGCAGGAATGGCAGATCGTGCTTTCTTCAATAAGCACAGTATGATCATTAGCATAGACCTCCAAGCGGCGGAGGCGCAGCCATATAGAGAAATTTTGAAGTTTTTGACCAGCTGAAGGGTTGCGTATGCGCTGACTCACAATCGGACACTTATTCTTCAATACATCCGACAGTTTTGGGGAACTCTGCATGTCGATAATTCCACAGTACCTCCAATTTTTAGGGCTACAGTTAATTGACATGGAATTTCATTTTCAGCAGCAAATCTGAGGGAAATTCTACAGTTAGAGTCAGCAGACCAAGAAGATGGTCCGACAGCTTTTCCAGCGGCTATAAGGCAATCGGCTTTTCAGAGAATGGGATATGCTCAAGATCTGGAAAAGGCATCTTATGTGAAGAGTGGTCTAATAGGCCAGTGGCGATACTTGATGCACGTAATGCTTGTTTGTTTCGCGCCAAAGAAAGCCGGTTTGATACGATGACATCTAAGCTTCAATCCGGGATGCTCTCGTTAGTCTACAATAAGCCATTCAACTTCTATGGCTTTTTCTTTGGGGAGTTTGTACACCAAATAACAGCACCTACCCGTGAAGGATTTTTGCTTTACCCCCGATTCGTGATGATGATCATCAGGCACTTTTTTCCAAATCTACCACCCTTGCCAGAAGTCGTTGTTGTGGCAGCAATTGATAAGCGAGTTTTTGCTGACTGCCAGTCACATAAATCAAGAAGGGCAGAGCAAGTTAGTACCCAGATGACGCCTTTGTTAGGAGCTATTATAGATCCAGAGTTTGTGACACCGAATGCCGAAGATTGGATGGATAATGGCCTCAACAGCAAGCACCAGCACAAGCACCGGTTGGTCAAGCTCCACCTACTTCTCAAACGACAGCGGCACCTGTGGCTACCACATCGGTAGCTCAGGCTGACCCAATTCAGGAGACGTTAGAAGAAATATCCGCTCAAGGGGCAGCAACACAAGAGTCCATAACAAAGGAATTAGTTTAAGATATTCTTTAGCCGCTGGAGGCCATAGACAACATTTTTGAAGATATCGAGAATTACCAGCCTGAACCATCACAAGTGGCTATTAAGAACGCGTCTGATACAACTCAGACATTGAGAGAGATATAAGGGAAGCTGCGAATCCTTCCATTGTGTTCGATACACATGAAACTTGACTTGTAGTACGTCGACAAAAGGTTCGTCGTCCAGCTTTTAGTCTTCGCGATGAAGATGAAGGATACGAAGATTTTGTAATCAAAGAAGAGGCGTTGGTTGCAAGGCAACAACGGACCAAGCGATAACGCCTAGCTCAAGAAGGGTCGTCCACCTCAATCGCCGTTCCATCATCATCCACTGCCACCACTCCATCAACAAAAACATTAACAATGACAGACGCCCAAGCCATTAATCACCTAAAAGCAAAAGTTGATTTCCGAACAGTCCAAATTTTCCATCTGTCAAAGGCCGTCAGTGAGCTACAGCAACACAATGCCTTGTTAGATCAAACCAACGTGTAGTTTCATAAAACAGTGGCGACTCAACAAGATCAGATAGCTACTCTACAGTCCCTCCTAGAGAAGATTTTGAAAGATCGTGCTGCTCAGGGGGAAAGTAGTTGTAAAGGAGATGAGTTGAGGGGGAGTAATAGAGAGGATGAAAGAGACGACCCTAGTGCACAACAAAAAGATAGTGAGCTAGAAGATCTTTCTCAACAGACTGCTCAGCAATCTGATTTTCAGAGGGAGCCTGGATCATCAGGCTCAGGCTCGGACAAAGGTAAAGGCAAGGCTCCTGAAGCTTCAGAAAGTGTTCAAGACGAAATAAGTGGAGCCTTGGCCGGGTTAGAAGATGATGATGTAAGATTTGATTTTGAATATGACTTGGATCAAGAAGAGCTTGAGGAAGGAGAATTTATTCCAGAAGATATACCTGATTGGAAGTCAGACGATGAGATTGTGATAGACGAAGATGATGAAGCTGATGATGTAGTGATACAGAAGCAACCTATTACTGAGCAATATGTAAATATAGACCAGAATCCAATAAATCTAGATGTGCTGAGATCTACACTTAATGATTAATCGGATTTTGATGTACCTCAAATGCCAGATAGGGAGCTAACCAAAGAGGAAAAGAGGAGCCTCTGGTTCAAGAAGGAAGAGAAAAGGGCCGAATTGGCAGTAAAGGAGAAAATCAAGCTGCCTAGTCCAGGAAAGTTATCTGGAGGGATTCTAAGCTGGTTCTTTGACAGGGAACTGCAGCTATTTGTTCTAAAAAGAAGAGATGGGCTTCAGTACCTGAGGAGAAAGCTTAAAGTTTTTAATTCATTGCCTAAGTATGAAGTAAAAGAGTTGGCATGGAAAATTTTGATCAACCTGGGAGACGACCAATATGCTGAAGTGATAACAAAGATTATCAGAAGAGAAGGTTGGTCTGGGAGGTTTGAGAGAAATAAAAAAAGGACAGGGAATAGAGTCATGGATGAAACAAGAATAGATCCATTGACTGGCAGGCCGTGGATGAGGATGTTCTCTAAACCCGTTAAGTGCTTAAAGAAGCTTCCGTTGAAGATCAAGCCACAAGACGTTCTGAAGAACATGAAGTGGTAATATGTTGACAACGAGACAGCTGAAGCAATAATGGAAGACGAAGACGAAAAAGTTATTTTAAAAGTATATGATCCCTTGCACCTTGTAAACCTTTCTCGCGGCGACTTGCTGAAGCTTCATGAGCAGCCAATCTATTTTCATGAAGGTTGGAGTGTTGGTACACCCTGTGTGACGATAGCAGTCTAAGTATAGTTAGCATTTTGTGTAAGTCAAGTTACGTAATAGTGAATATTGACTAGAGCTTGATATATGTGATTATGTGTGTTTGATATTGGTTGATTGTATGTTTGAACTTGATGTAATGCATTACAAGAAGTTCAAACATAAAGTTCAAAGATAAATTCAAACATAAGTAAAAACATAAGTTCAAATATAAGTTTCATATGTGAAATTCGAATTTAGAATAATTTCGAATTTGTTATTGAAGGAAATTCGAATTTGTAGTAAATTTGAATTTGTCAGAGAGGTAAAATTCGAATTTGTCAGGTAGACAAATTCGAATGGGCCTTGGGCCTATTTCGAGTTTGTCCTATGACAAACTCGAATTGGTCAGTATAATTAAGGACTAACTCGAATCATTATGTGACTTTTGCAGAATTTCGGAGAGTAATTAAGCAAAGGCGATCTCGAGTTTCCTAGTAATCTTAGAGTATTTTCGGAGAGAATCATCGTGTAGGTACGTTCGTTGCCGTTCGCATAACATCTTGGTAGTCTCCGTGGTTCGTGCTTGTGATCTTACCGTCAAGCCGCTAACGAGGATTCCGCACTCGTTGGACGGTGTCGCGTCTAGATAGATCCATAGAGTGAAGACCTTACAAGTGGTATCAGAGCCATTGGGGTGTTCTTCGTGTTCTTCGTGTTCATAAGATACATCCTAGGTTTCTTGACGTTTTGGACGGTTTTAATCACGATTTTGGAGTTTTCGAGCTTTTCAAATTAAATTTCGGGAAATACTTTGTTGTAGTTCAAGTTTTTGACCAAAATCAGTATTTTTACTTGTAAAAATATTGATTTAATCTGAAAAACTTGAAAAACTCGAAGTATTTGCCGTTTTTCGAATTTGCGGCGCTCGAGTTTAGTAAGGGAGTATTAGGGTTTTCTGGAATTTCGAGTTTGACCAAAATACGCTCCTTTCGAGTTTCCTTAAAGTTTGCTTCGAGTTTGGCCAACTCGAAATTGCTTGGATTTCGATTTTACACTAGGATCGAAATTGGATATTCGAATCTAGTTTGGTGTTCGATTTTAGTTGGGTTTTCGAATTTAGTGGATCTTCGAATTTAGTGTCGACTTTGTCATTAATTTCGATTTTTGTTGGATTTCGAATTTAGTTCAAAAATAGTTTAAAATAATTAAGTTCGAATTTACCCAAATTCGAAAGAATTATTTTAAATTAATTTCGAATTAAATTAATTAAGGTTAAATCCGAAAATATTTGAAACAATGACAAGTCTACAGAGGTTTATGGAAATGGATCACGAGGTTGGTAAGGCGAATTCTCCACCGAAATTAATGAAAATTGAGGATTATTACTGGTGGAAGGATAGGTTTGCCGACTTCGCAAGATTTAATGATATGCGAATGTGGATCTGTATCGACGAGGGATACATTCCACCTACTGCAGAGGTTGAAGGGCGTCAGTGAGTGTTAACATATTCAAAAATGAAAGATGAAGATAAGAAAGTTTATGAGGCCGAAAACCGTGCATTCGCTATCATCAGAATGGCGTTACCTCAATAGATCTTGCACACCTTCCGTAATCAGAAGACAGCAAAAGAGCTGTGGGATGCGTTGGAGAAACGGTGTGAAGGTAATCCGAGGGTCAGAAAGAAGACTCAGGGGAATGGCTACAGCTTTCTTTTCAGGGGAAACATCGTCACCGGCTGAAACAGAAGACTCAGTAGGTAGGGCTTTCTTAGGGTTTGCTAGACCAGAAGAAAAGCAGCATCAGGCTACTCCGGCATTTACATCTCAAGGGTACTCTAAGATTCCTATGAGTGCAAAATCGGCTGAAGACCATCTGAATCTGTTGGCTTCATTCGTGGCCGCTTACGGCAATTGCGTTCAGGGCAAAATAAACGATCCTGCACTTTGGGATGAGGATTACGATCAGGTAGATCCTGATGATCTTGAAGAGATGGATCTGCAATGGCAACTGGCCATGGTAACTCAGAGAGTTAAAAGGTTCATCAAAAGAACGGGAAGGAATCTGAATGTTAGTAACAATAAGATTGGATTCGACAAGTCCAAAGTTAGGTGTTACAACTGTCAGGGGTTAGGACACTTCGCTAGAGAGTGTCAGAGACCGAAATTAGAGAACTACCAGGGACAGTATCAGAATCAACAGGGACAGAATCAGAATCAATCGCAAGGGCGATATCTACCGAGTAGTTCAACCAGTCAAGCGAATATAGCTGGTCTGTTATCCAATGTCACATCAGACAGACAGCTAGATGGAACTTATGACTGGAGTACACATCCAGAGTCGAACGCTACAGCCTTTATGGCTGAAGTGACTGAGACTGGAAGTGAAGGAGCAGTGGAAAAGACAGGGGACAGCAGTCCGAATGATAGCAGTCCGATGTGGGTAGAAAAGTCAGCTGATCAGACAATTCTAGAGTTTACCGCACAGATGGCCAATGTGGAATCGGATCATGCCAAGGTAACTCTAAACTTTTCTCTTTTCCATGATTTATGTGTTTTATGTGCTACATCTAACGATAGGTTAAATTTAGTACTGGAATCACATGAAACAATATCTGCTCAAAATGAAACTTTAAAATCAGATAATGCAAGCCTAATGGATATAAAGCAAGATCTTAGGGATAAGCTTAAGGCTGATGCACAGGATGTTGTAGTTCTAAAAGACAAACTGAGCGAACAGTGTGTTAGATTAGAACTAATGTATGAACATGTTGAGGCATTAACCAAGGAGCTTAAATCCAAAGAAGTAGAGCTAGCCGAGTCTAAGGTAAAGGTAGCTGAGGTCAACAGTAAACTTGAAAAGTTTAGGAACTCATCTCTTAACCTAGGGAAAATCTTAGATGCACAGCGTTAGTCTAAGAAGCCTGTAGGTCTAGGATATCATGAGAGTCCTCCACCTTTCAACGATAACTATGTACCTCAACCTCAGGAGAAAACTGAGAAATCAGTTGAATCAGAGGAAATACCAGAACCAATGTCTGAAATTGCAAAGGAAGATGAAACAAAGGTGACTGCTAATAATATCAGGATTAAGAAAGTTAAGTTTGTGCCATCCTCTAGTGATAAACCTGTAGGACAACACAAAATTGACTTTAATGATTAGGAGGAGGAACCAGTCCCTGTAGTTAAAACAAAAGAGCCAGACACTAGTGAGACACCTAAGTCAAAGGGCACACACAAAAAGTCGATTGACAAAATGTCTTGCTTTAGATGTCATGAAAAGGGGCATGTTGCATCTAGCTGTCCACATAGGAAAGTAGATTCTACACCTAAGAATGGAAAGCCAGCACAAATTCAGCCTTCTCCAAGTGTAGCAAGCACTAGTAGTTCTCAATCTACCGAGAAAACTGTGCAAACCGCACCCAAGTCTGCTGTGAAACAAATGCCTGGGTCAGGTCAAACCAGAGAAGTGATTAGGACTAATTCGCCCAATCGAGTCAATAATCAATCTAGGTCAGGACCGCCAAAACATTATAGGAGTACTACACCTAGCAGAGCTTACACTCCGGTTACGTCACACACTCCTGTAAGACACCAAACACCAGGTAGAGCCCAGGGATACCAATCGGAAATGCATTATAATTGTAATTATTCTAGAGCTCCACAGCGAATGCCGACACAAAGGCCGAGAGTGAACTAAATCACTCAGCACCACAACAGGCTCAAATTCAAAAACCAAGTCACCTGAACGGCGAGATGGGTATTTGAAAGAGTTTAAGTATGTGGACGAGAATGGTATTACCAAGTCAGTTATGGCTTGGGTACCCCGTGATAACTATCCTTTTTTCTTACATGTGCAGGAGAAAACTACAGGTCCAAACAACAAATGGTTCGTCGACAGGGGTTGCTCCAGGCACATGACAGGGGAAAGAAGTCTTCTCGCAGACTTCAAGGGTGGGAATCATGGATTTGTATCATTCGCTGGAAATAAAGGAGGAACTATCAACGGTACTGGAGTGGTCACTAATGGGACTATCCAATTGGATCAAGTTTATCACGTTGATAAATTGGTTCATAATCTCATTAGTGTATCTCAAATCTGTGATAAGAAGAACTTAGTGGTTTTCACAGACACTGAGGCGTTAGTGCTGAAACCGGGATTCACGGTACCTGAAGAATGGATACTGATGAGGGCTCCAAGGAAGATTGACTTGTACATGCTTGACATGAACAAGCCGGAATCTTCGATGGGTCCAATTTGTCTGCTATCAAAAGCTTCAGAGACGGAATCGGTTTTGTGGCACAGACGCATGGCACACTTGCACCTAAGGAAGATGAACTACATTACGAAAAATGGATTGTTGCAAGGTGTTCCCATGAAGAGTTTTCAGTTCGAGGACAAGTGTCTACCGTGCAAGAAATGGAAACAACACAAGAAGTCACATAAGTCCAAGACTAAGAACTCAATCGCTGCCACATTCGATTTGTTGCATATGGACCTCTTCGGACCAATCAACAAAAGGAGTATAGGTGGTAGTTGGTACTGTTTAGTTATTACTGACGATTACTCACGTTTTTCTTGGGGTTTTTTTAGGTACAAAGGACGAGACGGCTGCAAAGCTTATCGGGTTCTTCGACCAAGTATAAAACTCTTACGGAACGAGGGTTAAGCGTATTAGAAGTTATAATGGAACAAAGTTCAAAAACACTGTTATTGGTGTATATTGCCTATCAAAGGGCATAGTTGTAACATCCTCAAATTCAATTACTGTAATTCGGAGTTATTTAGGCGGATAATTTATAATTAAGTTGAATTATGAGCAATTATTATGTATTTGGGATATTTAAAAGTTTGACGCTATTTTAAGAAGTTACGAAGTTTGAGAATTAATAATTATTATTATGGAATATTATGAATTTAAAAACCTATTAATTGTAAATTTAAGAATAAATCAGTATTTTATGGAACCGGTTAAGTTGAGGGGTGAAATGTGCAAAATGATGAAAATGGGAATAAAAGGCTAAAGCCTTTCATTTTTTATGGTTACTCTCTCTCTCTACACTTTCTCTCTCTAGAATTCTCTCTACTTCTCTCTACGATATCTCACAAACCGACCGGCCGATTATCGAGATTTATACGTCATCGGAAAGATCTCGAGGAGTACAACAACAATCTACGGTTGGATTTTTTATTTCGTACGAATTGAGGTAAGAATCGACCCTTTTAAGTTTGTTTATTTCGGTTTTGAAGAACTTAGATTCGAATCTGCCATTTTTACGTGATTTGGAGCTAGTTTTGCTTGAAATCTTGCAAGAATGTGATAGTATATGTGTAATAGAATCAAACCTAGGTATAATACTTGATATATTCATGATTTAAGGCTTTGAAATGAAGGATTTAAGTTGTAAAGATGAACAAACTCGAAAATACCAAGAACACAGTCGAAATGCAAGAACAAACTCGATTTTTGTACTAAATTCGAGCATGAATTCGAGTTTGACACCATGGAATCGAATCTAAGACCCTAAATTCGAATATGGTTTTAATTTATCCTTAGGAGTTCGAGTTTAGTCATTAAATTCGAAGGAAATTCGAATTTAACCCCCGAAATTCGAATTTGATGCCTAAAATTGAAAACCCACTCTCTAAACTCGAATATTTTGAATGAAACACATAAAATAACAAGAGTTATCCAAAGGACAAGGGGTGAACTTGAAATGGGTTCAAACTTAGTTGTGGTTCGAATTTGGATATGGATCCGAAATGGGGGAAAAATATTGCAAAACTTACAAAACTTGGTCTTATGAATTTAAACGGTTTTTGACTCGAGGTATTGTTGAAACTAATTTAACAGGTCCCTTGTGGTGTTGTTTAACCCACAGTGGGGTACTTGGTGGATCCGGTTGATAGCCCGAAGAGAAATAATATTGAAGTTTTATTTACGCACCCACGGTGAGTACAGTAGATTTCGCATGTTTATATCTGTTTTATGTTAAGCTTTGCCTGCTGAGACCTGTTGCTTCATTTACTTGTTTTGAATTCTACTAACTTGCGTAGATTTAGATGCACATTCATACTTGTTGCATGTCCTTTCGATTGTTGTGCATCTAGTGATGGACCGGTGGGTCGCATCAATTACTCTGATGTTACTGCACTATATGACCTGGAGCTGATCCCTCCAAGGCCCGGTAGGCAGTATGTCATCCCCGATCGTACGTTTGTCTCAGATGGTATGTTTAATGCCGAGCTTTGGGCTCGAAGGGGCTGCGGCTCTGGTCCGTACTTAGTGTACGAAGAGGGTATCCGATGTTTGTCATCTGTGTTACCTTTGGGCTTCATAAAGATTTATAAAATGCGTAATCTTTGTATTCACTAAGCATCCGCTTATTCCCCAGTTGTTTATTTTTATTTTACAGGAAAATGGAAGTCTACCGCCGGACCTTCTAGTTAGGTCATTCGTGAAGATTCGGAAGATTTAATACTATATAATCGGTAATCATGCTTTGGGACAATGTTATATTATATTCTGGATGTTGTAATAATTGTATTGGGCATGTAGACTTAGATTTGGTACCTTGTAGCACCGTAGGGTGTTTGACACTGTTGCACTACTTTTATTATGTGTTTTTAATGCTTCCGCACTTAAATTAGGTTATCAGATCATTATGTAATGTTATGTTGGTGATTAATCCTGGGTGTTTTGTAATTGGTGGTTGTTGTGGCAGGGTGTCACAATAGTGCATCAATTCAGTACACCATATGAGCCACAACAAAATGGGGTGGCCGAACGGAAAAACAGGACATTGATTGAGGCAGCAAGGACCATGCTTTCGGATTCAAAGCTTCCTACCATGTTTTGGGGGGAGGCAGTGAATACCGCTTGTCATGTGTTAAACAGGGTCCTTACTGTCAAATCTTTGAACAAAACCTGTTATGAAGTTTTGAATAAACGGCCACCTAATTTAACTGGCTTCGAACCTTTTGGAGTACCATGCACTTTAATGAAAACAAAACATCAACCTAAGTTTGGTGAAAAGGCTGACGAAGGATATTTCCTAGGTTATGTGCCGAATTCGCCAAACAAACGGGTTTTTAATAAATCTAATGGGACATTGGACATTGTGTATAATATTGATGTTACAAGTTATACACATGAACCCCAAAAGGGTCCGGAATGGCTATTTGATTATGATAAATTATTTGAGTCATTTAACATTCCTTTTGATGGAAATGCAGGTACAATCGATCAAGACATGGCGTCATTGAATCTGAATGACGTGGGTCTAAGTTTTCCGAGGACTACCTTTCCATCATCATCCGAGCCTACATCAACTGAAGATAGATCTCCAGAAGTTAATGATTCTGAAATGCGTACAAACGAAGTTCAGACAACAAGTCCTAACTCTGAAGACAGTGTCCATGAGGAAGAAAATGTAGAGTCTAAAGTCGTTCCCCCGTTAGGAGAGATAAGATCAAATTTGGGAGAAAATCTTAGAGTTAACGAGATAGAAACATCTAGGATGAACAAGAATCACCCTATTGAGAATATCATAGGAAGTCCTAGTGTTGGTGTGAGGACTAGGAGTAGTTTGAATAACAACACAGTGTTGTTGTCGATGATAAATGACTCCGAGGCCTTCCATACCTGCCTCTACTCATGTTTCATCTCGCAAGTAGAGCCGAAAAATGTGCAGATGGCACTATAAGACAACTCTTTGGTTGAAGCGATGCAGGAAGAACTGTCACAGTTTAGGAAACTAGAAGTGTGGGAGTTAGTTCCGTTACCTCGAGGAGAAGTTGGTATAGGAACCAAATGGGTTTTTAAGTGCAAGAGAGATGATCGGGGTTTAGTCACTCGCAACAAAGCAAGATTAGTTGTAAAGGGTTTCAACCAGGAGGAAGGAATCGATTACAATGAAGTGTTCGCGCCAGTGGCAAGGTTGGAAGCAATTCGTTTGTTTCTGGCTTTCGCTTCCTTCAAAGGTTTTAAAGTTTATCAGCTAGATGTTAAGAGCGCTTTCCTTTATGGGAAAGTGAAGGAGTTGGTGTATGTGGAACAGCCACCTGGGTTTACAGATCCGAAATATCCAGACAGAGTATATCGGTTAGATAAGGCTTTGTATGGGTTACATCAAGCACCTAGGGCATGGTACGAGACTCTATCCAACCATCTTTTAGAAAACGGGTTTGAAAGAGGAAGGATAGATAGTACGCTGTTCGTGAAGCGAAAAGGTGAACATTTCATCTTGGTACGTGTACGTCGATGACATAATATTTGGGTCATCAGACGAGCAAATGTGCACAGACTTTGAAAAGGTTATGAAGTCAAAGTTTGAGATGAGTGCGATGGGTGAGTTAAACTTCTTTCTGGGTTTGCAAGTCGATCAGAGGAAGGAGGGCATGTTTATTCATCAGACGAAGTATGTCTATGACATCTTAGAGCGCTTCAGGATGGAAGGAACTAAGCTAAAAACTCACTTCAGCAAGCCGATTCAAGTGAATCACAATCTCGGACCGGGTACTGAAAGTGATACCGATGTGGATCTGACGTTATATTGGGCCATGATTCGATCACTTATGTATTTAACTGCTTCAAGATCTGATATTATGTTTGATGTTTGTATTTGTGCTAGGTTTCAAGCTAATCCAAAGGAGATGCACATGAAAGCTGTGAAGCGGATTCTACGATACCTCAAGTCGAAACTGAAGCTGGGACTTTGGTATCACGCGGAGGGCGATCTGGAATTGGAGGCGTTCACGGATTCAGACTACGGAGGATGAAGCTTGACGCGCAAGTCAACAACTGGAGGTTGTCAATTCCTAGGAGGGAGGCTAGTTTCCTGGCAATGCAAGAAACAGACTTCGGTAGTCGTGTCAACGTGCGAGGCCGAATATGTTGCTGCTGGTAGTTGCTGTTCACAGGTTTTGTGGATACAACAACAATTGCGGGATTACGGTTTGGCTTATACTCAAACTCCTATTAGGATAGATAACCAGTCAACAATTGCAATAACTAATAATCTAGTTAAACATAATAAAACCAAACACATAGACATAAGACATCATTTTATACGTGATTGTGCTGAAAAAGAACTTAATTAAGCTGGTAAAAGTTGCAATGGATGATAATAATGCAGATTTATTTACCAAAGCTTTTGATAAGTCACGGTTTGAGTATTTAATTCAACTAAACGGAATGCGTAATCCAGAGTAAAGTGACCTTAGTAGAATTTTATTTCCTTTTATAGCATTAGCATTTCTTTCTGTTTATAGTAAGTCTAGTTGCTTAGGATAGTTTCCTTTTAGGGTAAGTTAGTAGGTTATTTTATTTTCTTATTTTTTATGAAAAACAAAAGAAAAAATAGAGAAAACCATAAAAAGTTCAAAAAAAAAAAAAGAGAATATCAGAAAATGAGTTAAGTCTTAGATGAATAGGGTCGAAGTGACGAAAATTAGCACAGTTAATACAAACTCTAAGTGATTTAACTTTCACACATAATGCACCTATAATCCTAAGTGTTATACATTATCTGGTTTGATATGTTGGTAGGCATAATACATATAGGGAGTCTCAAGGCTAATAAAATATTCAAGAAAAAGTCAGACGTGTCACTAACTTAGATGTATGACCAACTGGTCTTAATTTTTATGTTAGAGACATACAAACTTTGATTCTAAATGAGGTATGCAAACTTTCTGGGGATGTATAGCAACATCATATACATCTTAAAGAAATGAAAAGAATAGAAAAATCATATACTAAGTTGAGAGTTAAAACAAGTAACTCTGTTGTACGTAAGTACAGATCTGTTGCCTCTGGTATGACTCGAGTTAGCAAGATAAGTCGCTTTGTTGTACGTCGGTACAGACATGTCACCGCTGTCTTGCTAGCTTTAACAATAAACTCTAAGACAAACTAAGACACTCTGTTGTATGTAAATACAGACCTGTGTCCGATGTTTGCCTTTTAAAGAAAGTTTGCAATACCAAAAAGTTATAATCATTGTGTGTATGCCTTGATCATAAAAGTATGTCTAAGTATGAGTCACGTAAGGTAATTTCTTGATAAATAAAAAGGCCAACGGATATTCCGAAATGTAACATGTTTAAAGGGAAAATAATACCAACAATCGGCTAGAAATGTATGTCACGACAAACAATCAAAGGAATCAAAAAATTCCTAGGTGTGAAAGTTTGAATACTGAAAGTACGTATTTAACACCGCTATCTGATTGAACCTTTCTTTGACTATACTCGTCAAAAATATTCTGTTAAGAGTTAAGTATAGGTTGTAAATTTTAAATAATGTAGATTAGTCTAAGTTTAAAGTTTTGGGTTCAAAATTTTATTTTATTTTATTTTACTTTATTTTATTCTACTTTATATTATTTTATTTTATTTTTTACTTCTTTTTATTTTACTTTTTAGGAAAAAGGTCAAAATTACTGAGGATGCATTCTTAGTTGAATAAAATAAACACGGCGTGAAAATCTTGTGCTTAGGGTAAATGATTTGGAATAGTTTATTCCGTTACACGAAAAAAGTTGGAAAAGTTGAATTTAATTCAAAGATTTTCAAAATTTTCAAGTTAAATTCGAGTTTAAGCCAAAATCGAATGAATATTTGACTTTGGCAATGACTTCGAGTTTGGCAGTAAACTCGAAACAAGTCACAAACTCGAAGGTGGTTAGTATAAATAGGTCAACAGTGACATTCATTATTCACCTACCTTCGATTTTAGTCATTCGAATTTATCCAGAGAGTTTTTCGAGTTTAGTCATTCGAGTTTACCGATTTCGAGTTTCTCACTATTTGTCGAGTTTTTGTCCACGTGTGTTCGAGCATAATACCAAATCTAGGTATAATCAACATCATTATACAAGATTTAGGATGTTTTAGACATAATTTGAGCCAAAATCGACTGATTTTGAGGTTTAGTGGTGTGAACTTTGTATTTCAAAATAACAAAGTTTGAACAGGTGAAACATCAAATTAGTGGCAAAAATCTACGATTAGAACCTATTAGGACTAATGGATGTAATTTTCTAAGTCTAAAATGGTTGAATTCTTGGATTTTTGTTTTAAACATACCGACATCTTCGAGTTTGATCGTGGCTTCGAATTTGATCATGGCTTCGAGTTTGTCCCTCAACTCGAAGTAGCCACTAAACTCGAAATGAGTGTTGTTTTGAATTTGGTATTCGAATTTACCATTAAATTCAAATTATTTGCTTAAAATTTAAAATCAAACTTGTAGAAATTCATATGTGTTGGATTTTGTACTTACACAAGTTCAAAATAAAACAAATTTGAATTTTAGCAAGTTTATGTTTATATTGATTATTCTAATATTTTATACTTTATTTTGCAGACATGGCAGATAGAATTTTTGCTCAAAAGCATAATATGGTCATTTCTCCTGACCGTGAGCTGCCTGAAGCTCAGGCATTCCGCCAGATGGTGGATTTCTTGGCCGCTTTGAGGGTTTCTTATGCCCTGTCGCATAATGTACAGATAGTGATGTCGTACGTACGTGAATTTTGGGACCATCTACAGGTCGATTGTACTGTTACTCCAACAGTATTGAGGACCAGGATTGCTGGACACCCTCTCGTGTTTTCAGCTGACGTGTTACGCAGAGTTTTGCAATTGGGTTCTATGGAGCAAGAAGCGGGCCCTATAGACTTTCCACTGGAGTGTAGGCAAGCTGCATTTATAAGAATGGGATATAGCCTGGATGTGACAAAGTCATCATGTATGAAGAGCGGGTTAATCGGGCAGTGGCGATATCTAGCACACGTCTTCATGGTGTGCTTTGCTCCGAAGAAAGCAGGATTTGATTATATTGTGTCGAAAATTCAGTCAGCAATGATCGCATTAGTCTACAATCAGAGGTTCAGCTATTCGGAAATGTTCTTTGCAGAGTTTGTACATCAGATAACAGCTCCGGCACGAGAAAGATTTTTGCTGTACCCGCAGTTCGTGATGATGTTGATACGACATTTCCTGCCGAATCTGCCGCAATTACCCGACATTAAAAGCGTTGCTGTGATTGCCAAAAGAATATTTGCAGATTGTCGAGCACATAGAGGTGCTTTGGCTAGACCACGAGATGCACCACTTTTTGGTGTAGTGGTTAATCCTGATTTTGTAGCCCCTGAAGGTGCCAACTGGGCCGGGGAAGTTCAAATACCGTAGCAATCGCAACCGCAACAACAACAACAGCAACAGCCACAGCCGAGGCCTCAGCAACAAAGGAGGAGGCTACGACCCTCAGTCAGACAGACTCAGGCCACTAGGCCTTCAACAAGCCGAGTGCAAGAGCCGGAAGAAGCTGGTCCGTCACATGTAGCCCCCGTATCTGATCCACGGGCGGAAACATTAGAAGAGATTTGGGCATCTGGGTCGCATGCAAATGAGGAAATCACCACTGAGCTCGTTGGAGAGATTTTGGAACCTCCAGAAGGGGAAGAAGATGTGTTTAGACAGATAGATGAGTATGTGCATGTTGAACAAGAGAGTGAATCTGACTCTGAATCGGAAGAAGTAGAAGAGATTGAGGTTGAGGAAGAGACAGGAGAACCATCTATCCAAATACGCACATATGGATCCCGAATAATGGTGATAAATCCAGAGGCAGAGAAAAGAAGAGTGTCTAGAGATTCGGATAAGGACGATTCCGATTTCGAGGGTGAGGATCCTACTCCTTTGGTGCCTAGGCATAGGGCCAAGAGGCATCGTTTCATGCAGGGAGCTTCATCGGCCTCTACGTCTGAGCCAGAAGTACCAACCGCTCAGCCATCAGCTTAACCATCCATTCCACCACCATCACCACCACCACCTGTTCAAACATCCATTTCATCGCCAATCATTCCAACACCAATCCAATCCATTCCATCCACTTCATCAACCTTTAATGATAATCAACGGTTTTCTGAGCTTAGGAGCAAGGTCGACTTCCAACAATTCCAATTTTTTCATCTGACAAAAGCCATCGGAGAGATACAGGCGCATAATGTCAATATGGACAAAGAGAATGTCGAGTTAAAGACAGTTGTTGGAAAGATCGAACAGGAGAATCTTGAGCTGAAAACGTTTGTTGCAGATCAGACTGCCCAGATCCGCTCGATGAGATCCCTTATTGAGCAATTACTAAAAAATCTAAAGGCTCAGGGGGAGACAAGCTGCAGAGATTCTGAGGAGCCAATAAGGGGAGATGATGATGAAGGCAATGATCCCGATGCACCTAAAGAGAGTGAGCCAGTAGATTTTTCTGCTGCACAACATGCAGATATTCAGGGGAAGCCAAGTCAGAGTGGAGTTGAAGGAGGAGAGACGAGTTCCTCAAAGGTTATAGAGAGCAACATGAACGAAATCATTGAAGCTCTAATGAATATCGAGGAAGAAGTGTTAGACTTTGACTTTGAGGATGAGATGGAAGATCTGGAAGAAGGAGAATTTGTGCCAGAAGATATAGTTGATTGGAAATCTGATGAGGAGGTTGTGGTAGATGAAGATGACAACGTAGATGAAGTAATCATTCAGTCACAACCTATCACAGAACAATATGTGCAAAACGATCAAAATGTAATTGATATAGATGATATTAAATTGGCCTCTGTGAACGATTCAGAACTGGAGGAAGCTGAAAAAGAGCCAAGCAGAGCTGAACTGTTAAACCTTTGGTTTCGTAAGGAAGAAAAGAAAGCAGAGCCAAAGATGAAGAAGAAGATGAGAATTCCGGTGGCAGAAAATTTCTCAGGAGGTATTATCAGTTGATTCTTCGACAGAGAACTGCAGCTATTCATTCTGAATAGGAGAGATGGACTCCAGTACCTGAGGCGTATGCTTAAAGTGTTTAACACATTGCCGAAGGTAGAAGTGAAGGAGTTAGCTTGGAAAGAATTAATCAACATTGGAGATGACCCTTATGCCGAAGTAATAGCAAAGATAATCAGAAGAGAAGGGAGAACTGGAAAGTTTGAAAGACTCAAGCCAAGTTCAGGAAAGAGAGTTGAGGATGAGTCAAGGATAGATCCTCATACTGGAAAACCATGGGCTAAAATGGTTTACAAACTTGTCAGATGCTTGAAGAAGGTGCCAATAAAATCGATGCCACAAGATGTTCTAGGTAACCTGAAATGGTGGTATATCGATAATAAAACAGTTGATGCAGTCATGGAAAATACAGAAGACAAAGTTATTTTGCGAGTGTATGATCCATTACACCTTATAAACCTATCGAAGGACGACCTGAAGAAGCTGCATGATCAACCTGTCTTCTTTCATGAAGAATGGAGGTCTGAAGCCAGGAAGTACCAGAAGGTAGTAAAAGTGTGTATAGATGTAGGACTATATGCAGGTAGTAGTCTATATAATCCTTAGTACTTAATCAAAATGTAAATAGTAAGAAGCTATCGTCAAGGGGGATTCTGTTGGTACACCCTGTGTGACGATAGCAGTCTAAGTATAGTTAGCATTTTGTGTAAGTCAAGTTACGTAACAGTGAATATTGACTAGAGCTTGACATATGTTATTATGTGTGTTTGATATTGGTTGATTGTATGTTTGAACTTGATGTAATGCATTACAAGAAGTTCAAACATAAAGTTCAAAGACAAATTCAAACATAAGTAAAAACATAAGTTCAAATATAAGTTTGATATGTGAAATTCGAATTTAGAATAAATTCGAATTTGTTATTGAAGGAAATTCGAATTTGTAGTAAATTCGAATTTGTCATAGAGGTAAATTCGAATTTGTCAGGTAGACAAATTCGAATGGGCCTTGGGCCTGTTTCGAGTTTGTCCTATGACAAACTCGAATTGGTCAGTATAATTAAGGATTAACTCGAATCATTATGTGACTTTTGCAGAATTTCGGAGAGTAATTAAGCAAAGGCGATCTCGAGTTTGCTAGTAATCTTAGAGTATTTTCGGAGAGAATCATCGTGTAGGTACGTTCGTTAGCGTTCGTATAACATCTAGGTAGTCTCCGTGTTTCGTGCTTGTGATCTTACCATCGAGCCGCTAACGAGGATTCCGCACTCGTTGGACGGTGTCGCGTCTAGATAGATCCGTAGAGTGAAGACCTTACATGGAGCTCAGAAGGCAAGAAGTACCAGAAAGTTGTTAGAGTTTATATTGAGTGGGGACTTCATGTTGGTAGCAGTTTAAATAAGCCTGGCTCTGTATATTAATGAATATCTAACTAGAAGCTATCGTCAAGGGGGAGTCTTTTGGTACACCCTATGTGACGATAGCAGTCTAGATATGTAATAGATAGTCATATGTAATAGATAAGACTTTATTAATACAAGTCACGTGTGTTTGTTCAGGATTATGTATGATGTCTACATTTGCATGTTAAGTTCTTGATTGTGAAGATAAGTTCTTGATTGTGAAGATAAGTTCTTGAAGTGAGAATAAGTTCGTATAGGCATAGGCCACGAACTTAAGTCACACACCTAAGTTCGTATGTTCTTGGGCTTGAACTTATAAGTTCGTGGGCTTGGGCCTTGAACGAACTTAGGTGTTATAATATGAACTTAATTTTTTATTTTCAATAATTCTCGGTGAAATAGACTTTCAGAGCGAGTATCAGTGCACGTACGAGCTAGAAGTGATTTTAGAGAGTTTTCGGAGCAATACACCGTGTGTGGTCGTTGATTCTATCGGCTAGCATTGTGTTCGGCTCCGTGTTCCGCACGTGATCGATCTGTTAAGCGTTTAACGAGGATTCCTCACTCGTTAGATGACGTCGCACCTTGATTCGATCCGTAGACGTGGTGACCTTACAAGAGATTTCACATTCAAAGCAAGAGACTATTTAAAAGCATGGCATGAATCAGAATCCAACGAAAGCAATTCAGCACGAGAACATCTAGAACATTGTTTAACATGAGATTTATTACAGACAATATTATCTACCGGACTAATCCTATCTGTAACACATAAATCTTTCACTCCCCATTCTTGTCTAAAACTCTTGTTTTTCTTTGCCTTTTCCTTCTTTCTCCATACTTTCTTCGATGAACTTTTCACAATATAATCTGACATAACAGAAGAACGAGAATTAGTCAATTTTGAATTAACCATATTCTGCAAAATTTTCATACCTTCAGAAGCATGTGCTTTCTTTTCAGTCGAAACCTTTGATGAAGAGGATTCACCTTTTTCGAATCTTGGATTAACAAAAGTAACTTTTGTTGTCTCCTTTTCCTTATGTAAAATAGATGAAGATACTGATTTAACCTTAGATTGTTTATCAGATTGTTTTCAAAATACTTATAGGTTTTTTGGGTTTATCAGATTGTTTGTCATGGAGTGGTTTAATAAATTCTTCAATCTTGACAAACATTTCCTCCAGTGAGTTAAAATCAGAGTTTACGCACATATCAAATTCCTTTTCAGAATTGATAAAATCAGGTTGAATTGAAGAAATCTGATATGGTTGAGTTTTGCTTTCAGGCTGATTTTTCAGTTTTATTTCCAAATCTTTAAGTTCAGCCTGAAGTTTTTCATATTCAGACTCAAAAGTTTTAAGCTTTAATTCTATATCAGAATTAATCTTTTCAAGAATTGAATTTTATATGGCTTTTGAGTGGAAGTAGTATTTTCAGACAAATCTTTATCAGAATAAGTCTGAATATACTCTTCTAAAATGCATAAATTTTGATAACTGTCATTTAACTTGTTATAGTCCAAAGTATTTTGCATTTTGTCATTTCTCAACCTTTTCAGATCTTCAGTTGATTCTACCTCATTTGAAGGTTTTAAGAATACCATTTTCAATCCTAAATTCATATATCTAACATCATAAAGAGTTGTTGAAGTTGAAACAGCTTTTGTTAGATATTTAGGATTTGTCCAACCAATTTGGAATTATCAAATTCGGTATCTTTTGGTTGATTCAAATGGATATATTGTACTCAGCAAATTTCAGTTTTTCTTTTAAGTCAGATATATTGTTACTCAGCTTTTGATTCTCACTTTCAATTTCTTTGTATTTATCATGCAAATCAGAAACTGATCTGGTACTAATGACTTATCCTTGGAAAATTCTAACACTAACGCATGTTCTTGTCTTAATTTGTTTTTCAAGGAATTGACATTTTTCTTTTCGGCTTTTAATGATTTTTCAAATTGTTTTAGCATATAAGCCATCTGAGTAAGTTTCTGTTCTAGCACACAGGAGTTATAATCATGAGAATCAGAATTAGAATGTACGCCGGGTGTCTCTGAATTGTCTGAGGCATCTGTATCTGATCCGTCATCTTCCTGATCTTTACTACAACCTGCTTCTCCTGTGGAATTTTTTGTACATGAGATGACAAATGTTTATTCTAGCAAAGTGCTTCAAATTAGCTATTGTTTTCAATACAAAACTTGTGTCAAGGTAGCTTTATAGTAGTATTTTTTTTGCCACTTCGACATCTGTTTAATCTTTGAAATTGACAGCAATTTTACATAGGGCAATAACATGTAGTAAGAAGTCAAATTCATGATGATAAGTTCATCTAAGGTGATCCATGTGTATTTTTAAACAGATTATATACATTTTTTTGTGCGATTTGTACCTTAATAATAAAAAATGGACTTAATGGTTTTTATGATAGATTACATATATTATGGTAGGTATGTCAATTTTATGATAAGTGGATCAAAGTCATAATTATGACTCATGGTAATTATGACTCTTAGATATATTGGTGTTGGGAACTTTTTGCATGCAAGTAATTTAACATTTATGCTAACAACATAATTTTCATGTACGATTAACAAAAATGTCATAGGTATCCGTAACTCATCCGTCGATTCATCTTCCGGTTTGTTTTGAAGTTTAATATTGTTTGATTTGGGTCTTAATTTATTTTGGTTTGTGGTGACAATTCAACACAGCCATCCATTCATTATAGTTGTTTCCAAAGTTTTAGATTAATTCAAAGGCTCGTTGAGTCAGTTTTAGAGGAAGTCCAAAAGGAATACGGAGCAAAAGCAAATGTGTAGAAATAAAATATTTGATAAAAAGCGCACATCAACCCTCATCATCCTTCGTTCTAATTATAAGATAAATTTAGGTTTTTCAAATTGATTTTGTTGTAATTAATGAGTAATGTTAAAGTGATTTGAAATGACTCGTGGTTGGTTATGTTACCTTTTTTAGGTGGAACGATCGTTGTTAAGAACACCATTGATGTCTCATAGGATTTTAGTTGTTGGAAGAAAGTTCTTGGGAATGTACGTATTTCTAACACGTTCGGTTCTGAGAGGTTTGTTCGTTTAACGATGTCTCTTAAAAATGATATGATTTTAAACGAACATGTTACTAAATGGATATATTTGACGCCGCCGCTTTGCTCGGGTACACCACTAGTTTTTCAAAAGACTTAAAGTAGAGCATATCTTCTCCGGTTTAACACTTTAAACCTTAAACAAAGATAAAATTGAGATTAATGTATGATATATTTGTGTAAAAAAACCCTGAAGTTTGAGCATTTTTGTGATTAAATTTCACAATCATTTTTCATTGTACAAAAAACTCTCAACTGACAAAAGCTTATTAAAATGATGTTATATTCAAAAGCAATGTCTTGTAACCTGTTGACCAAAACATCATTTTCCATTAACATTCTTCCAACAAACGCACTTGTCTGTGTTTTATGATTCAATATTTTTTTGTTGATTTATTTGTTCGAAATTGTGTTTATTTTGTTGAAATTTACTTTTTGATAAAATTTTAGTGGTCACTGATAACTTGTTGATGGTGGTCTCTGACTTTCAATATGTTACAACATATCCCAATTACATCAACATTCTTAAGAAAAGAAATTGCATCAGCATGTAATAAGAAAATATAGCAATAAGTTTTTAGTTATCATCGTTTATAGCAACATTATTTATTTTTATTATTAACAAATCAACTTTTGTAATTTTCATAATTAATAACATCAACATTTGTGTTTCGTATCATTATTAGCATTATCTTTTCTATCGTTTTATTATTTATAGCAACAATCTCTTTAATTTTTGCCATAAACGATGAAAAATATAAATTTTATACTACTAATGATAAAAATAAAAAATGTTACTATAAACACAAAAAATCATAAAGTTGTTGCTACTTTTAGCATATTGTTCACTTTTAAATTTAAAAAAAAAACCTAAATCTAGAACCACAAATTAATATTTCAAACAAAATTTGCATATATTTCAAATTTTAATTATTATAAGGGATAACTGTGCAAAAAACTCAAAATTGTCAGTTTTTTGGGATTAAAACCTCAAACTATTTTTCGTTGTATAGAAAACCCCGAACTACCTAAAAATCAGTAAATCAAGATTTATCAATGTGTAACCGGTTGAAACCGGTTATTAATCATACGTGGACCTGTAAATAAACTACGTTGAATAAATTTTAATTGTTGAAACCGTTTGCCAAATATTACACATCATTTAAACCCTCGTTGATGATGTAGTCCCGTTTAAAAATTATAATTAAAAATGATCAACGGGAGTTTAAATGATGTGTAATACTTGACAACCGGTTTCAACAATTAAAATTTATTTCACGTAGGTTATTTACCTGTCCACGTAGGATTAATAACTTTTTTCAACCGGTTACCCATTTGATAAAACACCAGTGCCGACCAAGTCATAGGCATAGCAGAACCAACACAACATTATTCACAAAATGCATCTGATAGAATAAGACAAGAGCAAGCTGCTATTGATGTGCAAGTTGCGTTGACAGGTTATTTGGTAATTTCCTAACGCTTTAAGCTGTAATCTTAATGCCTGTGTTCACAAAATCATGATCAGTTTCTAACTCTAGATATACATGCATAATAAATTTACTTTTTGATTTTAGTGGCACTTCTAGAGTTTCAAGCTGACAATGTTGGCAGGAAACCTTTAAAAGACAACGACGAATCGATTAAAAGATGAAGGAACAGTAAGCAGCTTTAATGTAACTATAAAGCTGTACACAAAAAAGCAAAAAAGGCAGAAGAAAACTATCTTTTATTAACATGAGACAAGGCTATATATATCCTTTTACACACTGACGTGAAGCCACAAATTAAACAAACAAAATGCATATCACTCCTAAAGATCCGGTAAACCCATGAACCAATTCTCAATGGCTTAAGAATCGGTCAGCCCACCTAATGCATGAAACAAACATAAAACAAAAATAATAAATTTAACATTATTAATTCCAGCCATGCATACATTGAGTTTAACGGTAACCACCGAACCGATTAACCCAACATTCACCCCTTAATCGGTTATTTCCCTGTCCATTCACAATAATGCCGGCTCCTCTTCAATCAAATTAGCCTCTTGAATTCTCCGTTTCGGACACTCGTTGCTATAGTGACCAAGTTCACGATAATTGTAGCATGTAATATAACTTTTATCCCGGACACGTTCATTTCCGTCTCGCCTTTTCCCGGACCCCCGGCCTCTTCCCCGGCCACGTCCGAAGTCACTCCGACTTGAACCTCTGTTGCCACAATGCTTACACTTTTCTTCACTTGCTAACAAACCTAGTTAAATTGCTGAAAAGAGACATTACAGAAAACATATAACCAATCAGACAACATCAAACAAAACAACAATTAAAAGGATACACCCGATAGATCATTTCCGATATATAATGTATCAAATAAAACCCCCTTCTGCTTTCCTGCAGATTTCGAGGATTTTATTTCAGATGTAATTTAAATAAAAAAACATATAGATGTTTCATTAAATCATATATGGCAAGATTGAAGATTGATTGAATACATACAGTCCTTTCAAAATTTATAGTAATTTAAAGCAAAACCAAACCTCAATGTGTATCGCCAAAACCTGATTCAAGATTTAAGTTCTCATATAAAACCATGATAAAAAAACCAAAAGTTTAGATATGGTCTTTGCAGATTTTGAAATCACATGTTCTGCTCATGTGTATACATAAAAAAACATCAATAATCCTCGCCGAACCATCAAAATGTAATATAATGTGTAAATGTTTTTTTTTGACATAGAGTAAAAATCAAACTGTTGCACCACAAACATTATTTAAAATGGGACAAAGAAACGAACCTTAAACATAGGGTATGAATTTCTCTCTTTGAACCTACACACAAACTGCTTAACGATTTACCTTTATTCGTTGGTTTAAGGTTCTTCTCTCACCTGCAGATATGTGGCGCAGCGGCTATAGAGCAGGGGAGGGAGAGCAGTGATGGAGGAAACAATACTAAGAGTCATAGTGCATCTCTGTTGAGGGGTGGATTTTTCATCTCTTCTACGCCACTAAAATCATCCAAGTAAACATCGTTTGGAAGAACGAAGGAAAGAAGCATAGATGGTTGGAGGGATTAGAGATTGAGAGGTGAAAGAGAGAAACTCACCTGATGAGGAGCAGCAACCGTCCGCCAGAAAAGAGAAGCAAGATTGAATTATCCCGCACCATGTTTGAACCGAAAAAAAGAGGAGAGAATATCAGGAGTCGTGTTTGAAGAGAGAAAGGTACCAGGGTCACATTACCTTCCCAATGCCTTTCTCAGCTTTTCAGAAGCGGTTTAAGTTTGATGTGCAGTAAAACTTGTACATCATGCTTCAAATGCTTGTGTGTCTTAAACTACAAGAGTATGCATTGTTTATTTGTACCTTGTGCATTACAAATTGTAAAAATCTAAACGCGCTTTATTAGTAGTAAAGAAAAAGATAAAGATATATATATATATATATATATATATATATATGGACTAAGTGTTTGTGTGTGCATGTGGACTCCGAGATTAAAGAATCTTGGAGTGATCCAGCATGTGTATGTAACAGCAGCAGCAACCACAAAGTACCATAAATATACATGCTAAGTATAAGTCATGCGTGTGAGCAATTAAAGACCACGAGACTCAGCAAGAAGCTGAGTATAGGACTGTTTATGAAGCTCAACAGCAGCAACATGAAGATAACATCAGTACATATAAAACGATGCCCATTGTTTCAATAAACCCAACTAAGTATAAAACGATGCCAACTGTTTCAATAAACCCAACTGTCCTTGTTAAGTTGCTAATGTTGACCATGAACCCATGTCTCAATTTTTCTCAATAAACCATTTTTGCTACCTAGAATCACCAAATTTAAAAAGTCATAATGAAACCCAAATGCGGGTAATAGATAAAAACTTTTACAGAAGTCTGACTTACTCATCGAGAATAGAAAACTCAGATCGCAATGGTGGTTGGATATGGAAACACAGGTTGAAGATCGAGTTACAAAAAGGAGATATCACAGAGTTGAGATTTCGGGTGTCGCAGTGGTGTTGGCAGATTTCTCAAATCAAGACAAATACCTATTAAAATCATGAAAGTTGAGCGAGTAAAACCTGAAGAAAAAAAAACAAAATTCATAGCAAAATACAATTTAGAACTTGTCAGCATTTTCGATGGAAGTTTCATCTTTCTTAAAATAAGAGAAAACCTTTTTCTGTGAAGCCTCCCCCAAAAATGATTGTTATTCTTCACGATGAAACCATTCTAGATATTCGTCTACTTTTGTGGAGTGCTTTTTCGCTTCAAGAAACACAATAGAAAATTTTGGTCAGGCAATATTGACATGATCATAACATTACATTAAAAGACAAACTGATATGCAAATACAAAATCATAAATAAAAATTCAGATCAAATATCATAACAACAAAGAAAATGTATTTGGAGTGATTTTTTATCAGATTGGAGAGTTAATTGAAAATCCTGTGACATCATAACATAAACCAAGAAAACGTATTTGGTTTTTTAGTACAATTAATTGTAAGAATCAGAAATCGAATTATTAAAAGTCTTTTGGAATTAGGAGTGATTTTTTATCAGATTGGACAGTTAACACAATGCACTATCAGTACCCAAAGTAAGGAATTACAATTTTTAGACCTAATTGAATCCAGATGAAACATATATTGATATATATACGTCGAGAATACTAAAATCGAACATGAAATGGCTTAATACACTCAGGTCCCGAAAACAAAAAAGACCCAGTTAGTCCAACCGACTACAAAACAATGCCCACAGTTTTGAATAAACCATGTCTCACTTTTTCTCAATAAACCATTTCTCACTTTTTGATAACGTTGACAATGAACCTATGTCTCACTTTTTTTCAATAAACCATTTCATATGAATGTTGAAGTTGAAAGTTGGCTCACTCTTAGACCGAAATCACACCCGGGTAAAGGCCTATCAACCAGACTGTAGTGAACCAAATAACTAAACATCTCTAAGACATAAAATCGTACAGATAGCAGCCATTACAGACCCGGCGGAGCTTTTGGGCGGTTGTTATTCAGGGAAGAGGGCGCAGGCTTGAATGAAAATGTTTTCTTGACATTATTATGAGTACCAATATTATCTCCTTCATGATTTTCTTTCTGGTGGATTTCTTGAAATCGGCGCTCGTTTTTCTCTCATCTCCCTTCCTCTTCGACCACCACCGTCTTCCTCACTATCGCCGCCACCACCTACGACCTCAACCACAACTGACGGTCGATCGATTTGCTTCACTTGATTCCTCATCGGAGCAACGGTCCTCATCAAAGCATCTAATCGTCAGATCTGCTTGATCTCATTCAAACGATTCCTTCATATTTGCCCGATTTCTGTCATACATGCTCAGTCTCCTTCTATTCTACCAAGAGAAAAAGAGAGAGAAGCGCCTGGGAAGGAGAAAGTTTTCTTGGAAAATGGCTTCTAGGGAGCATAATTTGCATGTGCCTTGAGTGCACGCTTTCTTGTTCAGATTCAAATTTCCAAAAGCAACTTGTACATCAAAAATCTGTATTTTTTTTTGCTTTAAAAGTTGTACCCTAGACTTTATAAGTAGTATGTCTTAAAATTCAAGACACCAGCTTAAAAAAGTTGTACATTATGCATTTTAAGTTGTAAAAAGCTAAATGCTTTATAAGTAGTAGAGATATAGATTTCAAATCTATATTTATATATCTATTAATAAATACATCAAAAATCTGTATTTTTTTTTGCTTTAAAAGTTGTACCCTAGACTTTATAAGTAGTATGTCTTAAAATTCAAGACACCAGCTTAAAAAAGTTGTACATTATGTATTTTAAGTTGTAAAAAGCTAAATGCTTTATAAGTAGTAGAGATATAGATTTCAAATCTATATTTATATATCTATTAATAAAACAAAATAATTTGTGACACGTGTCACTTTATCAGCTATCCTAATTTTTGTTTTCCCGCTCATTTTGCCTAATATAACATTTTCAATTATTTTACATAATTGATTTTAAAGAAACTAATTGATTTTAAATAAACTAAAAGATTACTAATATAATTAATGATTTAAATACTTTCTAATTTAACCTCTAATTTACCTAAAATGTTTTATCAAGAATTATATAAGTGATTTATAAAACAAATTTTTTTATTTCAAACTTTAAATTAAATGTTACATGTTTTAATCCTAATCCTAATTTATAATTGGGTTTATTATGAAAAAAACCAACATGTTTTTACGTTTTTTGTGTTTTCGTCCCTCCATGTTATTTTTTTCCATAAAAAACCTCAAGTTGTTCTTTTTTTATTGGTTTAGTGAAATTTGGACATTAGAACCCGGTTTTTGAAGTTTTTAAAACCCGGTTCACAAATTATAACCGGGGTCTAATGTCCAAAATTTCACTAAACCAATAAGAAAAGAATAACTTGAGGTTTTTTATGGAAAAAAATAACATGGAAGGACGAAAACGCAAAAAACGTGAAAACATGTTGGTTTTTTCATAATAAACCCTTTATAATTTATAAATAATAATAAGGGTTTATTATGAAAAAAATCCAACATGTTTTCATGTTTTTGTGCGTTTTCGTCCCTCCATTTATCATTTTACATAAAAGTCCTCAAGTTAATTTTTTTAAATTGGTTTAGTGAAATTTGGACATTAAAACCCGATTTTTCAGTTTTTAAAAACCCGGTAACTTTACTCATTTCTCGTGATATCATGTGTCATCACCAGCAATTTACACGTGACATATCATATTCTAAAATAACAAATAATATCTGAATCATATCATTCTAAATTTACATCTAATATAATAATATTTAAAATCAATTCAAACCAAATATACATATTTAAATATTTGATAAGTACAACATAATAGAAAGTTTAAAGATGATAAAAAAACATATAATTATTCATATATGTTGAGAATTCTAAATAAAATTTTAGATGACTATTTGTTTAGTGGCAGAGTAGACAAAGATATAATATTAGATGACTATTAGAAAAATCATCTGTAAATTGTTATACAAATTTGTATAGTTAATAGAGCGTCTTAATTCTTGAACTAATATAAAATAAGGGTAATGATCAAGTCCAATGGCAATCATATTTGCGAAATTTAAATTTTTCAAGACAGGAAATTTTGATGGCATCATGGTCATGTTTCAAAAGACTCATAAGTGTTGTAAGACTATTTGAATCATGTTCATGGTTTTTACAATAAATAAAAGAAATCATAAGGTAATACGAAGATGATTCATACTTGACAGATACTTAGGATTACGGAACTTCAAATTTGATTCAGACTCAGCCTTGTTTGTTTTGAAATAATAATCAATCATGTTCTGTGAAACCAACTACTTGAGAATTGGGCTATAACTTGCATTCAACAACGTTCATTCCTTGATGGTCCAAACTTGTAGAAAAGTCTTGCCAGGTGGAATCAATAAATGTTTTTGTCAATAAAATGTTTTTGTCACATAACAAAAATACATATAAACTCGGTTGATTTAATTCCTTTCCACTGTAGCATACGTATTAAAATAGATGGATGAAATACCAGTCAATTGAAAGAGCTATTAAACAAGCGACCTGGGGATTTGTCATCTGCGGGCAACACCGAATTACCCATTTGATAGCCGTCGTGACTTCTTTGCTTGTTGATTTTCTTCTTCCAACAAATTCTTTTCCTAACAAAGATTCTTAAAGGTCACCTCAAAAGGCATGCACCATTATTCTTAAAAAAATAATAAATATTACTTAAAGTTAATAGATTATTACAAGAAAATGGCATGCATATAATTCGGTACGCTGCACACACAACTAACAAAAGGCATGCACCAATATTCACAGCACAATAGCAGATTATGGACACACATACATTGGTACACTGCACACATAAATGCTCTTGGGTGTTGTTGCTATTGCATATAAGACGCATCACACACACGCATTCTGTAGCTGCTATTTATGAATTTAAAACACACATATAAAATACTGCTGCTCATTTTCATCCTATAAACCGACCCCCTAGTGGTTGCTGATTCTGACCTGTCACTCTTCAATTCAACACCCCGAGACTTGGAATGCCTCGGGGTTCTGGTTTAATTACTCAACCAAAGGAGCAACAGACTATATACATATATATGAATTAACACTCGGACAGAGTGAGAGCAAGTTGCGGAGTCTACAAAGCCTAAGTTACGGAGTCCACTTTGAGTTGGTTGTCTAATGTTTTCAGCGGCGCTATATTCGTTAAAAAAACAAAACAGAATATTTGGCTATTTACAAAAAAAAAAAAAAACAGAATATATGGCTGTCTAATAGTCGCTTTGATCAGTTAAAAAACAAAACAGAATATATGGTCATTACAACTTCAATGGAATATCAAAACATGTTGGAAGTTTATAAAAATCTAAAAAGAAATCAAAGATATTGCAAGAAATGTTGATTAAGCAACCATCTGAAAGATCCATATTGTAGGGTTTTTATACCATTTTGGGACACTTGAGAAAATATGCAAATCTCAATTAAACCGGAATCACATACCAGAATCACAAATAAGTCTAATAGCTACAGTCAATATAGTAAAACTCATAGACATAAATGATGCCTCACTCATGACTATGCAAATTTTGGTTCAAATATTTCTTATATACCATCTTCCAGAAAGTGAGGGCTCTATGGTTTTACCTGAGATGTTGAGGGCGCAACAATGGCGTGTGTGAACTATTAGTGTTGCTCCATTTCTCATTATCGGCTGTATCAGTGTTGCTACATTTCTCATTAAACCATGGTTCTATCTCGATCCACGTTTCCAGTGAAGCCTCTGTAGGAATATAATACTCGATACGGTTTATAAAAGATAATAAAACAGCCTCTACGAAATTAAATAATAGTCAAGGAAAATAACTAACAAACTAAATCAAGTTTCTCTATAGTTGCAAGAGATGCTTACAATCAAGTTAGCAAGATAAATCTCAATAATGTCTCGGTTTGTAGCAATGTCGAGACTGACAAGTGCATTGCAAGTTCAGTCGGATGCCATAGATCTTGGATCCTCAACACTCCATGAGCCACCCGTGCCCAAAGTGAAAAGACCAAGAATAAGAACCAATTTTGTTGTATCAGGGCAATGATCAATGAACATGGGAGTGGAGCAGGTTAAACGGAAACAACAAAAAATGCAGGAAAAGATTGAGGGAAAAGATCAATGATCAACAAAAAATTTCACATTCCATAGATTGTAGTAAAAGATCAAGGGTTAAATTCACATAAAAGGCAAGTACTTACAGTTAAGATCAAGGGTTAAATTAGCATACTTTCAAAGTCAACAGTAACTGATCCATGTCCTTATTTCCAAGAAAGACCATTTATAGATGTCACAAAAGGAACTCATGATTTTAAGTGTTTAATGCCTTTTCAATGTGGAAATCTACAACAATACTTTGAATCCTATGAGATATCATTATTATTACGATTTTATTACTGAACAAAATAGGCATCCAACAAGAACTCATTTTTATTATACATATTCTCAGAAGATCATACCTGAGTTTGGACATCATCACCTCTCACAATGCAAAATTAAAATCGTGATGTTGTGCAGGGGATCAAAAAACGGTACATCCATCTCTACCTACCATGAAACCACTATCGCCTAAATTAATGGCATTAAGACCCTGCAAAAAAAAAAGGAGCGCATGAATTATTTTCAATCTCAAAATTTCTAAAGACAAAAGATGATTCACGGTAACTGCTACAGGCTAGAAAGATTGAAAGAAGGCGATTGTTCTATCATTTATATTGCTCATTCTTACTTTCATGTCCGGTACAATAAATATAATAAAGAAAACCTGATTTGTGAGAGCAATATTGCAAGCATTTGGGGACCCTTTGGCTTTAGTGTTCGTGTAAGCTTTCTACAAGACCATGGCAGGATCTACCGAACCCTTGGGTTCATCTTGTACTGCACTTACAGAATTGGACATAAGTTCACTGCATAGTTCCCAGCATCGATACCAAGATCAGCCCAACCACCTAATCCGTCTGCTACACTTATTGCTTGCTCGTCAAAACATATGAAGTGAGCATCCTCGCCACCAATTTCCTCCTTATAGGATGGGGCAGATAACATGATCCCGAAAACAACTTGAGTGATCTGTTTGGTAACGTCTTCCTGTGGTCCAAGAACAAGATATACATTAATTTTCAATGACCCTACAGTTGCATCATTAAATTATGTCCTGATGATCTCCAAAATTGTAAGGTCTATCACTCTCGGATCTATCTAGACGCGACACATACACGCACTACTACAAAATGAGCCTACTGCAACCTTTTGAAAGCAACTTTTATATACTTAGTTGCATTTGATTCTAAAGCAAGTTAAAAAATATAAATGTTGCATTAGAAGATCTAATGCAACATTTAACTTAAAAGGTTACATATTTAATTGAAAATTGCAACATTTATAAGAAAGGTTGCATTTGTTATAGGTTAAAAGTAACCTTTATTTTAGAAGGTTGCATATGTCTAAAATAGATGCAACTTTTTTTTAAAAAGTTACATCTAAAATGTGATTGTAACTTATTTATTTATTTTTTAAAATAGAATATATAACTATTTTACATTATAAACATTTTCATTTAATTAATATTATTTATTGCTAATCTATTTAATTTAAATAATTTTATCATCAAAATATTATAATTTTTTTATTTATATATAAGTATTATTCAAAAAAACTTTACCTGACCATTGCTTTCCTTGGTGTGCTTGCTAAGCCTTTAGGGTACGTTTGGTACAGAGAATTGAGAACAGTGAAATGAAAATAGATACATTTCTCTTGTTTGTTTAAGTCTGAGAATTGAGAAATGCGAAATAAAACAATTCATATTCTCTAATTTTATTTCTATCCTATTGAGTGAGAAATTGAGAGAATTAATGGAATTTGCGTTTTTCAATTAAAAAACCCAGAGCGTTGAATTCTCCATCCCCCACCCCTAAACCATGGCAATCCTTTCTCATTTGCAAAAAAACCCTTCCAAGCTCATCTCTTTCAGCAGCTGCCGCCACCATCCCTCGCCGCCCTTAACCTCCGTCGCCCCTACCCCTCGCCGCCCTCATCCTCCGTCGCCCTCAACCTCCGTCGCCCTCACCCTTCCAAACCCTGATCGTCGATCGATCTCTCTAGACCGCCTTCCCAAACCCTGGTCGTCGATCTCTCTCTTTCTTTCATCCGGCGACGGCGACAGAGGATCTCCGTCGATCTCTCTCTTTCTTTCCTCCGGCGCCGGCGACACACGACCATCTCTCTCTCTCTCTCTCTCAAATCGATCAAGGTCTCTCTTTCTATTTGTCTTTTGAGTTCATATTATGTTAACCCATATTTTCAGATTACGTATTTTGGTTCAAACCCTAGATTATGTTTAAAATTTTATGCTTCATTTGAAAAGTTTTGATTATATTGATGTTTACTGTATCTTTTTGTTCATAAGAATCAAATCCCACCTTGCATCATTGTGCTCGTAATGTTCCAAACTCTGTTGTCAAGTTTTTTAGCTACGAGGAGGCATCAAAGTATGTATACTTTCTTTTCCTTTTGTTCAGTCAGTTGCTCTTGAAAGTTTACATTTCACAAATAGCACCACTTTTTTAGGGGTTTCTTTGTTTTTGGTTCTATTACCTTGTTAGTGGTTACATAGTGCAATGCACCTGTTTAGATTGTAATGCAGATCTATAACTAGTTTATTACATTGGTAGGAAGATAGACACCTAAACATAACTTCATAATGTTCATACGGATGTGCATACATACATGTAAAGTAAATTGAGAATACTGGTTGAAGTTATTGGAATATATTTTATGAAGATTTGATGAGAATACGATTGGCTGTTAAATACACATAATAAAAATTTGCCTAGTCTTGACAAACAATAAGGTTCCATACTTCTATAATAAAATTTTAATTAAGATGAGGAATTACATTTCACTTGATCCTCAGCCATGGAAAATATGTGCACTATGCTGCTGATGGAACTTGTCATATTTTGTTTTGATTCTTTACGTGTAGATATGGTACCTGGTTGTTGGGTCCTTTTTTTAATATTATAATATTCCTGCATATATCTATCAGTTAAATCCAACATCCCTACTGTGATAAACAGGGGAAAATTTTATGGCTTATACCGGCAGCAACCTGGATATGGTATGACGGTTCAATAATTTATATAATCTTACATGATTAGATCACTGCGTTAATAAATAATGGATGACCTTTAGTATTTCTTTTCCAGAGAATGCTGAACTCACCCCTCTATTACGTCTTGGAGCTGGTTCTTGTGCTGGAATAATGGTCTGAGGTCTGAGGTCGGCTTACTGTACATGTATAGTTCAAGAATTTTTAGATATTAAATTTTGTATATTTTTGTTTTTCTAGAACAGCCACTAAATTTGAAAATAAACTCAGAAACTTAATTATTATGTTTCTGTATATGTGTTAAACTTTCTGTTTTTACTTTGAATGGTTGGCCAAGAAGGTTGATGGCCTTCGGTCATGGTATTATAATCATATAAGTGTATACATTTCGTAATATGTTATAGATTTTTAACTCAAAGTTCAATCAACAGATGGGAGAAGAATTGGATGAACTGTTAATGCAACACCACCAGTTGTGTAACTGAGAATGGTGTTTCATTCCACGAACAAGTCGTAAACCCTATTTATGATGTTATTGCAGCGGTACATTTTCTTCATTTTAACTGTTAAAAGGTTGTCATATTAAGAATTCAGTTAGGTGGTGTTGTGTATGAGAAAGGTTTTACAGTTTGCAGTTATTATAACTGGTACCCTTGAATTTGTAGGAGGTTGATAACAATGAAAATGGGAAGAGGCTCCTCACTCCACATGGAGAAATTATGATGATTTTAACGAGTACTTCTAGTGAGCTTTGTTTTTTCTAAATAAGTTCTTTATGATGATTGATATTTATATTCTTTCATGCTGACTCCAATTTATTTTCCAGGTCCTGTAGTTGTCTTAAACTTGGCTGGCCAATAGACAGAAATTCACCTTTCCTTTTGAAGCCATCTCGAAGGTCAAATAATGTGTTTCATTTTGTGATCTTTCTTTCTGTGTGGTCAGTGAAACTACCATTGAGTTTCAGTGACCCATCTTTTTCTATATCTGCATTTTGTCAAGTAACAAATTTTCTTTAAGCATAATTAATTAACAAGAGGTACTTATAGCACTCGTGAGTGCTTTTGCAGTTCTGAAGTATGGGTTATAGTCTCTGTTTGGTTCAAGGTATGATATCATCACGATCATGACAAGTATAATTATTTCATCAACTTAATTATTTTGGTTAGAGTTACTTACTTGTTATTATTTCTGTGTGACAGACAACTTTGTTTTGGGATATATATATATATATATATATATATATATATATATATATATATATATATATATATATATATATATATATATATATATATACGAAGACTGATGTTTTTTTTTTTGGAGGATTTAGATATCTTTTGTCATTATAATTAACAATTATTATATGGAATATTGTGTTTTGAGATTATTGTGTAATTGGTGAACGATTTAATACCTTTTAATTATTGTAATCGATATTTTTTGAATTAGTGATGCTTATTAATTGTATTCGTGTATTTAACACTTGTACTTTTTGTAACTAAACTCATAAATGTTGCATTTTTTGAATGTAAAAAAGGTTGTATTTGAGCACAAAAAGGTTGCATTTGAGCATAAAAAGGTTGCATTTGAGTTTAAAAATAGTTGTATATTAATGTGAAAAACATTGCATTTGAAAATAAAAATGTTGCATTTGAATTTGAAAAAGGTTGCATTTGCTTGTAAAAAGGTTGCATTTTAAAAAGGTTGCATTTCTATGATTAATGCAACTCTTTCAAAAAAGGTTGCATATTCCACCAAAAAAGTTACTTTAGACCTAATGCAAGAGGACATAATGCAACTCTTGCTAAAAGGTTGCTTTAGGCATAATGCAACTTTTTTCAGGCCTAATGCAACATTTTGCCAAGGTTGCAATAGGCTCGTTTTGTTGTAGTGGCGGAATCCTCGTTAGCGGCTTGACGGTAAGATCACACGCACGGAACACGGAGACTACCAAGATGTTATACGAACACTAACGAACGTACCTACACGATGATTCTCTCCGAAAACACTCTAAGAATACCGGTAAACTCGAGATCGCCTTCTGCTAATTACTCTCCGAAATTCTGCAAAAGTCCTCTAATGATTCGAGTTAATCCCTAATTATAGAGACCAATTCGAGTTTGTCATGGGACAAACTCGAAACAGGCCCAATGCCCATTCGAATTTGTCCCCTTGACAAATTCAAATCTTCCTTATTCGAATTTATACCCAATTCGAATCTGCCTTATGTGTAAATTCGAATTTACTCTAAATTCGAATTTCACATGTCAAATTTCTATTTGAACTTATGTTTTAACTTATGTTTGAATTAATCTATGGACTTTATGTTTGAACTTCTTGTAATGCAATACATCAAGTTCAAACATACAATCAATAAATATCAAACACACAAAATTACATATATCAAACACTAGTTAATATTCAGTACCTTGTAACATGACTTAGACAAAATGCTAACACAACTTAGACTGCTATCGTCACACAGGGTGTACCAACAGACTCCCCCTTGACGATTGCTTCTAACAATTTACATTTTGATTAAGTACTAGGTATATTTAAACTACTACCAGCAAACAGACCCTGTTCTACACATAGTTTAACTACATTCTGATATTTTTTTGGCCTCAAACTCAATGTGAGCATCACTCCAGATTTTGTGAGTATGGAGCACTTGAAGGTCATCTTTCGAGAGATTAACTAGGTGCAGCGGATCGTATACTCTAAGAATTACTTTTTCTTCTAAGTCTTCCATCACCGCTTCACCTGTTTCACTTTCCACGTACCACCAATTGAGATTGTTCAAGACATTTTGTGGCATTGGCTTGAGAGGGACTTTCTTCAAACATCTAACTGGTTTATATTGAATTTTCATCCAAGGTCTACCAGTCAGAGGATCAATTCTCGTATTGTCCATCACTCTTTTACCAACCCTCGGATTGAGCCTTTCAAATTTTCTCGACCTCCCTTCCCTTCTAATGATCTTAGCTATGATTTCAGCATAAGGGTCGTCGCCAATATTGATAAGCTCCTTCCATGCTAACGCCTTTACTTCAACCTTTGGCAAGGAGTTGAAATCTTTCAATCTTCTCCTAAGATACTGGAGACCATCCTTTCGTTTGATAATATATAACTGCAGTTCTCGATCAAAGAACCAGCTTAGAATATTTCCTGACAGCTCTCCAGCACCAGGCACACACATCTTTTCCTTCAAGTCTAACTCCTTCTTCTCTGCCCTGAACCACAACTTTCTCTTTTCTTCAATGGTAAGCTCTCTGGCAGGTTCTTCAGATTGTGATTCAACATTTAACGCAGCTTTAACCGCTTCGATGTCAATCACATTATGTTCACATGGTAGATACGTATCAGTGATGGGATTCTGTTGAACGATGATCTCATTTGCCTCATCTTCTTCATCAACTAAGACCTCATCATCAGATTTCCAGTCTGCAATGTCTTCTGGCACAAACTCCCCTTCTTCAAGGTCTTCAATTTCATCCTCAAAATCTAACGGCTCTTCCTCAATGTTCATTAAAGCTTCAATGATTTCGTTCATGTCGCTCTCTATAACATTTGAGGAACTTGCCTCTCCTCCTTCAGCTCCACCTTGACTAGGCTCCCCCTGAGTTTCAGCATATAGAGCAGCAGGAAAATCTACTGGCTCACTCTCTTTCGATGCATCGGGATCATTGTCATCGTTATCATCTCCCCTTCTTGGCTCTTCACTATCCCTACAACTTGTCTCCCCCTAAGCTTTTAGATTTTTCAATAACTGCTTAATAAGGGACCTCATCGTTTGGATTTCGGCAGCTTGATCTGCCACAAAGGATTTCAGCACAAGATTCTCTTCTTCCAGCTTTCCAACAGATTTCTTTAACTCAGCATTCTCTTTGTCAACATTTGCATTATGTGTCTGTATTTCTCCCATAGCGTTCGTTAACTGAAAAATTTGGACTTGTTGGAAGTCGACCTTGCTCCTAAGCTCAGAAAACCTTTGATTATCAATGAAGGTTGATGAGGTGGATGGAATGGATTGAATGGTCGTTGGAATGATTGTAAAGTCGAATAACAAATTCGAAACTATCATCATTTCGAATTTAATGGCTTCTTCGAGTTTAGTGACAAACTCGAAGCCACGATCAAATTCAAGACCATGATCAAATTCGAACATGTCGGTTTGAATAACAATCAAAATCCAAGATTTTAACCTTTTTAGACTTAGAAAATTTCATCCATTTGTCCTAATAAGTTCTAATCAAAGATATTTGTAACCAATTTGATGTTTCACTGGTTCAAACTTTGTTATTTTGAAATACAAAGTTCACACCATTAAAACTTCAAAATCAGTTGATTTTGCCTCAAATTGAGTCTCAAACACCCTAAATCTTGTACAATAATGTTCATTATACCTAGATTTGTTAGTAGTCTCGAACACAATCGGACAAAAACTCGACGAATAGTGTAAAACTCGAAAATGGCAAAGTCGAACACACAAACTCGAAATCTCTCAGACTAAACTCGAAGGCTCAAATTCGAAGGTAGGTGAATAATGACTTGTCACTGTTGACCTATTTATACTAACCACCTTCGAGTTTGTTACTTCTTTCGAGTTTACTGCCAAAGTCGAAGTCCCTGCCAAATTCGAATATATATTCGAATTGGGCTTGAACTCGAATTTAATCTGAAAATTTTGAAAATTTTTGAAATAAATTCAACTTTTTCAATTTTTTCGTGTAACAGAATAAACTATGCAAAATTATTTACCCTAAGCACAAGATTTTCACGCAGTGTTTATTTTATTCAACTAGGAATGCATCCCCAGTAATTTTGATCTGTTTCCTAAAAATTGAAATTAAAATAAAATAAGATAAAATAAAGTAAAATTAAATAAACTTTTTGACCTAAAACTTTAAACTTAGACTAATCTACATTATTTAAAAATTTACAACCTATACTTAACACTTAACAGAATATTTTTGACGAGTATAGTCAAAGAAAGGTTCAATCAGATAGTGGTGTCAAATACGTACTTTCAGTATTCAAACTTTCACACTTAGGAATTTTTGATTCCTTTGATTGTTTGTCGTGACATACGTTTCTAGCCGATTGTTGGTATTATTTTCCATTTAAACATGTTACACTTCAGGATATCCCTTGGCCTTTTTATTTATCAAGAAATTTTCTTACGTGACTCATACTTAGACATACTTTTATGATCAAGGCATATACACAATGATTATAACTTTTTGGTATTGCAAACTTTCTTTAAAAGGCAAACGTCGGACACAGGTCTGTATTTACATACAACAAAGTGTCTTAGTTTGTCTTAAGGTTTATTTTTAAAGCTAGTAAGACAGCGGTGACAGGTCTGTACCGACGTACAACAAAGCGACTTATCTTGCTAACTCGAGTCAAACCAGAGGCAACAGGTCTGTACTTACGTACAACAGAGTTACTTGTTTTGACTCTCAACTTAGTATATGATTTTTCTATTCCTTTTATTTCTTTAAGATGTATATGATGTTGCTATACATCCCCAGAAAGTTTGCATACCTCATTTAGAATCAAAGTTTGTATGCCTCTAACATAAAAATGAAGACCAGTTGGTCATACATCTAAGTTAGTGACACGTCTGACTTTTTCTTGAGTATTTTATTAGCCTTGAGACTCCCAATATGTATTATGCCTACCAACATATCAGACCAGATAATGTATAACACTTAGGATTATAGGTGCATTATGTGTGAAAGTTAAAACACTTAGAGTTTGTATTAACTGTGTTAACTTTCGTCACTTTGAACCTATGCATCTAAGACTTAACTCTTTTTCTGATATTTTTCTTTTTTTTGAACTTTTTATGGATTTCTCTCTTTTTTATTTTGTTTTTCATAAATAAGAATAAGAAAATAAAATAACCTACTAACTTACTATAAAAGGAAACTATCCTAAGCTACTAGACTTACTATAAAAAGAAAGAAAAACTTACTGCTATAAAAGGAAATAAAACTCTACTAAGGTCATTTTACTCTAGATTACGTATTCCATTTAGTTGAATCAAATACTCAAAACGTGTTTTATCAAAAGCTTTGGTAAATAAATCAGCATTATTATCATCCGTTGACACTTTTACAAGCTTGATTAAGTTCTTTTTCAGCACAATCACGTATAAAATGATGTCTTATGTCTATGTGCTTTGTTTTATTATGTTTAAATGGATTATTAGTTATTGCAATTGTTGACTAATTATCTATCCTAATAGGAGTTTGAGTGTAAGCCAAACCGTAGTCCCACAATTGTTGTTGTATCCACAAAACCTGTGAACAACAACTACCAGCAGCTACATATTCAGCCTCGCACGTTGACACGGCTACCGAAGTCTGTTTCTTGCATTGCCAGGAAACTAGCCTCCCTCCTAGGATTTGACAACCTCCAGTTGTTGACTTGCGCGTCAAGCTGCATCCTCCATAGTCTGAGTCCGTGAACGCCTCCAATTCCAGATCGCCCTCCGCGTGATACCAAAGTCTCAGCTTCGGTTTCGACTTGAGGTATCGTAGAATCCGCTTCACAGCTTTCATGTGCATCTCCTTAGGATTAGCTTGAAACCTAGTACAAATACAAACAGCAAACATAATATCAGGTCTTGAAGCAGTTAAATACATGAGTGACCCGATCATGGCCCGATATAACGTCGAATCCACATCGGTATCAGTTTCAGTACCCGGTCCGAGATTGTGATTCACTTGAATCGGCGTGCTGAAATGAGCGGTCAACTTTGTTCCTTCCATCCCGAAGCGCTCTAAGATGTCATAGACATACTTCGTCTGATGAATAAACATTCCCTCCTTCCTCTGATCGACTTGCAAACCCCGAAAGAAGTTCAACTTACCCATTGCACTCATCTCAAACTTTGACTTCATCACCTTTTCAAAATTAGTGCACATTTGCTCGTCTGATGATCCAAAAATGATATCATCCACGTACACTTGTACCAAGATGAAGTGTTCCCCTTTTCGCTTCACGAACAGCGTACTATCTATCCTCCCTCTTTCAAACCCATTTTCTAAAAGATGGTTGGATAATGTCTCGTACCATGCCCTCGGTGCTTGATGTAACCCATACAAAGCCTTATCTAATCGATATACTCTGTTTGGATATTTTGGATCTGTAAATCCGGGCGGCTGTTCCACATACACCAATTCCTTCACTTTCCCAGAAAGGAAAGCACTCTTAACATCTAGCTGATATACTTTAAAACCCTTGAAGGAAGCAAAAGCCAGAAACAAACGAATTGCTTCCAACCTTGCCACTGCTGCGAACACTTCATTGTAATCGATTCCTTCTTCTTGGTTGAAACCCTTTACAACTAATCTTGCTTTGTTGCGAGTGACTATACCCCGATCATCTCTCTTGCACTTAAAAAGCCATTTGGTTCCTATTACAATTTCTCCTTGAGGTAATGGAACTAACTCCCACACTTCTAGTTTCCTAAACTGTGACAGTTCTTCCTGCATCGCTTCAACCCAAGAGTTATCTTTTAGTGCCATCTGCACATTTTTCGGCTCTACTTGCGAGATGAAACATGAGTAGAGGCAGGTATGAAAGGCCTCGGAGTCATTTATCATCGACAACAACACTGTGTTGTTATTCAAACTACTCCTAGTCCTCACACCAGCACTAGGAATTCCTATGATACTCTCGATAGGATGATTCTTGTTGATCTTAGATGTCTCTATCTCATCAACTCTCAGATTATCTCCCAAATTTGATCCTATTTCTCCTAACGGGGGAACGACTTTAGACTCTACATTTTCTTCCTCATGGACATTTTCCTCAGAGTTAAAAGTTGTTTTCTGATTTTCGTTTGTAGGCAATTCAGAATCAGTAACTTCTGGAGATCTATCTCCAGTTGAAGTAGGCTCAGATGTTGGTTGAAAAGTGGTCCTCGGAAAACTATGACCTTCGCCATTCAGATTTTATGACGACATGTCCTTTTCGATTGTACCTGCATTTTCATCCAATGGAATGTTAAATGACTCAAACAATTTGTCATAATCAAATATCCATTCCGGACCAGTTTGGGGTTCATGTGTATAACTTGTGACTTCAATGTTATACACAATCTCTACTGTACCATTTGATTTATTAAAAACCCTTTTATTTGGTGAATTAGGCACATAACCTAGGAAGTATCTTTCGTCAGCCTTTTTACCAAACTTTGGTTGGTGTTTTGTTTTCATTAAAGTACATGGTACCCCAAAAGGTTCGAAGCCAGTTAAATTAGGTGGCCTTTTATTCAAAACTTCATAACAGGTTTTGTTCAAAGATTTGATAGTAAGGACTCGATTTAAAACATGACATGCGGTATTCACTGCCTCCCCCCAAAACATGGTAGGAAGCTTTTAATCCGATAGCATGGTCCTTGCTGCCTCAATCAATGTCCTGTTTTTCCGTTCGGCCACCCCATTTTTTTGTGGCTCATAAGGTTCACTAAATTGATGCACTATGCCCTTTGAGAGGGAATATACACCAATTACAGTGTTTTTAAACTCTGTTCCGTTATCACTTCGTAGTCGTTTAACCTTTGTTCCGTATGAATTTTCCACTTGGCCTAAGAACCCGATGAGCTTAGCAGCTGTCTCGTCCTTTGTACCTAGAAAGAAAACCCAAGAAAAACATGAGTAATCGTCAGTAATAACTAAACAGTACCAACTACCACCTATACTACTTTTGATGATTGGTCCGAAGAGGTCCATATGCAACAAATCGAATGTGGCAGCGATGGAGTTCTGAGTCTTGGACTTGTGTGCCTTCTTGTGTTGTTTTCCTTTCTTGCACGGTAGACACTTATTCTCGAACTGAAAACTCTTCATCGGAACACCTTGCACCAATCCATTTTTCGTAATGTAGTTCATCTTTCTCAGGTGCAAGTGTGCCATGCGTCTGGGCCATAAAACCGGCTCAGTCTCTGAAGCTTTAGATAGCAGACAAATTGGTCCCATTGAAGATTCCGGCTTGTTCATGTCAAGCATGTACAAGTCATTCTTCCTTGGAGCCCTCATCAGTATCCACTCTTCAGGTACTTTGAACCCCGGTTTTAGCACTAACGCCTCAGTGTCAGTGAACAACATTGAGTTCTTTTTATCAAAGATTTGAGATACACTAATGAGATTGTGAACCAGTTTATCAACGTGATAAACTTGATCCAATTTGATCGTCCCATTAGTGACCACTCTAGTACCAGTGATATTCCCTCCTTTATTTCCAGCGAATGATACAAAGCCCCGATTCCCTCCCATGAAGTCTGGGAGTAGACTTCTTTCCCTTGTCATGTGCCTGGAGCAACCACTATCGACGAACCATTTGTTGTTTGGACTTGTAGTTATCTCCTGCACATGAAAGAAAATAGGTTAGTTATCACGGGGAACCCAAGCCATAACTGACTTGGTAATACCATTCTCGTCCACATACTTAAACTCTTTCAAATACCCATCTCTCCTTTCAGGTGACTTGGGTCTTTGAATTTGAGTCTGTTGTGGTGCCGAGTGATTTAAGTTCACTCTTTGCCTTTGTGTAGGCATTTGCTGTGGAGCTCTCGAATAGTTACGATTATAATTCATTTCAGACTGATATCCCTGAGCTCTACCTGGTGTTTGATGTCTAATAGGAGTGTGTGACCTAACCGGAGTGTAAGCTCTGCTAGGTGTGGTACTCCTATAAGTCTGTTGTGGTCCTGACCTAGATTGATTTACAACTCGATTTGGTGAATTAGTCCTAATCACTTCTTTTGGTCGACCTAACACCAGTATTTGTTTCACAGCAGATTTTGGTGCAGCTTGCACAGTCTTCTCGGTATTCTGAGAACTACTAGTGCTTGCAACACTTGTAGAAGGCTTAGTTTGTTCTGGCTTTCTCGTCTTAGGTGTAGTATCTACTTTCCTATGCGGACAGCTAGAAGCAACATGCCCTCTTTCGTGACATCCAAAGCATGACATTTTATCAATTGACTTTTTGTTTGTGCCCTTTGATTTAGGTGTCTCACTAGTGTCTGGCTCTCTTGGTTTCACTATAGCGACTTGTTCATCATCCTGATCATTAAAGTAAATTTTGTGTTGTCCTACTAGTTTATCACTAGAGGATGGCACAAATTTTATTTCTTAATCTTGATATTAGTATCAGACACCTTAGTTTCATTTTCCTTTACAGTTTCAGACACTGGTTCCGGTAATTCCTCTGAGTCAACTGATTTCTCAGTTTTCTCCTGAGGTCGAGGTACGTAATTGTCATTGAGAGGTGGAGGACTCTCATGATATCCTAGACCTACAGGCTTCTTAGATTGACGCTGTGCATCTAAGATTTTCCCTAGGTTAAGAGATGAGTTCCGAAACTTTTCAAGTTTACTATTTACCTCAGCTACCTTTACCTTAGACTCTGCTAGCTCTACCTCTTTGGATTTAAGCTCCTTGGTCAATGCCTCAACATGTTCATACATCAGTTCTAACCTAACACACTGTTCGCTCAGTTTGTCCTTTAGAACTATAACATCCTGTGCATCAGCCTTAAGCTTATCCCTAAGGTCTTCCTTTATATCAACTAGGCTAGAATTATCTGATTTTAATGTTTCATTTTGAGCAGATATGGTTTGATGTGATTCTAGTACTAGATTTAACCTGTCGTTAGATGTAGCACATAAAACACATAAATCATGGAAAAGAGAAAAGTTCAGAGATACCTTGGCATGATCTGATTCCACGTTGGCCATCTGTGCGGCAAACTCCAGAATTGTCTGATCAGCTGACTTTTCTACCCACATCGGACTGCTTTCATTCTGACTGCTGTCCCCAGTGATTTCCTCTGCTCCTTCACTTCCAGTCTCAGTCACCTCAGCCATAAAGGCTCTAGCATTCGATTCTAGATGTGTACTCCAGTCATAGGTTCCATCTAGCTGTCTGTCTGATGTGACATTTGATAACAGACCGACTATATTCGCTTGACTGGTTGAAGTACTTGCTAGATATCGCCTTGCGATTGATTCTGATACTGTCCCTGTTGAGTCTGATACTGTCCTTTGTAGTTCTCGACTTTTGGTCTCTGACACTCTGTAGCGAAGTGTCCTAACCCCTGACAGTTGTAACATTTAACCTTGGACTTATCGAATCCAATCTTGTTGTTACTCACATTAAGATTTCTACCCGTCCTCTTGATGAACCTCTTAACTCTCTGAGTTACCATGGCCAGTTGCCATTGCAGATCCAACTCTTCAAGATCATCAGGATCTACCTGATCGTAATCCTCATCCCAAAGTGCAGGATCGTTAATTTTGCCCTGAACACAATTGCCGTATGCGGCCACGAATGAAGCCAACAGATTCAGATGGTCTTCAGCCGATTTTGCGCTCATAGGCATCTTAGAATATCCTTGAGATGTAGATTCCGGAGTAGCCTGCTGCTGCTGCTTTTCTTCTGGTCTAGCGAACCCTAAGAAAGCCCTACTAAGTGAGTCTTCTGTTTCAGCCGGTGACGACGTCTCTCCCGAGAAGAAGGCTGTAGCTGTCTTCAATTCAGCTGCCACTGAAGGTTTTGATTTCCCGAAGTACATTGCAGGATCTTGAACTTGGTCATAATCCGTTTCTTTCTTCAGCAACTCAAAATGATATGCCCTCAGCGTTCCCACAACATTCTCTAGAGTCAGAGTATAGTATTTTTCTTCATCATGCTTTATTAAGGCCACGTACATCTCCCATTTGGCCGGTAAAGCATCCAGAAGCTTGTTATTCTTCTCAGTCTCACTGTACTCCACATCATGGCTGTCTAACTCAGTTAGCAGATGATAGAATCGTGTGATAGTCTCATCCAGCTTTTCGTTCTTCAAGGCTTTGAAGATTGCAAACTGCTGCTTGAACATTTCCATTCGATTCTTTCTTACCCTCGGGTTACCCTCACACCGTTTCTCCAACGCATCCCACAGTTCTTTTGTTGTCTTCTGATTTCGGAAAGTGTGTAAGATCTCCTGAGGTAACGCCATTCTGATGATAGCAAATGCACGGTTGTCGGCTTCATACAACTTTTCATCGTCATCCTTCATCTTTGAATAAGTGACAACGTTTTGTCGTCCTTCAACCTCAGCCGTGGGTGGAATATATCCCTCATCGATACAAATCCACATTCGCATATCATTAAACCTCGCGAAGTCGATAAACCTATCCTTCCACCAATAATAATCCTCAATTTTCATCAACTTTGGTGGAGAATTCGCCTTTCCAACCTCGTGATCCATCTCCATAAACCTCTGTAGACTTGTCATTGTTTCAAATATTTTTGGATTTAAACTTAAATAATTTTAATTCGAAATTAATTTAAAATAATTATTTCGAATTTTGGGTAAATTCGAACTTAATTATTCTTAAACTGATTTTGAGCTAAATTCGAAATTAAGTTCGAGATCCAACTAAATTCGAAATTAATGACAAAGTCAACACTAAATTCGAAGATCCACTAAATTCGAAAACCCAACTAAATTCGAACACCAAACTAAATTCGATTATCCAATTTCGACCTTAGTGTAAAATCGAAATCCAAGTAAATTCGAGTTGGCCAAACTCGAAGCAAACTCAAAGGAAACTCGAAAGGAGCGTATTTTGGTCAAACTCGAAATATTAGCAAACCCTAATACTCCCCTACTAAACTCGAGCGTCGCAAATTCGAAAAACGGCTAATACTTCGAGTTTTTCGAGTTTTCAGATTAAATCAATATTTTTACAAGTAAATATACTGATTTTGGTCAAAAACTCGAACTACAACAAAGTATTTCCCGAAATATAATTTGATAAGCTCGAAAAACCTAAAAACAATTGTGATAATAACCGTCCAAAAACGTCAAGAAACCTAGGATGTATGCTTATGAACACGAAGAACACTCAGAACACCCCGTATGCTCTGATACCACTTGTAAGGTCTATCACTCTCGGATCTATCTAGACGCGACACACACCAACGAGTGCGGAATCCTCGTTAGCGGCTTGACGGTAAGATCACACGCACGGAACACGGAGACTACCAAGATGTTATACGAACACTAACGAACGTACCTACACGATGAATCTGCCTTATGTCTAAATTCGAATGTACTCTAAATTCAAATTTCACATGTCAAACTTCTATTTGAACTTATGTTTTAACTTATGTTTGAATTAATATTTGGACTTTATGTTTCAACTTCTTGTAATACATTACATCAAGTTCAAACATACAATCAATAAATATCAAACACACAAAATTACATATATCAAACACTAGTTAATATTCAGTACCTTGTAACATGACTTAGACAAAATGCTAACACAACTTAGACTGCTATCGTCACACAGTGTGTACCAACAAAAATAATTGAAAAGATAAGCCAACTAAATTAATAGCGTAGAAGGTAGGTCAAAAGAGGCAGCATCTCCACATATGCCCTCCTACATATTTCATGAAACACGAGAATAGAGTTCATTTCATAAACATTAAATTACCATGCATACATACATCTCTTGGTAGCGCTGAATAAGCTCATTTATCAGGTAATAATACTTACCAGAGTGTTAGCTTCATCAAATTATAGTATACTGTTTTCCCACTCAATGCTCTAAGATTTTCTGTTGTTGGGGTCGATAAGATAGTTGTATGGAGGTCTCGAGACATGTAATAAGGGCATCTGCATTTAGAGTGAAACAATAGCATGTTGCAGCAAAATCAATACCATTCAAGTATAGGCTGAAAACTAACAGTCCACTGTTTTTCCGATATTGACCTAGTCCTCTATGTCAATAGGTTCATCCCCAAAACCAGGGTTATTTTTCACAAATTCTGCAAAGAAAACAGGATAGATCTAATTTAGTATTTCCCCAGCCTTATGGGTGAAAACAATGACAATCTCATAATTTGCTACTTGTGGTTGCTAAAAGGATATAAAACTCGATAGTGTGGTTTTACTAAGATCATATGTCAAAACTCGTTTTCCATCTACATATGTATATTGAATTACATTGTAAGTACCCAAAGCTACAAGGGTTTAGAGTAGAGTGTAGAAAATGAATATAGCAGCCATGTTTTTTTATAAACTTCTCAGTAATCACCTAACATAGATTTTATAAACTTCAAACTCAACATCCTTATCAGTGAAGGCATCAAAGAATTAGTCGAAACCAAACTAATTTTTTAATTTTAAATCATAATCTTGCAAAAAAATAAAACACTCCGAATAACCACACACATAAGTAACAAGCTCTAAATAGCAACACATTCTCATAAATCTTTCCTTAACTATTTCAACAAACGAAAAGCACGACCTCCAGGATGCTTTCAGTGTTTCCCAATACGACCGTGTCCAGCGCTTACGTGGCCACGCTTCTTACGGTTCCTCCTGAGTCTCATCGTCATTCCTCCTATAATTTATAATTATCAATTTCGAATCACCAGTTCAAACAAGCACGTCGAAAACGAAATTAGCACAAACGGAATCCAAAAACTCTATAAGAATAAACGGAATCAAGAGTGAGAATACATAACGCCATATGGCAGTAACACATACCTGAAAAGAAAAATTTGGTGTGCGAATGTGGCAGAGATGAGATTGGGGGAATAGAGGTGACTCCAGGAAAACCCTAATTTCATTTTATAGAAGATGATGAAACTAACGGATGGTGACCGGAGGGTTGAGGGTTGTGGTGGACTGAGCGGCAGGGTGGCAGAGGGTGGAGGCGATGGCTGCTGGAGGGAGAGCGGTGGCTGCTAGAGAAACCATAGACAACAATCGTTGAGGGTAGATAAGAAAGTCAAGAACAAGACTATTCTCCACGAGAAAGACCAGTATTCTCCGGCGCCGGTGGTGCGTTAGGTCACCCTCCACCAGATTCTCCGACTCTCGACACATCAGAACAAGTTTACATCTCTTCTCTTGCCCACCTAAAGATGCTCAAACACGGTAAAATTTCATTTCTGGGGTTTGGTTCTGTATTGGTTTAGATAGTTTGTTTTTTTCTATTTTTGATCTGTTGTACACAAGTGAACTGGTTGTATTTTGGATAGAATTAGGGTTTAATGATGTTTCTGCTGTGATGTGTACGGAGAGCGGGAGTTCCTATGGAAGTCATGGGGTTGATGCTTGGGGAATTCGTGGATGAGTATAGGGTTCGTGTTGTAGATGTGTTTGCTATGCCTCAGACCAGTATCAGAGAGAAGAGGAGAAAGCACGATGATAGAGATAGAGATAGAGACGGTTCAAGAAGTTGAAGAGCTGGATCTGTTTCTGATGCACTTCCTGATGCACAGTAGTGCATGCCTGCAACTGTCCTGATGCACAGCAGTGCAAACCTGGAACTGTTCATCTGTTCCCAATTAAAGCACCAACGTTTCAAAATTTTTGAAAAACAGGCATAAATTACTTGTACATGATGCTTTAAAGACTTGTAAGTCTTAAAATTCAAGATTGAGCATTACATGGTTGTACCTTGAGCAGTGTAACTTGTAAGCATCTAAATGCTTTATTAGTAGTAGAGATTAATAAAGAAAGTTAGTTTAATTATTGTAAGATCCTGTGCAAATTCCTGTGCAAAGTTTTATTTATTGTTTTACGGACCCTTTATCCCAACATTTGGTATCAGAGCACCAGGCTTGATCAAACCATTCGGATTTCATCATTTACCGATCAAACGACTTACACCAGAACGTGATTCAAAGGGAATCATCATTAGTACCAAGGGCGGCAGAACATAGGATTAGTTCTACAAGCAACCCGACACCAATTCATCAAGTTTTGTTCCAGATTCAATAGGAACTGAAATCAAAATTCCCAAAAGTAGGCAAACCCACAGAACCGAAGGCAAAATTCAAAGCAACGATTTTTATCAAAAGAAACAGTAAGCCCTATCGCATTTCATAAATATTAAGTAGACCCTAGATGTCACACCCCGCTAAAGCGGAAACACGAGATGCAACGGTGAATGTGATCATTGCATAAGTCTCAAGATTCATACCATAATAAAATTGTTTCCAAAAGCAACCACCATACATCAAAAGTAAATGTGTTTAAAGATTACAACCCAAAAACATAAGTAATAGCGTTTGATTTGCAAATAAATTAAAATCTTCATGAGCACACGACTTGAATGCAATCACGCTTCAACGTACCACTTACGATTACTTTCCTGAAAAGCATGTCATAAAAACAGGTCAACTATAAAATAGTTGGTGAGTTCACGGGTTTTGTATGAAATAAGCAATTTCAAAACGCAATGTATTTGCAATATGTCATGGTTGTTAAATATTTGTCTTTGTAGCACATGGTAATGTTGTACACAATGTATATGTAATGAGCCACTACTCAAACCTAGAATGTTGACTTTGAATGCCACAATGTGAAAATCACATAAATGTATGTATGATAATTATGCACTCACTAGTACCGCATGAGTGGGTCGTCAACCAAATATCGATATCCATAAAAATCATCCGGCTCATCAAAATGAGTTAACTGAGTAGTGTGTTTGTCGTGTGGACTTACATAATGTTTAGTTTGTCACTCATACAAGACTACAATTGTATCCGTACCAATGTGCCAAAATGAATGAACGAATGTATGAGTTCATATGTATCAAGTTTGGTAAGAACAACCATATTGCATAAAATGTATCACGCTTGTATAACAAGAGTTTGTTTGCTTTGCATAAACATGTTTGTATGTATGACAAGTTTGTATAACAAGTGTTTGCATGCATCGTACTCATGTTCGAAAGTATAACAAGTTGGTATAACAAATGTTTGCATGCATTGTCATAAACGAGTTTGAAAGTGCATTAAGAGTTCAAATGAATAGTAACATGCTTTTCACCCCAAAACGTAATATAGTAAAAAGGGGCCGTGAATACTCACAATAGTCCAATGTGATTGAATCGAGCTTCGAATGTAACCACTAGTTACCTCCTAAAATACGCAAACGATTCTAGGTAAGTTTCTTGTCTAAATGGGCATGTTTAAGTCTAATTTCTATTAAATCTATTCAATTGCCAAATGTTGTTAGAATTAACTATTTTGATTTTGATCCTTTGTTTGTAAAATAACATGTGATGATTTTAGTAACTTATAAGTAAAACATCTATTATATAACCAACATGGATATAATAGAATAATTTGGGTTTGTCTTACATTATAACAAAAAGGTGCAATGATTAATACATGTAAAGACAAAACAAGAATATTTACTTTTCTGGTCAGATTTTTGGGTATACTTTAGAGATCTAAAAAGTTAACTTTTAGCCACTTTCTGGATCTGAATATTATACAGGTTTTATTTTCATGTCTTATATGTTTTGTATAATTATTTCAGAATTTATTAAGAAGGTTTAGTATTTTTAAAAATTCGTACAAAAATATGTGTCCAGAAGGTTGTGCTGTCTGCACACCTTTCTTGTTTGGACAGTAGGTGGCTTTAAACTTAATCATTTTGAATGATTCCACTTGGGTTCAAAAGTTAACCCATAAAACTAGCTTCCAGAAAAAGAATCAACTAAATCTAAGCTTGCATGTGTGAGATATGGTGTTTTAAAGTCAACCCAACTTTCTGTCCAGATTTATGATTCTGTATACTTGTTTTTAAAATTTCGTGTAGAACAGAATACACATTATTTTTTAATGAGACCACTTGAGTTAGTTAGTTAACTCATAAACGTAAATTTCAGAAGAAGAATCACCCCATTTGGGTCAAGAATGAACAAGTTATGACCATTTGAATTTGGGTCATAATCTGCTCATAAATCTTCAAGCAAACAGCATACAAGTTATTGACAAAACTTGATGTGCATGCTTATGAATCCGATTTTATTGATGATTAAACTCAAGTTTTGAACATGCAATGGTGTTAGGTATCTTCAAAACACATTTACCCCATAAATAACTCAAAAGAGTATGGGATTTTTAGTGTTTGAACCATAAAGCTACCATGCATGCCCATTTTTGAGCTTTTCAAGAGCTTTCTTGTTTCTTGACTTAGGTTTGATCATGGATTACCATCTTTTACAACATTTAACATGTGTTGATGGTTAATCTACAAACATCAAGTAACAAAATCGTTCTTGAAGAAAAATGAAAGAAAAAGTAGGAGAAATAACAAGAAAACTTGTAAAAAGATGAAGTTTGAGTGTAGTGTTCATGCTAGATGCATGAACACATGTTTGTACGTTTTGATTCACACTTGAAGAGTTTAAATGAATGTGTTAATGGCTGAATTTTCTGCTGATTTTTGAGAGAAAAATCTGAGTTTTAGTGAGAGAAACAAGAGAGAGAATGAGTGGAATGAGAATGATGAAGAGATGGAGTGTTGAAGTGATTTTTATAGAAAAATCACACTTTTTCTTTTTCTTTTCTTTTTTTTTTTGGCTGGACCTTAAAGGGTGATATTCAGATATATTTATTTATTTATTTTCTTATAAAGTTGTAAATATATGTATTTAAGAGTTGGTTGCTTGTTTGTGCATAAAGAGTAAAATTTATGCTCATTTTCTTACTAGTTTGTGACATAAGTAACTTTTTAGTATGTGTAATTTATATTTATAAAATTTTTATGTTTCAAATTTATGTTTCTCGTATTTATTATTATTTATGCAAACTTTTATAAGTTTGTTGCTATTTTAGTTACATTGGCACAATACGGATGTCTTTCTTCAAATCTTTGATTAACTTTGTTACTTATTTTTGCTTTAATTACTAAGTGAATTCAACATTATGTGTCTTTGTATTTTTGAATCATTATTAGCTTGTTATGTCTATCCATTAATTATATTTTCTGGCATTGTATGAAAATTATCAGAAAATTCAGCGCCGAACGTAGAAAACTAAGCAAATTAACGAAATTTCTTAATTGTTTGCAACTTATGTTTCTATTTCTAAGTCTAAGAAATCAATTGGGTAATGAAAAGGTAACTTGAATAGATGGGTCTGTGTCTAACCTGAAACGCAAAATTGAAAGTTGCTACAGTCTCCCCCCGTTAATTTAATTTCGTCCCGAAATTCTGGTTATTGTTTGTCTATAAATAGATGGGGGTACTTGCGTCTCATGGAGTCTTCTCGTTCCCACGTGTATTCGGGTCCACGTTTTGCATTCCAATGAACCTTTACGATAGGAATTTTTCTTCGTTTAAGTTTCTTGACTTCTCTATCGAGGATCTCTACCGGTTCCTCTTGGAAAAGTAACTGTTCATTCACTTTGACTTCCTTGCTGGAATAACAAGAGGATCATCTTCCACCCATTTCTTAAGGTTTGATACGTGGAATACATTGTGAATATTGCCCAGTTCTGTGGGTAGTTCCAACTTGTAAGCTACAGGGCCGATCTTTTTCTAGATCTTGTATGGCCCGATGTACCTGGGACTTAGTTTGCCTTTGATTCCAAACCGTATCTCCCCTTTCCATGGTGATACCTTCAACAAAACTTTGTCTCCTACTCGAAAGGCGAGCGGTTTTCTGCGTTTATCGGCATAACTCTTCTGGCGATCCATTGCTGCTCGAAGTCTATCCCGAATAATCGAGATCTTCTCTGATGTTTCTTGGACAATTTCTGATGCGGTTATCTGCTTGTCTCCGATTTCTAACCAACTCAGGGGTGAACGACACTTTCGTCCATAGAGAGCCTCGTAGGGTGCACACTTGATACTAGTGTGATAACTGTTGTTGTACGAGAATTCTACCAAAGGTAGGTGTGCATCCCAATTTCCACTAAAATCCATAACACATGCCCTAAGCATGTCCTCCAATGTTTGGATCGTTCGTTCACTTTGCCCGTCAGTCTGGGGATGGTAAGCAGTACTCAGATCAATTCTAGTTCCCAGAGCTTTTTGTAGTGAACGCCATACTCGTGATGTAAACCGGCTATACCGATCAGAAATGATAGCAATTGGGACTCCATGTCGAGTCACAATCTCGTTGATGTAAATTTGTGCAAGCTTCTTCACCTTATAGCTGTTTCGAATAGGTATAAAATGAGCAGACTTCGTTAACCGATCTACGATAACCCAAATTGCATCATACCCTCTTGTCGTCCGTGGCAACTGCGTGACAAAGTCCATAGTCACCTTTTCCCATTTCCACACGGGAATTTCAGGTTGTTGTAGTAGTCCCGAGGGTTTCTGATGTTCAGCCTTGACTTTAGCACAAGTCAAGCATCTCCCAACGAATTGGGCAATGTCCTTCTTCATTCCAGGCCACCAATAGGATTCTTTCAAATCCTTATACATCTTATCTGCTCCTGGATGGATCGAGTATCGGGATTTGTGCGCTTCTGCTAAGATTAACTCTCTTAGGTTGTGAACTTTCAGAATCCAAACCCGGTCTTTAAAGTAAAGCACGCCATCCGACTTAGATTCCAATATTTGCTCAAAATTATGTGATCCTTCGGCCTTCACCTTTTCTGCCAAAAGTGCTTCTTTTTGGGCTCCACGAACTCGAGTGTGGAGATCTGTTTGTACGACTATTCTTCCTGCCGGAGGTTGTGTCGACTTATCATTTGAGATCCCACTTGTTATGGTAGCCACCATTCCGGCTCTTCCTGTGTGGCTTTTTACATCGCAGTCGACATCGCTGATCAATTCTATCCATTTTGTCCGTCGAATGTTTTCCTGTACGAACATTCCTAACGCTCGGACTTTTGTGGGCTTCGTTCTTACCTTTCTACTTAGCGCATCGGCTACCACATTGGCCTTGCCCGGGTGGTACCGAATTTCACATTCGTAATCACTGAGTAACTCTACCCATCTCCTTTGCCTCATATTGAGAAGTTTCTAATCTAGAATATGTTGGAGACTTTTATGGTCAGTGTAAATCGTGCACTTAGTACCATACAAGTAATATCTCCAAATTTTGAGTGCAAAGACAACTGCTCCCAACTCTAGATCATGGGTTGTATAATTCTTTTCGTGGACTTTAAGTTGTCTTGAGGCATAAGCTATGACCTTGTCTTTCTGCATCAGGACACACCCTAACCCTTGATGTGAAGCATCACAATAAACAACAAAGCCATCGGTTCCTTCAGGTAATGCCAAAATTGGAGCGTTACACAACTTCTTCTTTAGAAGCTGGAATGCTTCTTCTTGCGATTCTCCCCATGTGAATTTCTGCTCCTTCTGAGTTAGCATTGTTAATGGTTTAGCAATTTTTGAGAAGTTCTCAATAAATCGACGGTAGTAGCCTGCTAAACTCAAAAATTGACGGATCTCTGTAGGGGTTCTCGGTGCTTCCCATTTCTTGATTGCTTCAACTTTGGCAGGGTCTACCTGAATTCCCTTCTCATTCACTATATGACCAAGAAATTGCACTTCCCTCATCCAGAATTCGCACTTAGAGAACTTGGCATACAACGCTTCCTTTTTGAGTAACTCCAGGATTAACCTCAAATGATGTTCGTGAGCTCCCTTACTTTTTGAGTAGATCAAAATGTCGTCAATAAAGACAATGACAAATTTATCCAAATAAGGTCTACAGACTCTGTTCATTAGATCCATGAACGCCGTCGGTGCATTGGTTAATCCAAAAGGCATAACAAGAAACTCGAAATGCCCGTACCGCGTTCGGAAAGCTGTCTTCGGAGTATCCTCCTCTCGAACTCTCAATTGATGGTATCCAGATCGAAGATCTATTTTTGAGAAATATGTTGCTCCTTGTAGCTGGTCAAACAAGTCATCTATTCGAGGTAAGGGGTATCGGTTCTTAATTGTTAGCTTGTTTAACTCCCTGTAGTCTATGCACATTCGGAAAGAACCATCCTTCTTCTTGACGAATAGGACCGGGGCTCCCCAAGGTGAAGAGCTAGGTTGGATAAATCCTTTGTCGAGGAGTTCTTGCAGTTGATCTGACAACTCTTTCATTTCCGCAGGTGCTAAACGGTAGGGTGATTTGGCCACAGGTGCCGCTCCTGGAACCAAATCGATATGGAATTCGACTTGTCTCAAAGGGGGTAATCCGGGTAAATCTTCCGGAAAGACTTCAGGATATTCTTTTACTATTGGAATCTCTTGAATCTGCTTCTCTTTCATCCCCTTATCCACCACATGTGCTAGGAAGGCACAACACTTCTTCTTCAGGAATTTTCGTATCTTCATACACGATACGATCTTTAAATTCCTATTCGGCTTATCCCCTTGTAAAATAAAGGTTTCTCAATTCTCAAGAGGTAATTTGATGATCTTCTCAGAACAACAAATTTCTGACCTATGTTTGGATAACCAATCCATTCCTACGACCACATCAAAACTTCCTAGTTCGATCGGAATAAGGTCAATATTGAATATTTTATCATCTAGATTCAAGCTAAAACCATTTAAAATAATATCGACCTTGGTTTCTTGTCCATTAGCAAACTCAATCACATAAGGATCACTTAAGTTCATAGCATTCACATTAATCATAGGCCTAAAGTCTGTCGAAATAAAACTTCTATCTGCCCCTGAATCAAATAATATGGATGCATAGTGATCGTTTAAGAGGAATGTACCAGTCACCACGTTTGGGTCTTGCCTTGCCTCCTCAGCTCCTAGTGCAAAGGCTCTTCCTCTAGCTTGTCTGTCCGGGTTTCGGTTGTCGCCAGGGTTTTTATTCAGCTTAGGGCATTTATTTCTGAAGTGCTCTTGGCTTCCACATTCGTAGCAAGCCCTTTTTCCCTCCTTGCTTTCATCCTTCTTCCCGTCGTTCCCAGCTTTGCAATACTTTGTTGGGTGACCTATCTTCTTGCAGTTTGTGCAAGCACATTTCCCTTCATGATGATAGTTGCATTTGGTGCACTTCGGAAGTCCACCTTGATACTGCTTTGTCTCCTGCACTTTGACCCCATAATTGGCCCCCAACTTCTGACTCTTCCCCGAGCTTTGTCCATGCCCTTTCCCTTTTTGGTTCTCCGCCTTCCTTTTGCCGGTCTCTATCCTTCCCAGCGTTCCCCGCTCTGAATTGTTGCAGGTCGTGCAGCCATAACCATTCCTCTAATCTCTGGAGCCAATCCATGAATGTAGCGCTCAATCCGCTTTTCTTCTGGGGTAACCATGTGAGGGACTAGTCTTGCTAAATCATGGAAACAGTGGGTGTACTGATCAATCTCCTTCCCTATCATGGTATGATTCAAGAATTCAGCTTCGAGTTTCTGGATTTCACTTCTTGGACAGAATTCCTTGGTTAGGAGACCAGTGAACTCCTCCCATGGAATTTGATTAGCTGCTTCACGTCCACGATTGCGAACTTGTAGATTCCACCATGTTAGAGCCCGATCTTGGAACGTTGCAGTTGAGAATTTGACTTTACAGTCCTCCGCACATTGACTAATGTTCAGTACGGCCTCAATGTGCTCAATCCATGTGATCAGCCCGGTCGCTCCTTCCGTCCCATAAAACTCCTTCGGCTTACAAGACATGAAAGCTTTGTATGATCTCTCATTATTTAGAGTGGCAGTTGCTCCGGTATTGGGTCCGTTGTTTGGACCTTGACCTCCAGCTAGTCCGGTGTTAATTCCGGCAGTCACTTGGGTTTCTATGCTAGGAATAGCATTTCGGATGTGTTGCCCTATCAGCTGATCCAGATTGGATTCATCTCCAGAGTTACGGGTACTCCTTCGGGGAGGCATGAGTCTGGCATCCAAATTACAATATCGGTTTAGAGTTTGCTATATGTATAAACTTTATAAATATCTTTCCGTTGAAATAATTGTACAATTTATATTTATCCAAAACAAACCTTAAAACGCATGATTTATAAGAAAATAATAGCAATACATATCACGATCAATACCAAGGTTCACATTTCGATTGAAATTTAAATAGTACATTGGAAATTTAAAATTCATAATTTGCTAAACATAGCATTACATCCTTCAAAATAATTGTTTCATAAGTTTGTTTCATAATAATAATAAGGATGAGATGCCTTTTCTTCAAAAGTAATCATGGATGCCAGCTTTAAGTTCGTGCCCATATGATCGCCAAAAGGACCACAAACATGATGCACATAATCCCCACAGTCAGGCAAAGGTAAACCGTTTGTCTCCTAGTGGCCATCTGGGCCTCGTTCACAGTCCTACTAGATCGCGTGACCGCAGTGAGAACATCATCAACTACCTCGGTCATGTTCGTCATTGCCTGCTGCTGATACACCAATCCATGCCTATAGTCCCTAACGGATAAGTCCAAGACATGTAACCTCCTTGCCTGCTCCCATGCCACACTAGGCATGTTACCTGCTGGCGTTCCTACGACCGGGTGGGATGCTCCAGCAGTCTCAGTGGGTGGTGCTCTCATCGCTGCCCTAGTAGGTATTGGGACACTCTTTCTTGCTGTCGCTCGGATGCGGGGTCCACGAAGTGCTGGTGGGGGGTACGCTGGTGCTGGCTGGGGTAGTAGGGTCACAGGTGATGCTCGTGGATCAGGACTCGGGGTATAACCGCTAGATTCCTCTTGTTCTTGCTCTGATGGGTCTTCCTCCTCTTCGGAAATCCGTGGGTTGTTACTTGGGCGACCCGTAACATATCCAGATGCATCGGCCGAGTAAGTAGTGTGGGATGATGATGAGCGTGACATGGTGCTAAAAAAAATACACGTTTGTTGCTAAGTATGTATCTATTGTTTGCATAAAGTAAGTATCCTTGTATCATCTTACTTCTAAGGCATAAGCATAAGGGTCTCACGTACCGAGATACGACTATCCTAGACACCATCCATTTGGTTATATCGACTCGTGAATATATGCTTTCAAGGTAATAGCATAGGCTTAGAAACTTCTATTAGTAGTTCGGGTTCTTTGGGGTAACATGCAATGATCACACATGCACACATAATGCAATTTTATAAAAGTAGTTGTAGTGAAAAAAAATGGTTTTTAAACATACTCCTAGTGTAACCACTTCAAGTCATGCATTATCGTTTATTAATTAAGCAAAGGTGGCCAAGCTTTGGTTAATTAAAAAACAATAATACTATAACTGACTTAGTTAAACTAGTTATATGTAAAATATATTTTGAAAACAATGTTTCGAGTGGTTGGTTATAGTTAAAAAGTTTTCCAAATGAAAAACTTGGTATTCTCTATAACCTTAGGCTCTGATACCAAAAATTGTCACACCCCGCTAAAGCGGAAACACGAGATGTAACGGTGAATGTGATCATTGCATAAGTCTCAAGATTCATACCATAATAAAATTGTTTCCAAAAGCAACCACCATACATCAAAAGTAAATGTGTTTAAAGATTACAACCCAAAAACATAAGTAACAGCGTTTGATTTGCAAATAAATTAAAATCTTCATGAGCACACGACTTGAATGCAATCACGCTTCAACGTACCACTTACGATTACTTTCCTGAAAAGCATGTCATAAAAACAGGTCAACTATAAAATAGTTGGTGAGTTCACGGGTTTTGTATGAAATAAGCAATTTCAAAACGCAATGTATTTGCAATATGTCATGGTTGTTAAATATTTGTCTTTGTAGCACATGGTAATGTTGTACACAATGTATATGTAATGAGCCACTACTCAAACCTAGAATGTTGACTTTGAATGCCACAATGTGAAAATCACATAAATGTATGTATGATAATTATGCACTCACTAGTACCGCATGAGTGGGTCGTCAACCAAATATCGATATCCATAAAAATCATCCGGCTCATCAAAATGAGTTAACTGAGTAGTGTGTTTGTCGTGTGGACTTACATAATGTTTAGTTTGTCACTCATACAAGACTACAATTGTATCCGTACCAATGTGCCAAAATGAATGAACGAATGTATGAGTTCATATGTATCAAGTTTGGTAAGAACAACCATATTGCATAAAATGTATCACGCTTGTATAACAAGAGTTTGTTTGCTTTGCATAAACATGTTTGTATGTATGACAAGTTTGTATAACAAGTGTTTGCATGCATCGTACTCATGTTCGAAAGTATAACAAGTTGGTATAACAAATGTTTGCATGCATTGTCATAAACGAGTTTGAAAGTGCATTAAGAGTTCAAATGAATAGTAACATGCTTTTCACCCCAAAACGTAATATAGTAAAAAGGGGCCGTGAATACTCACAATAGTCCAATGTGATTGAATCGAGCTTCGAATGTAATCACTAGTTACCTCCTAAACTACACAAACGATTCTAGGTAAGTTTCTTGTCTAAATAGGCATGTTTAAGTCTAATTTCTAATAAATCTATTCAATTGCCAAATGTTGTTAGAATTAACTATTTTGATTTTGATCCTTTGTTTGTAAAATAACATGTGATGAATTTAGTAACTTATAAGTCAAACATCTATTATATAACCAACATGGATATAATAGAATAATTTGGGTTTGTCTTACATTATAACAAAAAGGTGCAATGATTAATACATGTAAAGACAAAACAAGAATATTTACTTTTCTGGACAGATTTTTGGGTATACTTTAGAGATCTAAAAGGTTAACTTTTAGCCACTTTCTGGATCTGAATTGTGAATTCATATTTCTAGCAATTCATATCAACATTAAACAATATATGAACAATTATAACAATCTAACACAATCTATTGAATGATTAAGAGAAGAATATTACATTTGGTTCATGGCTTTCTTGCAAAGCAAACTTCTATTCTCTCTCTAGATCCGTATCCACTTTCTATTCTGTTCGATCACTTACAAAATAGAAATACTACTTCTATTTATATACACACTATAACTATTGTGTATTTACAATAAATTCCCCTGAACTATTACAAAATATTGTTTTCAACTCTACTTATAATTGTACCCAACAATCTCCCCCTTAGAGATGAAAACAATTTTTCATTTAAAGTTCTCTGTTCAGGTTAATTCTTATCTTGAATCTTCTTCTTTTCTATGATCTCTGAATCTTCTGATTTAGAAACTTCTTCTTTATTGTCTCTCTTTGATCTTCTCATCTCTTCTTTTCTGATCTTCTCTTTTCTTGATAGGACACTCCTCCTTGAATCATGAATGGCTATTAAATCTCTTTCTTGATCAATTGTCTTGATATGATGTAGCAATCGTCTTCAATCTACTCAACAGTTGTCTCTGAACTCTAGCTTTTCTCCCCCTCATGATGATCATAAGAATTATGAACATCATGCAAAATCTTCAGAGACATAAGTGCAATGAATTTACAATTGAGGAAATACGACAACAATTACAACTCAGAAATTACAAATTGATTTTCTCCCCCTTAAACTGATATCTCTCTCCCTATACAAAGCAGATTTATCTCACCCCCTCAAAAAGTTCACTCCCCCTCGAATTGATATTATATCTTTTTAGAACAAAACAAAGCTTTACAACTTTGGGGAAAATGAAACACATTCATTTTGTGAGAAAACAAGTCCAGGTCCACATAGGATTCCTGTTTGCACAATAGACAAAATCTATGTGACCTACTTTCAGCGCTGGCGTGATGTTAACACTGGTAGGATTTCCAAATAGTCATCGTGAAATCCTTTATCATGAAAGAATCACTCTTATTTGTTCCGGCTTAGTCACTTTGGACTAGCAGTTTATAGTCACGCAGACTGTTAGACTCGATGTGTCCTAAAAGTGTATATAATCAGCTCTAGACACAATGTGCATCAAATGAAATTGGAGACCGGAGCAACTGTCTTTCTTGTTTCAATATCAATAATATCCAAATGATATATCGATAGAAATGTGCTATATCTCCGTGATTATTGAAACAGAAATCTTTTGAGAGATAACTGAGTAGTTGGTGGGGTTAAGTGCATGCGTCACTGGGTCCATGACGTCTTTTTCAATATCAAGTCGCATAGAGCTTGATAGATTATGTGGATTACCCAGCCGACACAGTTTAGGTAGGATTTTCTTTTCTTTTAATCCTTTCTCAACTCTCAGCACACAGCATTTTTCAACTAAGCTCCCTCCGGCTCACTTTTAAGAAATGAATTCAGTCAGCTTTATAGCAAAAGCATGATCTGATGCACCACCATCTCCTTTCAATATCAATATCCCTCTCATTTACATTTTATCTCTGCTCGACCCTGTCAGTATCCCGTGATAACTGACACTTCTCAACTAATAAACCTAAAGAACCCTCACCCGCACAATCTATAGATGGTTTGCTTCTTGGGTAGGTCTTCCGGTTCTGGTTAGACCATAGAAGCGATATTTATGCCTATCACTCAGATTGGTGCATAATTGGAGTCAGCAGAAAGATTTTCAGCTTTGAAGCTCAAGAGATATCAGAGAGATTATTTTCAAATAATATGGGAGATATCAGAATGAAATAGAAAATCTGATATATGATATGAAAAGAACCAGACTTTCTTGAAAGAATTAGCATTTGGGAGATAACGGGAGAATCCAGTATAAATTGGAAGAGTTATAACAAAGAGAATCTCAGAAGAAATGAGATTATGAAAATCAAAGAGATTAGATCAATTAATCTCAATGATATATTCGGAGGATCAAACAAATATTTCTTTTCAGCTCAAAACTTCTTTTTATGTGTGAATCAAATATTTTCGTGAAAAATCACACAGTTTTTGAAAAAATGTCATCGTCAAAAGAATGTCTGAAACTCCCCCTGTAAATAAGCAAACACATGTAGTCAACTCATAGAAATGAAATCAGGAGCAAAAAATTATAAAAATAAAACTCCCTCTAAATCAATGCAGCTTCAGAGTTGAATTCAGGGCAGGAATTCCAGAAATATTTGTCTTTCAGACTCGGGTTCTAATCTGAAGTGATTAGAAGCCATATGTCACGGAAGCTCGGGTTTCAGTCTGATGTAACTGAAAGCCTTTGACTCTGGTTCATTGAAGTCCGGGTTCTAGTCTGAATTAACTAGAAACCACTTTGAGTTGAAACACGGGTCTTGATCTGATGTAATCAAGAGCCTTTTGAAATGAAGAACGGGTTCTTATCTGAAATGATAAGAAACCTATAACCTGCAAAATTTAAGATGTCTTTGGTATCCAAACAGATTTGGATCCAGACTTGTTAGCGCTCTTGGGTACCCATTTCAAAACAGGCTTTGGTACCCACTTGTACTTGGGTTTAGGTACCCATTGCAAGTTATAACTATCAGCTTCTCTTTCAAAAGCAGAAAACAAATTTCTTTGAGTATGAGAAAATTGAATATCTGAATTTCTAAAGAAACTTGAATTTGAATGATCAGACTTTTGCGAACTCTTCTTTTTGAAAAACTGTCCGGTTCTTGCCTGTTTCTGATAATACTTGGTATTTTTCTGTGAAAATGTTTTCTGATTAGAATGACCAGTATTTTCAGAAACTTTAAGAAAATTTGACTTCGAAGATTCACCGGTGTAAATCTTGATCGGAAGTTGTTCAACAATTTTATCTTTGCCGCTGTGTATCTTTAACAGATACTTAAGTTTAAGATCTGAAGAAGAATCAAACTTAGCAGAGTTAGTTAGATTCACTTCACTTTCAGAAGACAAACCAGAGTGATTAACATTGGATTTTAAACACACTGAAGAAGGGGTCTTAACCTTTGACTCAGTTGATGAAGTAAACACATGTAATTGTTTTGTAAGATGAAGTATCTGATCTTCCAAACTTTTGATAATGACTAAATTTGAATTTCTGTCATGATCAAATGATTGGTAATCAGATTTAAAAGATTGTTCTTTGATTAAGAACATTTGTCTTTCATCTTCAAACAATTCAGATTTTGATTTAAAATCTTGTTCTTTAAGTAAGAACTCATGTCTTTCCTTCTCAATCAAATCTTTAGTTAAAGACAACTCTTGTTGAAGAGCAAAAATTTCTTCATTTTTGTTTAAAATACAATTCTGATCAGTTGGTTTTGTCTTACAAAGTGTATCTTCAAGATCCTGAACTTTCTTGTAAAGATCAGATCTTTCAGGCAAAAGATATTTCAGTTGAGTTGCATTCTGAAAATTTTCTTGTTTCAGCTCATCAAGTTCTTTAAGTAATTCAGATATTTTCAATTGATGAGCACAACTCTCAGAGTTTTGTTTTTCTTTTAAGCTTTGAATTTCTTCATTCAATATTTGTACGTCACGTAACGCCAAATGTTTATCAGTATTTAACTGAATGAGAATGTCGTAATTGTTCTTACGAATCTTTTCAGATTCAGTAAGTTTGAAAATCAGCTCAGACTTTGAAAATTGTTCAAACACCATTATGAATTGCAGAAAAATGAACTTCCAAGATCTTTTATGGACTTATGAAAATTTGAATGAATCTTGATTGAATAAAACTGAATCTTGAATGATTAATTTGTTAAAAAATCAGCTATGATTTGACTTTTTGACGTTGAAATTTTAGATTTTCTGCAGAAAAATGCCCATAACTTTTTTCTGGAGTGGAATTGGGCCTCGAAAATTTACCAAACCGGCTATGCCGGTTCTAGAAATGTAGATCTCTTTTCAAGCTTCGATTTGACATATGGTAGGCCTTCTAACGATGTTCCAGTCAAAAGTTATGACCAATTTAAGCAGCTAAGGTCAAATAGTCAAACTCGAATGATAAAAGAATGAAACTCGAATGGTTATGACTGAAACTCGAATGAAGAATGATAAAACTCGAATGATTAAGTATGAAACTCGATTGATTAAGTATAAAACTCGATTGATTAAGTATGAAACTCGGATGAAGCTTATTGAATCTCGAATGAACAATGATTCAACTCGAATTACACTGTGCTCAACTCGAATGAAACATGAAGTTTCTCGATTGATGCTTTGATCAACTCGAATGAAACATGAAGTTTCTCGATTGATGCTTTGATCAACTCTAATGAAACATGAAGTTTCTCGATTGATGCTTTGATCAACTCGAATGATAAAGGATTAGAACTCGAATGAATAAGCCTAAAACTCGAATGATAATATCTTGCAACTTGAATGATACAGCTTGAAACTCGACTAATGAGGCTTGAAACTCGGTCAATGAAGTGATAAACTCGAATGATACTTGATGAAACTCGATTACCACTTTATAAAACTCGATTGAAGCTTTGATCAAACTCGAATACTTCTTTGTAAAACTCGATCAAAGCTATGAGCATAGAGATGCCCGAGTTTTAACAAAATATTTCAAAAATCAAGTTCAAAAAATCCAATTTTCAACTAAAATCCACAAATTGATTCCAGATTAAAATCGAAGCTGCGGTTTTCACACACAAACACTTTTTGTGAAAACAACTCGACCAATTTCAGATTAAAATCCTTGAATTTGACAAAAAACAGTCAAGAACACAAACTTTTCGAAAAATCAGAATACTCCAAATTAAATTCTGATTGTTTGGAATTAAAATCTGAGATATATCTCAATGGATTCGACTTTAAATGCTCCACCTTCGTTCCAATTTTCACATCAATTCATCCACAAAATCAAAAACCTCAATTAATTTTCTGTTTTCGAAAAACTTGATGTAACAGTGTTCGAAAAAAATGAAAATTCAGATTCAAAATTCAATCAATTTAATCCATATTAGTCTCTGATACCAATTGTGAATTCATATTTCTAGCAATTCATATCAACATTAAACAATATATGAACAATTATAACAATCTAACACAATCTATTGAATGATTAAGAGAAGAATATTACATTTGGTTCATGGCTTTCTTGCAAAGCAAACTTCTATTCTCTCTCTAGATCCGTATCCACTTTCTATTCTGTTCGATCACTTACAAAATAGAAATACTACTTCTATTTATATACACACTATAACTATTGTGTATTTACAATAAATTCCCCTGAACTATTACAAAATATTGTTTTCAACTCTACTTATAATTGTACCCAACATGAATATTATACAGGTTTTATTTTCATGTCTTATATGTTTTGTATAATTATTTCAGAATTTATTAAGAAGATTTAGTATTTTTAAAAATTCGTACAAAAATATGTGTCCAGAAGGTTGTGCTGTCTGCACACCTTTCTTGTTTGGACAGTAGGTGGCTATAAACTTAATCATTTTGAATGATTCCACTTGGGTTCAAAGGTTAACCCATAAAACTAGCTTCCAGAAAAAGAATCAACTAAATCTAAGCTTGCATGTGTGAGATATGGTGTTTTAAAGTCAACCCAACTTTCTGTCCAGATTTATGATTCTGTATACTTGTTTTTAAAAATTCGTGTAGAACATAATACACATTATTTTTGAATGAGACCACTTGAGTTAGTTAGTTAACTCATAAACTTAAATTTCAGAAGAAGAATCACCCCATTTGGGTCAAGAATGAACAAGTTATGACCATTTGAAGTTGGGTCATAATCTGCTCATAAATCTTCAAGCAAACAGCATACAAGTTATTGACAAAACTTGATGTGCATGCTTATGAATCCGATTTTATTGATGATTAAACTCAAGTTTTGAACATGCAATGGTGTTAGGTATCTTCAAAACACATTTACCCCATAAATAACTCAAAAGAGTATGGGATTTTTAGTGTTTGAACCATAAAGCTACCATGCATGCCCATTTTTGAGCTTTTCAAGAGCTTTCTTGTTTCTTGACTTAGGTTTGATCATGGATTACCATCTTTTACAACATTTAACATGTGTTGATGGTTAATCTACAAACATCAAGTAACAAAATCATTCTTGAAGAAAAATGAAAGAAAAAGTAGGAGAAATAACAAGAAAACTTGTAAAAAGATGAAGTTTGAGTGTAGTGTTCATGCTAGATGCATGAACACATGTTTGTACGTTTTGATTCACACTTGAAGAGTTTAAATGAATGTGTTAATGGCTGAATTTTCTGCTGATTTTTGAGAGAAAAATCTGAGTTTTAGTGAGAGAAACAAGAGAGAGAATGAGTGGAATGAGAATGATGAAGAGATGGAGTGTTGAAGTGATTTTTATAGAAAAAAAATCACACTTTTTCTTTTTCTTTTCTTTTTTTTTTGGCTGGACCTTAAAGGGTGATATTCAGATATATTTATTTATTTATTTTCTTATAAAGTTGTAAATATATGTATTTAAGAGTTGGTTGCTTGTTTGTGCATAAAGAGTAAAATTTATGCTCATTTTCTTACTAGTTTGTGACATAAGTAACTTTTTAGTATGTGTAATTTATATTTATAAAATTTTTATGTTTCAAATTTATGTTTCTCTTATTTATTATTATTTATGCAAACTTTTATAAGTTTGTTGCTATTTTAGTTAAATTGGCACAATACGGATGTCTTTCTTCAAATCTTTGATTAACTTTGTTACTTATTTTTGCTTTTATTACTAAGTGAATTCAACGTTATGTGTCTTTGTATTTTTGAATCATTATTAGCTTGTTATGTCTATCCATTAATTATATTTTCTGGCATTGTATGAAAATTATCAGAAAATTCTGCGCCGAACGCAGAAAACTAAGCAAATTAACGAAATTTCTTAATTGTTTGCAACTTATGTTTCTATTTCTAAGTCTAAGAAATCAATTGGGTAATGAAAATGTAACTTGAATAGATGGGTCTGTGTCTAACCTGAAACGCAAAATTGACAGTTGCTACACTAGAATTCAACAGTAGCAAATGAATCCAAGGCAACAAGAATCAGAAGGATAAAACCTGATTCCAGAAGGCACCGTGGAAGAAATCCACAGAGATAAGTGCACCACCGTAGGAGTAACCCACGGACATAAACCCATAACCGACCGTCGCCATACACCACCGAACCACCATCGCAACCGTTCCACAAATCCATAACCAATGAACATCATCATAGGCGCCGATTAGGTATAGGCAACAGAGGGTTTTTTAGATAAAAAAACCATCGATTCAATAAAATAGAAGGGTTACATCGTTTCATCAAGGCAGCGATTGGAAGAGAAACTTACACCGGTTCACATAGAACAGAACAAACACCATTTGACAGAAACAGTACAAAAGGGGAAAAAGAGAGCATCGTATCAAAACGGAAAAAGCAACACAACGTTTCAGTGAGAAACGTTTCAAGGAAGGAGACCAAGGCCTGAGAGGGGTTTAGTAAAAAAAAATTGGTACAAAAAAGTAGAAACCGTACCCAATAAAGAGAGGAGTCCAGCCGGATTTTTTTAAAAAGAGGCCCAAGCAAACAGGCCCAATCAGAAAAGGAAAGTAGCCCGTTTAAAGGAGCCCAAAACGAATTTTGCGACCCGTGTATAAGGTTAGGTATTTTTACACCCGAATACCTTGTTTTATTTGTGTAGAAATAAAACTAGCATTAACCTTAGAATTAATTTTATTATAACGTAACTTATAATAAAATTAGGTTTTAAAAAAAAAAAATTATAATGTAACTTATAATTTATTATTGGTTTTATGTTTTTATAACATAACTTATAAAAGTTTTATTCAAGTGATTTTAAGTTTTTAAGTGTACAAGTGTTTTTAAGTTTTATGTGTGTGTGAGGATTGAAGCACATACAAGTGGTTTTATAAGTGTTTTTAGTATATGTGAGGTTTAACACATATACAAGTTTTTAAGTTTTTGGTATGTGTAAGGTTTGACACACATACAAGTTTTTAAGGTATTTAGTATATGTGAGGTTTAACACATATACAAGTTCAAGTGTTTATATGTGTAAGGTTTGACACACATCAAGTTTTATAAGTTTTTAAGTATATGCGAGGTTTAACACATATACAAGTTTATTAAGTTTTAAAGTTTCATTCCAAGTTTTAGATTTAATAAAAGTTGAAAATCTAAAGTTTTAAAGTTTTAAGTTTTAAAATTTTAAAGTTTTAAAGATTCAAAGTATTTACAGTTTTATAAAGTTTAAAGTTTGAAAGATATTAGTGTTCAAAGTTCTAAAGCTTTATAAAAGTTAAAGTTTTTTTTAAGAAAAGATTATGGGAGAAAATCCAAAAGGTGATAAAAGTAACCGTTTTTCAATGTCTATTATTAAAATCAACAAAGTATACCATATGGTCCATTAGAATGAGAACCATACTAAAAGCAAATAGTCTTTGGGATATGGTTGAACCTACCCCTCAAACTGAACGGGATGATAAAAGAGACAAAACTACGATTGCATATCTGTTTCAAGCATTACCTAAAGATCTAATACTAACAAGTGGCAAACTGCAAAAGAAATGTGGGATACGTTGAAGATTAGAAATATTGGTATAGATCAAGTTCAATAGGCAAGACTACAAACCCTTAGATCAGAATTTGAAGCACTACATATGGAGGAAGAAGAGTCTATTGATTCATTCGCCATGAAATTGACAAGTATTATATCAAGGATGACTAGCCTCGGAACAACAATTGATAACCGAACCCTCATGTGGAAAATTCTAAATTCTGTACCAGAAAAGTTTATACAAATTGTTGCATCAATCGAATTCTCTGATCTAGACACAATGACACTGGATGAGACTATTCGAAGATTAAAAACATTTGAAGAAAGGGTGAAATTCAAGAAAAACAAACATGCCGAAAGTATAAACAAGCTCTTGTTGACACGACAACAATTCTGGCCGTGAGTCATTACAACATTAAAAAGCAAGGAAAATACAAAGAAGAAAAACCCACGTTCAAGGATTATAATGAAGAGAAGAGATACACAAGAGATTTCAGCAAAATAAAATGCTACAACTGCAATAAATATGGACATTATGCCTCACATTGTCGTGAAGGAACTCGAAGATTTCAAAGACAAGAAGAGACAAATTTGATTGAAGAAGATTTCAAAGACAAGAAGAAGAAGGGATCAACACTGAGTAAGATCACTCAAGGAATTACTGTTTTTGTCATTAAGGGGAATGTTGGAAATAATGACAAAAACATACAAGTATAGGACTTATTATGTAAATAGTTTAAAGTATTGTATTGTTTATGTAATTATAGAAAGTGCAAGGACCAAATAGCAATTAGTTAAACCGAAGGGATGTGTCTATTCAAAAAGACATAACCTTTCGTGAAAGGGTTTCATGAAGAGTCGCAACCTTTCGTCGCACCTCTTAGACTAGTATAAATAGGAATCTTATTCAAGATTGTAATGTGTGAATTCAGTTTGATTAATAAAGAAAGTTAGTTTTATTATTGTAAGATCCTGTGCAAATTCCTGTGCAAAGTTTTATTTACTGTTTTACGGACCCTTTTTTCCCAACATTGTATACTTTCCCTAAAGTATTTTTTAGATAATCAGTGGCAGAACACACACAATATATATGCAGCCCTCTTCTCTACTTCTGTCTGCCCATACTTAAACTTATATACATGATAAAGTGCTGCTGACTTTTACAGGTTCAGTCCGAGACTAAGCATTTTTGCTGAGTTTTGGACTTCACCAATTCACACAATACTTAAGCATGTTTCACAGCAACAACCACTCCGAGATTTACAAATCTTAGAGTCTATTAACATACTCCTATACACACATAATCCAACTCCTTTTATTGCTACTTTATTGTTAATACACACACATGACAGCAGCTTGTAGTCACTATAAAATAACTCACCATCACAAAACAACTCCGAGACTAGACTACACGAATTAAAGGGGTTAAATTGATCAAGCAATCACCAACTTAAGACCAATAGGCCACACCGAGACTCAATCAAAATTCAGGTCTAGGACTTGGAAAACAGAGACCAGAACCAATTTTAAGTTGCTGTTTTTTTTTAATTCAAATATTAAATTTATCCTCTATATTTCAGTCATCAACAATTAAACTCTAATTTTTATCATGCATGTACTTTATTTAATGATTAAAACAGATTTGGTGTTCAATTGGGAGTTGGAATTGACATTGAACATACATACAGTTTCCCAGGAACCATAGGTTCAAATGAACACAAGAAAGGATTTGTTTTAGATGTTATTTACTTTGAATGGAGTTTTAGATGCTATTTACCTTGGCTACTTGATGTTATTCTTATGATTCATTTTGTATGGTTTTTTAATAATTGAATTCTTTTTATAGCTCCTAGCACAGGCGATACTAATCGTAAGAATGGTCGATGACCAGCAATAGGTTACCAAGGAAAAGAGAAAATTCGGGTCGCTTTTAATGAATACATGCAACCCATTAGGGATACCAGTACTCATGTCATGTCAGAAATTTACTTGGAGAAATTGCAAAGTGTGGGCCCATACTCCTCTTAGTGTTGTTTCATGGAAGCAGATGCCTACCACCAACCTTGAAAATATGTGGAGGGATGTTCAGGTAATTTATGCTAGTTTGTGGTTACCTTAACCACCCACTTGAGCATATAATTAGTTCTATTTTAGATTGTATAAACTAGCATCCAATTTGCTAAGACGTATATATTGAATTCTAATCGCAATAACATATAATTTAAATTTATCCATATTGTAGCACAATATCCATATTGTAGCACAAGACACATGCTCCTAGTGATTTTAAAGAGAATTGTTTAAAGTTAATCAATGGTCATTGGAAGAAGTGGGAAAGTAGAGTAAAGAGCAACTACTTTACTCTTGAAAAATTATTGACTCCTCCTGCAGATAGTCGAGTGGATCGTGATCATGGCCATCCTTAGTACAGTACCGGGAGCGTGAGGATGTTGTCACGTAAAACTATAGAAATTTAGTCATTATGGTTTTAATTTATCACCCATAAGGGCTGCTTTTTCCTTGTTTATTGTGTATTTTTATAGCTTTATTAAGCCTGATGGGTTTCTTTTGTAGGCTCATGCCAAGACAAATTCTAATAACCGTAAACAACTAGAGTTCTTACCAAGGACAAGACGAACCTCACATGCTAACATTCGGGAGGAGTTATAAGATAAGAGCATCTAGATCATTTTAATTTCCTTTTTTTTCCTTTCATCTTAGGTTGTTAACTAGTATGCAATATTCTTTTTAATTTAGATGAAAGCTAATAATGAGGACATTTCTCATGGAAAAGTGTTTACTAAAACTCGTACTAGAACGGATGGTACGATACTAGATGATTATACGAGGAAGATAGTTATAAGTATATGAGATATTAAAATTAATGTTCATATGTTCCATACTTGTTATCAGGAAATTATGAGTTTTGTTTGTAGGAAATAATGAATGAGAAGTTAAATGAAATACCTAAATATGAGCAAGACGATTCATTCAAAGAAAAAGTTTACATTGATCTATTGGGTCCAGATGGACACAGACGTGTGAGGACTTTTGGTTTAGGACCCTCTCCTCGTGATATTTTTTGGCCTCACTCATCTTCAATCAACATAGCTTCTTCTGATGCAATAAAAAGGATGGTTGAATCATAGGTAGCGGCACAATTAGATTCTAAAGTAGCAGAAAAAGTTTCTCATTATGAAAAAACTCAAATAGATATGGCTGAAAGACTAGAAAACATGCAACGATTGTTAGAGCTTGCAGAGTTGTTAGCACGTGTTTCCCCTCATGAGGCACGTAAGTCTTTATTGCACGTAAATCTGGATTAAGTGTATCGGCCAGGTAAATCTATATCATCTATTTTCTATGTATTACCTTGGTGTATGCTAATCATAATTGTATATTATTCTAGGTACAAAGTGCCTCTGACCAAAGGTAAGCTAAGAGTTAATACAATGTGAGTGTAAAAATTGGTAATTAAGTATATTTGCTCTTTTTCAAGTATATTATATTACCTTCTGCATTTAATTTTGCTTTTTTTTATCAATTTCATATTTTTAGTTCTAATGCATGCCATATTTTATATAATGTAGGACATGAAATTGGGAACGAAATGGACTTAATTAGCTTTCAAAGACTGTATATTGTCGTTACTGTTAACTTCATTTTAACGTTTTTTTTATTTACATGTTATACATTTAGCAGACTAAAGTTTTTGGGTATTGACATGAGTTTTGGCATGATTTATACAAGTTGAATTGTGGTTTATATTTGCTTTTCTTATTTGTTGATTATTAATTTGTCCTTTAACTTCATAGTTTGACGTTCACATTAACCGATTAGATTAGTATTAATATGAAAATACCAATCATACCAAAACAGAATGTTTTATAACATGGTGCCAATTGTTTTGGCAATGGAGAATATACTCAATTAAGACGGTAAATAAAATGGTTCCAACTGTTTATTTGGCTAGGTAATAAACGGTCCTAAATACTTATTTGTGAGACTCTTAAGTTCCAAATATATTTGGCAAGGGGAATATGGTCCCAAACATATATTTGTGACTGCTGATCGAACGGTTCCAAATGAGTATTTGGCAAGGGGACATACTGTGCGAAATACATATTTGGAACATTAATTCCCATCCGTACCAAATAACTAACTTATGGCACAAAACCATACATCTTCCCAATGCCCGTGCCAAAAAGTATTTGAGACCGTTTGTTTGGAACCAAATATATTTGTCACCCTCGTATTACGACCACGGCAAAATCGTGCCAAATACTATTTGGCATGGTTTTGGAGGTATTGGGCACAGTTTTAAGCTCTCCCTAATACCATGTTTTCTTAGCACTATCAATCTGATTATCTTGAGCACAGACATTTGAGCATATCTTGAGCTTTGATAAATGAGCATATCATCTTGTGTGATCTTAGTTATGAATGACTATTTAGTTGTTTAGCTTAGTACCAACACATTTTTTCAGTGATTAGATATAATTCTAAGGTAACTCATTACATGATCAAAAGCACAATGTGCTGCAAATCGGAAAAAGCACTACGATAATACCCACACGGAAAATTTTGGTGAACAGTACGTGGATTGGCTTCCACTATACTATGTGTGGTGATATCATTATATTGATCTATTTTCGTTTAGTGCCAATAGCGGCAACAGTTTAAAACTGTTACAAACAAGTCGCCCGTTATATTTATAAAATCGGTCCCTTCAAACACCGAGATGTGATTAGCATAGCAGAGCTTTATAAAGTAAGAGCAAGGGAGCACACCGTACACATAATTGCATGTTTAATGTAAATATCCATCACTACTAGAAAATACATTATTACCGAGGGACGAATCCCTCGGTAATCCCTCGGTACCGTAATTTACCGAGGGCCGATATCGGTTACAAATATCGAGAATTACCGACGGATTTACCGACGGAAATATGTCACCGACGGATTTACCGACGGAAATATGTCACCGACGGATTACCGAGGGTATGATTACCAACTGAATACCGACAGAATTTACCGACAGATTAGCGAGGGACGATATTACCGACGGATTAGCGAGGGAAGATATTACCGACGGATTAACGAGGGACTATATTACCGACGGCTTAGCGAGGGACACCGTTGCCGACAGATTAGCGAGGGATACCGTTACCGACAGATTAGCGAGGTTATTTACGGACAACATACCGACGATTTTCCTAGGAATTTATTTACCGACAGATTTATGAACACATTACCGATAGAATTCTGAGGGATTACCGAGGGCTAATGTCCCAAATATGTAAACTCAATGCCAATTAATCTAATTAGCAATGACTGCAAGTTTGGGCTAAAATTAAAGTTACAACAACCATATAAAATAATAAATTCATTTAGCAACAATCTAAGAAATCACAGTGTTGTAATCCAAGGAAAATTATATATAAGAAGATCCATTTGATATAATAATTTTCATATTCATCCATTTACAAAGAAAAACTCAACAAAGACACATCCAAAAGATTGTTTACATTACGTACACCAATCCTTCTCATGATCACATTTACTCTACAAAGTATATCTTGAGTTTATACTTGAAAATAAGAAACAATCACCTTTGTGAGGTATGAGAGAAGTATCAATTAAAACGTGTCACTACTACAAAATAACCCTTTAGCCCCTTCTCCGAGGACTAGTACGCGAAGGTACAAGCTTCTGAAGGATCTCATGTGTTAAAATTAAATGATTATATATATATATATATATATATATATATATATATATATATATATATATATATATATATATATATATATATATATAATAATAATGAAAATAGATATTGAATAATGAAAATAGAGTACTAGCTTTGTTTTTTTATACATAATAACAATCTTTTACCAGAGTATGCAAAAGCGTTCTTTGTTTGACTAGCGAAAGTCTTTGTGATTTTGTTTTTTTGTTTTATGGTCCTCCATAACTTGTTTTATGATCTTTCTTTTTCAACTATATAATGGTTTGCATGCATTATTGACTTGTACAATTTAACCTATGTATATATATCACCATCGAGCTTAAGGTCTAAAAATAAATACACTTCATGCATTATTTAGTTGTACAATTTGACTTGTCAATATCTTGACCTCCAAAAACAAGGAAGCATTGTTGAATTGTACTAGTTTACCTTTTAGCATCATTTTACATTTAATAACTTAATTATTGGTATTGTATGATGCCATGTCATGACGATATCAAGCAGAAAAATGCCATAAACAGTTTAATAGCTGTCAAGATGCTGCACTTTTTCACACCTAAAATATACATGTACAGTTTCAATTTATCGAGTCCTAAAAATGGTCTTGAGTTTATGGACAACATACCTGCAATATTGATAAGGATGTCTTTTGAATTCCGAAGTAGCAACGCCAACTCCCCTCCTCTTTCCTATATTAAGAGCAATAAACATAAAGATGCTCATGTTAATAAATTGTTTACGAGTAAAAGTATCCGAAGAGTAAATGCCTTATGGTCATAAACTTCGATTGTTATGATACATGTTAATCATGTAGTTGCACAACAACTTTGGTATATAATACAAATATGACATAATTTATTAATTGATCCAAATTTTCTATATCTTGAAACAATTATCACTAGATTGAATTGAATTTCCCTGGTTAGAACTAGAACCATCAATTACGTCATTAAACCCATTTATGAGAGTCTAGTATGCAACATGTACATATGAAGTTAACAGTGGCCATTGATCCAAAAAAGATGAAAGAAAAAACCATAACCAAGTTGTAATAAAACACAATTAGCAAGTAAAACTAGTGGCCATTGAATGAGGTCCAGTTAAGATGTGTCCAGTATGACATAAATAATAGCTCCATTTCCAAAACAACTATAACAAAAGGCATGTAGAAATGAATAACAAGTAGCAATAAAAGTTAATAAAAGGGATATATCTACCAAAGAACTGAACAACAAAACAAGTCATTAAAAGATTAAAAGATTGAACAAAATAGACATATATAAACAGAGATAAATTTGGGAAAAACCGGAACAAGTCGTTAAAAGATTGAACAACACGTTGTTGAAGCACTTTCATCAATGAGTTTAATTCATAAACAAAGTAAGTAAATCTGCATTTTAATAAAATGAATACATATTCAAGAGAGATACATTTTTAATAAAGTAAGTAAATCACTTGTGCAGAAGACCACAAGCAACTGATAATGCAATAAATCTTTCTACCTTATAATTACTATTATTGCTTGTACTCTATGTTGTTTTTCTAAATAAATCACTACCAGAAAGCATTTGACATCACAAGCTTGGTTATGCTTGCTGTAGTGAGAATGCACTTCTTCAACATATATGATTGCGAGACATTTATCCCAAGTTTTAGGTTTAAGAAACATACCTAATTTTAGGGTTTAGCGGCGGCCGTGAAAGAGGTGAGTGTGTGAGCCAAGAGATCGAGCGAGTGAGCGTGAGTGTGGGAGAACGAGCACTGGAGCGGCAGCGATGGAGTCATGACGATGGCGGTGGCGGCATTAGGGTTAGACCGCTACCATTTTTGTGAGAACGAGATAGAGCGTTTGTGGGGAGAGGAGAGCAGAGGGATATGGTGGTTGTTGGTGGTCGCCGGTGCGTGACGGCGGCAGTCGCTGGAGAAGCAAGAGAGACAGAGAGCATAGGGAGAAAGAGGATCTAAGAAGAGAAAGGTACGTGTGTGTGTGTGTGTATTGTTCGTGAAAAGGGGGAGAAAAAGAAAAGGGAAGACCAGGTCACCCGACCCACCAACCCAAACCAATAAATTAATAAACTAATTTATATATATTACAATTTAAAAATCTGATTTGTATTTATTATTTTTATTAACAAATAAATTAGTTTTAAATCTTCAATAAATCAAATAAATATATATGTTGGAACTAATTCTAAATAAGTTTATTAACGGGTAACAAATTAATTAAGTACTCACATTTATATTTATGATTAATATCATTTTTATGTTATTATTAGTTATTAATGGTTTAATTAGATTAATTCAGACCATAACTTAAAACGGAATAAATATATATTTAGCGACTTATTATTAATTAAGGTTCACTTATAAGTTAAATTAAATATTTATTGAGTAAATGATAGAGAAAATCACGTAATTAGTTATTAGAACATTGAGTCGATTAATAATTATTAATTAAACATTTTAAGCTGAAAAAAAATAACTGCAAACCAAACTTAATGATTATCAAATACTAAAGTATGTATTAAATAAAAATAGTAAGATTGGGTAACAAGAATACCAACCTAGCTAAGTTCTATCGAGTTTCTAATTTAAGTCCATTCTTATAGACCAGATTATGTTATTATGATTACGATATTTTGAAATATTCGAATTGGACATTTGTTATGCGTGAACCCTAGACAGTAGACAGGAAATAGGAATACCGAGTGAAGTGTGGGCCTTTGGCCATTTGTTATCATTACGATATTTTGAAATATTCAAATATGGACTACAATCTTCGAAGGGACGATGGCTAATCGACAAACGAAGGGGCGTGGACAGCGGTATATATCAAGTTATCAAGCAGACAACGAATCATAGAATCAATCAAACAAACCATAGCAAGTCTTCATTCTTTTCATCAATTTCAAAGTGTTGTTGTGTTGATCGGTTTCAAAGTGTTGCTGACTTGCTGTATTATACACTCTGTTTCAGTGAAATAGTAAATTAGTTGATCGATTTCACTTTTGATAGCATTATTAGCCTATTGCAATTGCATTCAGTGTGTCATAACAAGTTATAATGGATCATGTTGGACCTTATAGTCGATCATATATATGGCTTATGTACATATACTTTTTGTTTAAAAGGTAACAAGTTACCTATTAATATCAACCGAATACAACTAATTTATACTTTTCATTGCTAACATGTTATGGACGTGTGTATATGAATTGTATTCATATTTAATGATTTGTTTTTTTGGAATATGTTTTCGAGGGATTACCGAGGGTTTACCGACAGAATTACCGAGGGATTACCGACAAAAGACATACTGAGAGCATACCGAGGGGATGTTTTCGAGGGATTACCGACGAATAGTTTACCGATGGATTTCCGAGTGCTTACCGAGGGAATGTTACCGACGGATTATCGAGAGACGTGTATACCGGCGGATTACCGACAACATATTTATTCGTTAGTAATCCCTCGGTAAACTCTCGGTATATATATACTGATTTAGTTTTATCATTTTAGAAAAACACATAATTAATTATTAGAATACTGATTCAATTAACAATGATTAATTAAACATTTTAAGTTGAATAAAAAATAAATGCAAACCAAAGTTAATAATTATGAAATACTAAAGTATGTATTAAATAAGATTGGGATTGGGTAACTAGAATACCAACCTAGCTAATTTCTATAGACTTTCTAATTTAAGTTCTTTCTTAGAGACCAGATTGTGTTATTATGATTACGATATTTTGAAATATTCAAATTGGGCATTTGTTATGCGTGAACCCTAGACAGTAGATATGAGAATGGATTACCGAGTGAAACGTGGGCCTTTGGGCATTTGTTATGATTACGATATTTTGAAATATTTAAATACATACTACAATATTCAATGGGATGATGGCTAATCGATCATTTTAGAATGGATCATGTTGTACCTTAACAAACATTAGTTGTTACTATCATGTTACACTAAATCATATTGGGCCTTAACAAGTAATTATTTTACATGTAAGTTATTAAAATATGTTATAAAAGGGTCATCAGACGTTAACCAACATTAGGGTTTCTAATCAGTTTATAATAAACTAATTTAGGTCATAACACATTATAAGGGGTCATGTTGGGCCTTGACAACTACTAATTGATCATTTAAATTCGTAACAAGTTATAATAGATGTTATTTATTTAAATGAAACATGTTGGACCTTAACAAACATAAAAGTTAATATCATGTAGTTGTGATAAGCCTTGTTGGGTCTTCACAAATGTTAGTAGTTCCTATTATGTCATGTAACCTGTTATAATGGACCATATAGGACATTAACAAATACTTATCGAGCATCTAGGTTATAACAAGTTATAATGGGTTACATTTTATGTTAACTAACATGTATATGGACGTGTGTATTTGAATTGTATTCATATGTAACGATCTATTTTTCTAGAAAATGGAAAACACAATGTTTCCGAGGGATTACCGAGGAATTACCGACGGATTTACCGACGGATTACCGACCAAAGACATACCGAGGGCATACCGAGGGAATGTTACCGACGGATCACCGACGAATATTTTACAGAGGGATTTCCGGGTGTTTACCGAGGGAATGTTACCGACGGATTACTGAGAGACGTGTTTACCGACGGACTACCGACAACAAATTTATCCGTTAGTAATCCCTCGGTAAACTCTCGGTATTAGCGATGAAATAGCGAGGGAATGTTTCTGTCGGTAATTCCATCAATATATCCTCGGTAATCCTTCGGTAATTTTCATAAACACAATCCGTCAGAAATTTGTTGGTAACCCGTAGGTAATACCGTGGGATTTTTTCCGTCGGTAAAAGTCAATTTTCTAGTAGTGTATGAACTCACTAAGAAAATTAGCTTAGGGATGTTGTATGATATTGTTTCATGTATAGGAAAGGAACCTGCTGAACCTACTCCTTAGGTTCATTGTGTACTGATGTTGAACTTACTAGAGATCCCCGACTCAACTTTTGTGGTACCCATATGAAAACACGAAGACATTGGATGATGGGGTTAGATTATGATTATGATGTGTTGTAATAAAGTAGCTGTAGTGTACCCTTGTTAACTTTAATATCAATCTTCTAATATTTTAATTGCTTAATTTTTATAACTCTACCTTAGTTTGTGTTTGTTTTTATATTGTCAGCTCGAACCTTTTACTTAAAACTCTTGTGAAAACTGGGTCTTACAGTTGGTGTCAGAGCAATAGTTTGAGTGAATTAATTAGAATTTATAGTTTATGGATCTTTAATGTTATTGAGTCTTGCATGTTTCTAAAGAGTTTATTTTGAATTGAGGCCTAATTAAAGACATTTATGAAGTAGTTTACTTGAGGACAAGCAATGTTCAAGTGTGGGGTATTTTGAAATGGTCATATTTATACATATCTTCGACATCATTTAACTTGTTACAAATCAGATTTTTATCATCTTTTTAGCATTATTGTGATTATAAAAGTTTGATAACAAACCTGTGTTCTTAAGTTGATTAAAGGTTTTAACTTTAAGTGAAAATCTTACGGTTTATTGGCGATTAGAGCATTATTGTGTTGACGATCGTTCGGTAAATTGTAAGATTAGAATTTTTGGTTTTAGTTGATTCTTAGGCATTATTATGATGATAAAATTGATTGACACTGGGAATTCGTTTTTAAAGTGACGTGATTAATCGATTTAGTTTTTCGGTATTAATTGGTTGATTTGAGCGCTTGTCGTGTTGATAAATTAAGTGATTGATATCCAGATTAGATTCGATTAATTAGTTGTCAAATTGGGGTTTTAAGTGATACAAGGAATTAATTAAATAACAGGTTAAATTTATTAATTGGACTTTAAATGTTTTCATAATCGGTTAGTCGTTGATTTCTTTTATCAATCAATTCATAAAGCCAATTGATCATAGTTATCCGAGTTCCGAGTGTGTGACATTTTTTTTCCAAATTAAGAGGTTCATTAATATTAGTTAGTTATTGTGATTTGATTGTTTCCGTTAGTTACTTTAAATTTAGTTGATATTGTTAGTTTTTATTTATTTCGAAAAAGCCAAAAAAAAAAAATTAGTTTAGCCTTTTATTCTTGTGTTACTTAGTTTGCCTTAGTTATTCGGTTATATAATTTTAATTATTGCCTCTAGTTGTTAATTTCCTCAACACGTCCAAAATAACCAAAAATTGGTTTAGGTTCTAGTATTGGAGTCTCCGTTCTTTATTCCATTCCCAAGTTTGATAAATCCTGGGTGATTCTTGAAGCTATATTGCACACGATCAGTTGTACGTGTCATTTATACTTTGGGTTCATTTAGTTATTAAAACCGGAGGTGTGTTTTGCATACATCAGAGGCAATAAAGGGTACAGAAATTTAAAGTATATAAACTACACGTTGTATGCATTTTGTGTTTACAGCAAATGGCAGGACATAAAGGACCAGCACATGACATGACCTAGATATAAATGTTACAGATAATGCAACAACTGTTGGCCTTAAGTAATGAACGACAAGTTAAAATCATTCATGATCAATTTCGAGCACGTGACGAAATGGAAGCTAATGCAGGCGCGATAAACAAAAAAAAAAACGTAAAGAAAAGAACATGGTATAGGATCAAATGAGTTAGAGTTAGAGAAAATGAACTTACTTATCGACGGATGGTTGCTGAAGGCAAAGAAGGCAGATCAATTTTTTGGCAGATTATGTGTCAAGATCAAATTAACTACCTAAGATTAACTGGTTTGAATTGATCAGAGTATAAACCATTAACCTTGTGTTGAATCAAGGTCCAATTAAGAAGTTTGCGGAATAACACTTAACTGTTTTAAGAAAAGCTTTCAAAACAAATAATCACATAAACATAAGCAATAATCAAAAGATCACTTGTATTGCCAAAACTCAATGATTACAGTCACCTCTAATCTGTTTGATTAGACGAAGAACACAGATTGTTCTTAGGGTTTTACAACCTTAGAGGCTTATGAAAAACTTAAACAGAAAAGCAATTACAACTTGAATAAACTTGTACGTGCAGACTTACAATAGAAAAACCTATTCTATGTATATATACTGCTTTCTGATTTGTTTCCTTGATAAACTCTGATTTCTCTAATAGTAGATATGCTTGAATCTTCAAAATATATATTATCCTGAATATCTGCACTTTCTGTTTATTGAGCTATTGAGCAGCTTGAAGTCTATCTGTTGAGCAGCCTGAGTCTAAACACTGGGAGCTTGAACTTTTTAACTAGCAGCTCGAACTTCTTCAACTAGCAGCTTGAACTTTGTACTTACACAGAAAATCTACTAACAGTTTGAGAAATCTAACTAACAGCTTGACATACTTAGAATATTTCCCAACAATCTCCCCCTAACTTAAATTCTTTACACAAGACTTTAAGTTTCTATACAAATAAGGAAATAAAACAAAGTAAAACTGTTATCTACAAACTAAGGCATCCAAAAACTTACAATTGTGAAAGTTTCTGATTAACTGCCTTCCAAAATTCTCTTTCAATTCTTCTGTATCACAGTATATCTTCACTGAGCTCATCTGTACCAACCATGCCCTTGGAAGATCAAAAAATTCAAAATTGAAGAACATGCTGGATCCATTTGCAAATCTGAGTCTGTATGTCTTTGATTTTACATACAAATCAACTTGTGCAATCTTCATTTCCTTGGCATCTTCTATATCTTTTCTTATTGACTCTGGATCAAAAATGCTTTTTAAATCTTTTATAGCCTGCTTGACCTGTGGATGAGAAGACCTGACTTGACTCACAGATGCAACATGATGCATTCTGGTAAGCTCATCTCTGGTCATCCCTTGGACTATATGCACTATACTCTTATATTCTTCCTCAGGACCAGCTTCTCTTCTGACTACAAAATGATATTTTAAGTCAATGTTATCCATAGACTTAGCATACCAGTATGTAATAGGAGGTTTTGAGAAGTCATGCTGGTCGAGGGTCTTTTCAATCTCCATCACTTTCTGAAGCTGATGTTTAAACAACACCCTTTTTACCTGATCAAGCATTGCTTGAGAGATTGCTTCTGATTGTGGATTAATAGCAACAGCTTGAACAGGAGGATTTGGATTACTGGCACCAGCTTGACTTGATTCCTGTTGGCTTTGGACTTCATGGGAGATTTTAGCTGATTTTCATTTTTCCATTTCTTTATCATGAATTCTTGCAGCCTCTCTGTATTCATGGACTGAGGCATCTTCATTGGAATTCCAGCTGAATAGGCAAAATTGATCAAAAACTTTCTGTGCTCTGCCTTTGAATGCCCTGTTGGCATTTTCCTTTTCTTCTTATTCTGTTTAACCACAAACCCTCTTAGGTAATCTCCTAAGGTTTCATCATTTTGCATTGGAGCATGGGTTTGCTGGTCCAGAGTTTCATCTTGTTCCTCTACTAACTTTCTAGCAAATTCAGCATCATGAGCAACTTGGGCTTCTCTGGATGAAAATTTGTGCTTTGGAGATTCTATGAGGATGCCCTTGCCCTTATCCTTAGTTGCAGAGGATGTAGCTTGGACTGTACTGATGGGAGCTTGACTGCCTTCTCTGATAACAACTCCTGTTGTTCTTTTAGGAGCAGCTTGAGTTTTTAGGCTAACAGCTTGAGAAGCTGGTGGGACTGTTAGCCTGGAATCTTGGACTGTTGGAGTAGGAGCTGGAGCTGCTTGGACTGAACTAGGGATCTCCTGATTCTCCCACTTTTAGGATGCATTGGTTTGGTCAGGAGGACCTACAACCTTTTCCATTAGGGTTAGAATCATCTTCTTAAGTTGAATGATCTTATTTCCACAGAGGGTGAACCCTTTATGATAGTAATCCATTCTTTGATTCTGAGCTGATATTGTCTGTTGAAGTGCTCTGATTTGTGCCCCATGTGTAGCAATAAGAGACTGGTAATATTTAAATACTGCCACAACAGGTTTCAGCTTAGGATCCGTTAATATCATAAGTTGCAGACTAGCCTCAAGATCAGCAAAAGAGTGTGTCACTGGCAGGATTTACAGAAGTTGAAGCTTCTGGGCCCCTCTTTTCTTGGTTCTGGGGACTTCCAGAAGGTGCTTGCACACCCTCTGTTGCCATGGGTGTGGTCTTAATTATGTTGACACTGTCCTGTGCCTCTTGTGCAGAAACAACAGTAGTGTCAGCCACAGTACTATATGAACATCTTCTGTTGAGATGTCCACCTCCAAATTGAGGATGGGAGAGTCCTCAGTGGGTGCCCTTTGATATTCTGTGCAGGAGTGTCGTCCTGCACAGTGACATTTGGCTCTTGTAATTGGGCTGAGGAGGAAGGAGCTCCCGAAACCCTTTTTCTTTTGTATAATATAAGTGGGGATGAGGGATTTACAGAAGGATCAGAGGGATTATTTGTATCATGAGGAGTGGGTTGGGGTCCTGGGGGTGTAGCAGTGATGTTAGGCTGAGCCTGCTCAGGACCCTCTCCTCTGTTTAGGGGATTGATGCCCAACATTGCAAAGGGCAATGGGACATCAACACTCAAAAATTTGGCACTTGTTTTTAGAAGACGTTTTATTGTTGGTAAAGAGTGCCTATGGGAAACATGAATCCTTTTATGTACATTGAAATTACTGCAAGTTCTTGCAATAATTTCAGCCAAAAATCTAGGATACATCAAAAATTTCCCATGTTTTAGGGCATGATGCCTTAGCATACCCTGAAAATCATGTTAGAAAAATTAAACTGTTGGCCTGTAGATAAACACACTAAGGCAGTGGCTATGTTTGAAGAAAATTCAGACCAACCAGTTCTTTTAGGGCTTATGCATTGTTGGATAATATGTACAAGATATTTCCACTTAGGGGCAAAGTGAGTTTTAAAGAATGTATAAGAATCAGTAGGGCCCCTATACCCTATAGCAAAAAGGCCTTCATGTAAGGCATTAAAAGACAAATCGGTTATACCTGTGGCATCTTGAAGATGCAAGTGTTGGCGTATGAGATCCTCAGTGATGGTGACAGTGGTTCCATCAATCTTGGACGTCAAAGAAGTGACTCCATTGATGGTTTGAATAGAGGCATGTTTCCAAAATTGCTCTATATGAGATATGTATATTGTGGGGTTTATGGTAAGAGCATGATGAATGTGGGAACTTCGAAGGAAGTCCATCATGTCGTGGAATGGTTGATGGTCAGCGTGTTTGAGAGAATAGGGAAGATAGTTATGTTCTTTGACAAACTCCATTAATTATCAATCGATGATTGAGGGTTTAAGAGATGTGTGTGGGAATCGCTCAGAGAGAAAAGTAAGGTCGTGGAAGATATTTTGCAACTGGTAGTTACAATTGAACGAAACTGGGACCTTTAAAGGTTTCGAAAATATCTAATCCCGCGCACACACTTATGGAAGTTACCAAATTACCCTGCACACTTTGACAGATCAAGTGAAACCACTAACAGTCCGAGAAAATGAACTAGCAGCTTGAGAAAAGACTCAAGCTGTTAGTTGAAAAATAAGCATATTCTAATGGAACAGTGTCTCCCCCTTAATCAAGCATATGTAATATATATAATTTTCATAAAATAAGAGAGAATAAAGAAAAACAAATTAATCCATATTAACCATGCCAATATTTGATACTAGGAAGGTGAATCTTCCTACATCAAATGGTTTTGTAAATAGATCAGCTAACTGATCATCAGTGTGAATTTTGGTAACTTGGATTAATTTCTTCTCATTACAGTCCCTTATAAAATGAAATCTGCTGTCTATATGCTTGGTTTTGGGAAATTTCACTGGATTTTGTACAATGCTAATTGCACTTGAGTTGTCAATGTAAATAGGAGTGGATAGGAAATTCATACCATAGTCTCTCAGTTGATTCTGAATCCACATCACTTGGGAACAGCAGCTTGTAGCTGCTACATATTCTGCTTCAGTAGATGAGGTGGAGACAGTTGTTTGCTTTTTACACTGCCAAGAGACCAATCTTGCTCCTAGATATTGACATCCACCAGTTGTGGACTTTCTGTCAATGTTGCAGCCTCCATAATCACTGTCAGAATAGGTTGTTAGTTCAAGAGGGGAGTCTTTAGGATACCAGAGGCCCAAATGTGGTTGGCCTTTGAGATATCTAAAGATTCTCTTAACAGCAAACACATGTGAGTCCTTTGGAGCACATTGAAACCTGGCACAAACACAAGCAACAAACACTATATCAGGTCTAGAAGATGTGAGATACATAAGTGATCCTATCAAGGATCTGTATAGGTGAATGTCCACATCTACTCCATCTTTGTCTGCATCAAGCTGCTTGTGAGTGTCCATTGGAGTACTTGCAACTTTGGTATCTTTGTAACCAAACTTTTCCAGTATGTCTTTAACATACTTTGATTGACTTATAAAGAGCCCTATAGGCTTTTGCTTAACCTGCAATCCTAGAAAGAAGGTGAATTCCCCCATTGAACTCATTTGAAACTCTTTGTGCATCAATGCCTCAAACTCTTTGCATAGACTGTCATTGGTAGACCCAAAGATAATATCATCAACGTATATCTGAACAAGCAGATTCTCAGATTTGATGGACTTTGTGAACAAAGTTTTGTCCAGTGTACCTCTGTTGAAGCCATTCTGTAGAAGATATGATGACAGAGTGTCATACCATGCTCTAGGGGCTTGGTGGAGTCCATAGAGGGCTTTGTCTAATTTGTAGACTCTGTCTGGATACTTGTAGTCCTCAAATCCAGGAGGTTGACACACATAGACCTCTTCTTCAATTGTGCCATACAGGAAAGCAGACTTCACATCCATTTGATACACTTTAAATCCTTTGAAGCTTGCATAGGCTAGGAACAGTCTGATGGCTTCAATTCTTGCCAATGGAGCAAAGACATCATCATAATCTATTCCTTCTTCTTGAGTGTATCCCTGTGCTACCAATCTTGCTTTGTTCTTGATGACTATCCCTTTCTCATCCTTCTTGTTTCTGAAAACCCATCTTGTACCAATTGCTCTCTTTCCTTTAGGAAGATCAACTAGAGTCCATACATTCTGAATCTTGAATTGCAAAAGTTCTTCCTGCATTGCTTCAATCCAAGATGGATCTTTCAAAGCCTCTGATGCCTTTTTAGGTTCTAACTATGACATGAAACAAGCATGTTCAAAGGCAGCTAGACTAAATTCTGGAACTGCTGATTCAGTATCAGTAGACTATTTGTGAACCATTGTCCTTGTCTGCACAGGAGTGCGTGGATCACCCATTATCTGATTGAGAGGATGATACTTGTGAACTCTAAGTATTGGCTCTCTGTCTGTCTGAAAAGAAGTGCCGAGATTTGTATCATCTCCTTCAGGACCACTTGATGGTTGAGCTTCTGGAACAGCTTGACTAGAATCTGGGACTGTTTCCATTTGTGATGGAGCTGTTCCCTCAGGACATGGGATTGGCACTTCAGAATTTGAATTGGAATAATGTTGGACATCCAGTACCCCTGGTGGGTCACAAGATAGTAGTGGTATAACCGTATACTCATTCCATTGATCAGAATCTTCAACAGTCTGAAACTTTGTGCCAATAGCTTGATCATTTAACCTACCAGCATGAGAATTTGTGTTGGTAGCTTCAACTTTGTTGTCATCGGTTTCTGCATTATACTCAACAAAGCTCAGAGAATCAGATAGTGAATCTAAATCAAACAACCAATTAGGACCAGTGCCTTTGACATTTGCAGTGTTTTCATTAAATTCAACATTAACACTTTCTTCAATAGTTTTGGACACACTGTTATATACTCTATAAGCTTTGCTTTGTGTGGAGTATCCTACAAAGAAACCTTCTTCAGCCTTGCTTTCAAACTTTTCTAAGTGAGTCTTAGTGTGAAGAATGGTGCATGAACAGCCAAAAGACTTTAGAAAGGCTATTAATGGGACTCTATGATGGAATAACTCATATGGAGTTTTCCCTTTTGATTGAACAATCTGAACCCTATTCAGAACATAACAAGCTGTATTGACTGCTTCTACCCAAAAGGTCATTGGCAGTTTAGAATCAGCTAGCATGGTTCTAGCAGCCTCAATTAAAGTTCTGTTCTTTCTTTCAGCTACACCATTTTGCTATGGTGTTCTTGGTGCACTATATTGCCTAGAAATGCCTTTAGACTCACAGACACTGTTTAGGATATGGTTTTTAAACTCAGTCCCATTGTCTGATCTAATCACCTTAACTTTTAAGTTGGATTGGTTTTCTATCTTAAGAATAAAAGATTTAACTAACTTAGCAGTTTCATCTTTAGTCCTAAGAAAGTATACCCATGTGAATCTGGTGAAATCTTCAACAATGACTAAACAGTAAGCCCTTTTATTCAAACTCAAAACAGATGTTGGACCAAAGAGATCCATATGAATAAGATGAAGAGCAGATGAGATTGAATATATTTCTTTGGCCTTATAAGAAGATTTGTGTTGCTTGCCTTTAAGACATGCTACACAATGATCATCACAAATGAACTCCTTTTGTGGCAGACCTCTTACCAAATTCTTTTTGACCAGCACATTTAAGGATTTGAAGTTCATGTGACACATTTTTCTGTGCCAAAGAGCAGACTCATTTGATGATGCTTTGGATATCAAACAGCTTAAAGTACTTGATTTGGATAAAAGATCTGTGTCCAGACAGTAGACATTGTCCTTTCTTGGTGTTCTAAGTAAAACAAGATTTTCAGGTATTTTAAAATCTTTTGAAAGAACAATGCACTCAGAATCTGTGAAGACAACAATATTTTGTTTATCACAGATTTGAGACACACTTGATAAATTGTATTTTAGCTGTTCGACATACAAAACATCATTGAAAAGCATATTGCCTGCTTTGACAGTACCTTTACCTGTGACCTTACCTCCCTTGAAATTTCCTCCAAATGAAACAAAACCTCCTTCAAAGCCTTTGAAATTTGACAAGCATTCACAATTTCCTGTCATGTGCCTAGAGCATCCACTGTCCAAATGCCATCTTGTTTTATGTTGTGACCTGTGGTTGCCCTGCACAAATAAAAACTTAGTTAGTAGTGGAGTAAACCCAAACCAAGTTGGTTTTGGGTTGTCCTTGTGCATTGACATAACTAAACACTATCTTTGACTTCTTATACTTAGTGAGATCCACTGATGAATCTGTGGAGAGTATTTAGTTATCACATGAGGTATCCAGGTGTTTTGTCCATCCTTTGCGGTAACAGTCTCAGATGATCCATCACCAGTTCCAGTTTTGAGCCTAGCAGTCTGAACTGAGTCTGTAGTGCTAACAGCTTCAAAATTTGCACTAACAGTTTCAACTTTAGGCTTGGCAGTTTCAACATTTGTATGTTGAAACTGTTTTTGCCTTTAACACACCATATCTGCTTAAAATTTGATTTTGGTTTTGCTAAAACTTGTTTTTGGTGTGTGGACTGTTTTTTATTCACTTTTGAGAACCTGTGATCAACTGTTTTCTTTGGAACTGGTGTAACAGGTGGTTTGACCTTAAGATTTTTAGTGTTTTTAACAAATGCCTGAATCTGAACCACAGTCTGTTTTGCAATAGATGGTTTGTACAAGCAATGTCTGGCCAAATGGTTTTTCCTGCCATAATGGAAACATCTTTTGACTGTTTTGATTTTAGAACCAGTTTTATCAGACCATAACTGGTTCTTGTTCCTTTGATTTCCCCTTACTTGTTGGTACATCCCGTGTGACGATAGCAGTCTAAGTGGTCTTACATTGTGATTTAGCATGTGTTTGCTATATATATATATTATATATGATTGATGCTTATTAGTGTTTGTATGTTTGAACTTGATGTAACGTATTACAAGAAGTTCAAACATAAAGTTCAAAGATAAAATCAATCATAAGGTAATATCATAAGTTTTATCACTTAAGAGTTTAAGTATTTTGGCTAGATTCGAATTACTTAAGGGAATACATTCGAATCTGAGATAGATTCGAATGAGACCTTAGATTCGAATGGGCTAGATTCGAGACTGTCAATATGGACAGACTCGAATGGGCCTTGGGCCAGATTCGAGCTTGGCCCACAACAGACTCGAATCAGGGTCTATAATTAGAGATAGACTCGAATCATTAAGGGACTTTTTGCAGAATTCGTGAGGGATTAAGCAAAGGGCGATCTCGAGTTTATCAGCTAGGTGAGTGCCGTTTCGGAGAGAATTAGTTCGTAGGATCGTTCGTGTGTCGTTCGTTCAGCGTCTAATAGTCTCCGTGTTCCGTTGGTTGAGAGTTGTCCGTCTAACCGTCAACGAGGATTCCGCACTCGTTCACGGATCCGCGTCTAGATAGATCTTGCAGTCGTAGACCTTACAAGTGGTACCAGAGCCTACGGAGTGTTCTTGGTGTTCTTCGTGTTCATCAGATACATTCTAGGTTTCTTGACGCTAGTTGGACGGTTTTGCTCTCAAAAACGTGTTTTTGAGCTTAGCAAATTCATATTCGGGAAACACTTTGTCGTTTTTCACGTTTTTGGTCGAAATCATTATTTTTCGTATGAAAAGTAGTGATTTAATCTGTAAAACGTCAAAAAATCAACGTGTTAGCCGTTTTTCGAGTTTGCGGCGCTCGAATCTATAGGGGTAATTAGGGTTTCACTTTAGTCTCGAGTCTAACCTAAATACGCTCCTTTCGAGTCAATTTCAGAGAGTTTCGAGTCTACTTTGTTTCGAATCTGTTACTTCATTCGAATAGGATCTCGAGTCTATAGTAGTTTCGAGTTTATTTCGAGTCTGGTACTGTTTCGAATCTGTGCTTCGATTTTGCTGAAATTCGAATCTGCTGAGCCTTCGATTCTAAGGACCATCGATTCTAAGGAGTTGTTCGAATCTGACATAATTTCGAATCTAATTGACTTTTAAGACTTAATCGAATTTAATCTCAAAAGATTTAATCTTAATTAGTTTCGAATCTATCTAGATTCGAATAAGTTAGTCTAAATCAGTTTCGAATTAAATTAATTAAGTTCAAATTCAATTTGTTTCAGAAAAGATGTCAAATCTTTAGAAATTCCTTGAGATGGATCACGAAGTTGGGAAGGCAAATGCACCGCCTAAGCTGATTAAAGTTGAGGACTATTACTGGTGGAAGGACAGATTTACAGATTTTGTACGATTCAATGATATGCACATGTGGGTGTGCATAGATGAAGGGTACATTCCGCCAGTATCTGAAGTTGAAGGCCGTCAAAAGGTCTTGTCATATCAGATGATGAAAGAGGATGACAAGAAACTATTTGAAGCTGAAAACAAAGCTTTCTCCATAATCCGTATGGCTTTACCTCAAGATATTTTACACACATTTCGGACTCAAAGGACGTCGAAGGAACTTTGGGAGTCTCTCCAGAAAAGGTGTGAGGGTAATCCTCGGGTGCGTAGAAAGCGTACAGAGCTGTTGACCCAACAGTTTGCGATTTTCAAGGCAATTAAGGATGAACAGTTGGATGATATTATCACAAGGTTCTATCATCTGATAACGGAACTTGAAAGTCATGGAATTGAGTATTCGGACACTGACAAGAACAACAAGCTTCTTGATGCCCTACCAGCCAAATGGGCTATGTACGTGGCAATGATTAAGCTGAATGAGGACAAATATTATACTCAATCACTTGATGACATTGTGGGAACGTTGAGGGCATATCACTTCGAGATGATTAAGGCTGAGACTGATTACGAGCAAGTCCAGAATCCGGCAATGTATTTTGGAAAGACATCTAAATCATCAGTGACAGCTGAACCGAAGAGTGCTACAGCGTTTTTCACCGGAGAAACGTCATCGCCACCAGAGTCCGAAGACTCATTGAATCGCGCGTTCTTAGGGTTAGGAAGATTGGAAGAACCGCAACCTCAAGTCCAACAGGCATCGACAAGTCAGAGCTATTCGAAGATGCCGATGAGCGCAAAGTCAGCAGAAGAACATTTGAATCTGCTTGCTTCCTTTGTGGCAGCTTATGGAAATTGTGTTCAAGGGAAAATCAATGACCCAGCTCTATGGGATGAAGATTACGATCAGGTCGACCCTGATGACTTAGAGGAAATGGATCTTAAGTGGCAACTGGCCATGGTGACCCAGAGGGTAAAAAGATTCATCAAGCGAACTGGGAGGAATCTGCAAATGAACAACAAAGGGATAGGATTTGATAAGTCTAAGGTCAAATGCTACAACTGTCAAGGATTGGGACACTTCGCCAGGGAGTGTCAAAGACCGAAGGTAGAGACATACCAAGGACAGAGTCAACATCAAGGACAGTACCAAAATCAGTCCCAACAAAGATACCTTCCGAGTTCCTCATCTGGTCAAGCCAATCTAGCGGGTCTACTATCCAATGTCACCTCTGACAGACAGCTAGATGGTACCTATGACTGGAGTTCACATCCTGAGTCGAATGCTAGAGCCTTCATGGCTGAAGTCACGGAAACTGGGTGTGATGGGGACGAGCAGACCACACGGGACAGCAGTCCGATGTGGGTAGAGAAGGCGAATGATCAGACCGTGCTGGAGTTTGCTGCTCAGATGGCCAACGTGGAATCTGATAACTCTAAGGTTAGTCTTTCTTATTCTCTATTTTCAGAATTATGTGCTTTGTGTGCTACTTCTAATGATAGGTTAAATCTAGTCTTAGAATCACATAAAACCATATCTGCTCAAAATGATAACTTAAAAATAGAAAACGCTAGCCTAAATGATATAAAGCAAGATTTAAAAGAAAAGCTTAAGGCTGATGCTCAAGACGTGGTAGTTCTAAAAGACAAACTCAGCGAGCAGTGTGTTAGGATAGAACTAATGTATGAGCACGTAGAGGCCTTAACTAAAAGTCTTAAGGACAAGGATATAGAGCTAGCCGAGACCAAGGTTAAGGTAGCAGAGGCAAATAGCAAGCTGGAAAAGTTTAGGAATTCGAGCCTAAATCTAGGAAAAGTCTTAGATGCCCAAAGACAGTCTAAGAAGCCTGTAGGTCTAGGTTTTCACGAAATTCCTCCACCTTTCAATGCGAATTATGTGCCTCAGCCTCAGGAAAAAACTGACAAGTCAGTAGACTTAGAGGACCTACCTGAACCGACACCTGAGTCTACAGTTGATAATACACCTAAGGTGGTTGACTCAACCGTCAAGGTCAAGAAAGTGAAATTTGTGTCTTCCTCCAGTGAAACACCTGCAGGAAAACAGAAAATTTCTTGGGCTGACCAGGTCGAAGCGACAGACACTGTAGATGTACCAAAGGCAATAGACACTAGTGAGACACCTAGATCTAAGGGAACACACAAAAAGTCCATAGATAAGCTGTCTTGCTTTAGATGTCACGAGAAAGGGCATGTTGCTTCTCACTGTCCACTTAGGAAAGCAGATGTTACCCCTAAGACAGTGAACCCAACACCTGTTAAGCCCTCACCCAGTGTGGCAAGCAGCAGTAGTTCTCAACCTACCGAGAAAACTGTGCAGGCCGCACCCAAACAAGTTGTGAAGAACACACCGGTTAAGGTTGGACCAAAGGAAGTGATTAGGACAAATTCACCGAATCGTGTCATTAATCAATCTAGGTCAGCACCACAACAAGTCTATAGGAGCACCACACCTAGCAGGCTACATACTCCAGTTAGGTCACATACTCCAGTTAGACAGTATGCACCGGTAAGAGCTTAAGGATCACACTCAGAAATGGCATATAATAGGACTTATTCTAGAGCTCCACAACAAATGCCTACACCAAGGCAAAGAGTGAACTTAAATCACTCGGCACCAGAACAGAATTCAGTTCACAGGCCCAAGTCACCTGAAAGGCGAGATGGGTACTTGAAAGAGTTCACGTATGTGGACGAGAATGGTATTACCAAGTCAGTCATGGCTTGGGTTCCCCGTGATAACTAACCTATTTTCTTTCATGTGCAGGAGATAACTACCGGTCCAAACAACAAGTGGTTCGTCGACAGTGGTTGCTCCAGGCACATGACGGGGGAAAGAAGTCTTCTCACAGACTTCAAAGGGGGTAATAGGGGATTCGTATCATTCGCGGGTAACAAGGGTGGAAATATCACTGGAACTGGAGAAGTCACTAATGGGACGATTACTTTGGATCAAGTTTATCACGTTGATAAACTGGTTCATAATCTCATTAGTGTCTATCAAATCTGTGATAAGAAGAACTCGGTGTTATTTACTGACACTGAGGCGTTAGTGCTAAAGCCTGGATTCAAAATTCCTGAAGAATGGGTGTTGATGCGGGCGCCAAGGAAGAACGACTTGTACGTGCTGGATATGAACAAGCCAGAGACTTCGATGGGGCCAATTTGTCTACTATCTAAAGCTTCGGAGACGGAATCCGTACTGTGGCACAGACGCATGGCTCACCTGCACCTGAGGAAGATGAATTACATTACGAAGCATGGACTGGTGCAGGGTGTGCCCATGAAAAGTTTTCAGTTCAAGGATAAGTGTCTACCTTGCATGAAGGGCAAACAACACAAGAAGACACACAAGTCCAAGAAGCAGAATTCCATAGCCTCAACATTCGATCTGTTGCACATGGACCTTTTCGGCCCAATCAACAGAAGGAGTATTGGAGGTAGTTGGTACTGCTTAGTTATCACCGACGATTACTCACGTTTTTCTTGGGTTTTCTTTTTAGGTACGAAGGACGAGACGGCTGCAAGGCTCATCGGGTTCTTGGACCAAGTGGAGAACTCATACGGAACAAGGGTTAAACATATTCGTAGTGATAATGGGACTGAATTTAAAAACTCTGTAATTGGTGTATATTGCCTATCAAAGGGCATCGTGCATCAATTCAGTGCACCATATGAACCACAACAGAATGGGGTGGCCGAACGTAAAAACAGAACATTGATTGAGGCTGCAAGGACTATGCTTTCGGATTCAAAGCTTCCTACCATGTTTTGGGGGGAGGCAGTGAATACCGCGTGCCACATTTTAAATAGAGTCCTTACAGTCAAATCATTGAACAAAACATGTTATGAAATTTTGAATAAACGGCCACCTAACATAACTGGATTCGAACCGTTTGGAGTACCATGCACACTTTTAAGAACAAAACATCAACCGAAGTTTGGTGAAAAGGCTGACGAAGGATACTTCCTAGGTTATGTGCCAAACTCACCAAACAAACGGGTGTTTAACAAAACAACTGGTACTGTGGAGATTGTGTATAACATTGAAGTCACAAGTTATACACATGAACCCCAAACTGGTCCGGAATGGATATTTGACTATGATAAGTTATTTGAGTCATTTAACATTCCTCTGGATGATAATGCAGGTACAATCGAGAAGGACATGGCGACGTTGCATCTGAACGACGATGGCCAAATCTTTCCAAGGACCACGTTCGAATCTACATCCGAGCCTACTGCGACAGTAGATGGATCTCCAGAAGTTGCTGATCAAGAGACACCTAACACTGAGAATCAGACTCAAGCTTCAAGTTCTAACTCTGAGGAAAACGTCCGTGAGGAGGAAAATGTAGAAGCTGAGCCTGTTCCCCCTTTAGGTGAAATAGGATCCCACTTAGGAGATAATCTAAGGGTTGATGAAATAGAGACCTCTAGGATTAGCAAGAACCATCCAATAGAAAGCATCATAGGAAATCCTAACGAGGGTGTGAGGACTCGGAGTAGTGTAAATAACAACACCGTGTTGTTGTCGATGATAAACGACTCCGAGGCATATCACACATGTCTTTATTCATGTTTCATATCGCAAGTAGAGCCTAAGAATGTACAAATGGCACTTAAGGATAACTCCTGGGTTGAAGCGATGCAGGAAGAACTTTCACAATTTAGGAAACTAGAAGTGTGGGAGTTAGTTCCGTTACCTCGAGGGGAGATTGCAATAGGAACCAAATGGGTTTTAAGTGCAAAAGAGACGATCGGGGTATAGTCACGCGCAACAAGGAGAGATTAGTTGTAAAGGGTTTCAACCAAGAGGAGGGAATCGATTACAACGAAGTTTTTGCACCAGTAGCAAGGCTGGAAGCCATTAGGTTGTTTCTAGCGTTTGCCTCCTTCAAAGGCTTTAAGGTATATCAACTGGACGTTAAGAGTGCTTTCCTGTATGGGAAAGTGAAGGAGTTGGTATATGTAGAACAACCGCCCGGATTTACAGATCCTAAATATCCTGATAGAGTATATCGCTTAGATAAGGCTCTTTATGGATTACATCAGGCACCTAGGGCGTGGTATGAGACTTTATCCAACCATCTTTTAGAAAACGGGTTTGAAAGGGGTAGGATAGATAGTACTCTATTTGTGAAGAGAAAGGGTGAACACTTTATCTTGGTACCAAGTGTTCCGTCGATTATATCATTTTTGGATCCATCAGCCGATACGATGTGCAAAGATTTGAAAATGTGATGAAGTCTACGTTCGAATGAGTGCTAGGGGGAGTGAAGGAGTTGAAATTGAAAGTTGAATTTCTTTTTTAGGGGTTACAAGTTGACCAAAAGAAGGAAGGATGTTTATCCATCAGACGAAGTATGTCTATGACATATTGGAACGTTTCGGGATGGAAGGAACAAAATTGACTGCCCATTTCAGCACGCCGATTCAAGTGAATCACAATCTCGGACCGGGTACTGAAGTGATACCGATGTGGATCCGACTTTATATCGGGCCATGATTGGATCACTTATGTATTTAACTGCTTCAAGACCTGACATCATGTTTGCTGTGTGTATTTGTGCTAGGTTTCAAGCTAATCCGAAGGAGATGCATTTGAAAGCTGTGAAGCGGATTCTACGATACCTCAAGTCGAAACCGAAGCTGGGACTTTGGTATCACGCGGAGGGAGATCTAGAGTTGGAAGCATTCACGGATTCTGACTACGGAGGATGCAGCTTGACGCGCAAATCTACAACTGGAGGTTGTCAGTTCCTAGGAGGGAGATTGGTATCCTGGCAATGCAAGAAACAAACATCGGTAGCCATTTCAACGTGCGAGGCCGAATATGTTGCTGCTCACAGGTTCTGTGGATACAACAACAATTGCGGGATTACGGTTTGGCTTTCACTCAAACTCCTATTAGGATAGACAATCAATCTACAATGCACATAGACATAAGGCATCATTTTATTCGTGATTGTGCTGAAAAGAACTTAATCAAACTGGTAAAGGTGGCAACAGAAGATATTAATGCAGATTTATTTACCAAAGCGTTTGATAAGTCACGGTTTGAGTATGTAATTCAACTGAATGGAATGCGCAACCCAGAGTAATTTGACCTTAGTAGTAGTAAGTTTATTTTATTTTATTGTGGAGTAGTAGTTTTTCTTTCTTTTCAGTAATCTGCTAATTTAGGAAAGTTTCTATTTTTAGTAAGTTTCTATTTTTAGTAAGTTTTAGGTTATCTCATTTTATTGCTTTTTCTTATGAAAACCAAAAGAAAAAAAGAGAGAAAATCATAAAAATACAAAAAAAGAGAATATCAGAAAAAAGAGTTAAGTCTTAGATACATAGGTTCAAAGTGACGAAAATTAGCACCGTCGTTACAGACTCTAAGTATTTAGGCTTTCACACATAATGCAACTAAATCCTAAGTGTTATACTTTACTTAGTTTGATGTGTTGGTAGGCATAATACATATAGGGAATCTCAAAAGGCAATAAAATATTTCTAGAAATAGTCCAAGGCGTGTCATAACTTTAAAGATCATTATGGACAACGGGTCTTTTTTTATGTCAAGACATACAAACATTGAGTTAAATGAGGTATGCGACTTTCTGGGGATGTATGGCAACTCAAATACATGTCTGAAAATGGAAAAATAGAAATATCATGCTAAAACTGAGAGTCGAAAACATGCAACTCTGTTGTACGTAAGTACAGACTGTTGTCTCTGTTAGATTCGGGTTAGCAGACATGTCGCTTTGTTTGTAGTCAGTAGACCTGTTCACGCTGTCTGCTAACTTTAAAAATAAACACCTTAAGTCAAACTAAAGACACTTTGGTTGTATGAAAAATACGACTGTTCCGATGTTTGTCTTTTAAAGAAAGTTTGGCAAATACCAACAAGTTAGAATCTTTGTCTGTGTGCCTTGATCATAAAAGTATGTCTATGTCTGCGTCACGTAAGATAATTTCCTGATAAATAAAAAGGCCAAGGGATATTCCCAAATGTAGAATGTTTAAAAGGGGTAAAAATACCAACAATCGGCTAAATAGGTATGTCACGACAAACAAACAAAGGAATAAAAAAAAATTCCTAAGTGTGAAAGTTTAAGTACTGAAAGTTAGTATCAGACATCGCTATCTGATTGAACCTTTCTTAGACTATACTCATCAAAAATATGTTGTTAAGTATTTAGCTTAGATTGTAAAATTTTTCTTAAGTCTAGATTAAATTTTTTGGTCAAAATTTTATTTTACTTTATTTTATTTTATTTTTACCTTAGTTTATTTTATTTCATTTTAGTTTAGTTTAATTTTTACTTAGGTAAAAGGTCAAAAGTTACTGAGGGTGCATTCAAAGTTGGATAAAATAAACAATGCGTGAACTATCTTGAGCTTAGGGTAAAAGAATTGGCATAGTTTATCTGGTTACACGATACCGTAGAAAAAAAGTTGGAAAAGTTGAATTTATTTCAAAATTTTCGAAAAATTTTCTAAGTATTGGTGGTTTCGAATCTAAGACAGACTCGAAGCGGTAAGACTTCGAATCTGTCAGTAGATTCGAGTCTATGTTTAGAATCGAGGGTTGGTGGTATAAATAGGTCAACAGTGAAGTCATTTAAGACCTTACTGTTTTCGAATCTATACACTCGAGTCTACTGTGGCGATCTCGATTCTATTCTCGAATCTATCGTATTTCTCCTAAACGACATTTTGTCGAGTCTCTTACTTGGTGTTTCGATTCTACAGATTCTCTACGGTATAATCAAACCGGGATTGTACAAGATTTGCGTCGTTTTATACCCATTTTAGACTTAAATCGTCGAATTTTGAAAAGTTAGTTTTTATTGGGTCGAAATAGGGTTTTTGCTAAATTACCACGTTTGGAACTATAAAGATTCAATATATAAAAAGCATAAATCAATGATTAGAAACCTAGTTGAAATAATGTATGTGATTTACTAAGTTCAAACTGGTTAAAATCTGGGTTTTTGTTGAAAAAATTAGCCGACGGGGGTTTCGAGTCTGTTCATGGACTTCGAATCTGTCATGGGTTTTCGCGACTCTGTCATCTGATTCGAGATGACCATGATCTTCGAATCTGTCAATTCATTAGACTCGAATAAGGACACTCGAATTGTGCACATTACATTCAAATATGGACACTTCGAAATCTGTCTTTAGAATGACTTTATTTATTTTGGTTAATTTAAATTTATTAAAAACTTGTGGGAATTCTAATTGTGATAGATTATGTCTTAATAGTACAAACTAAAAACCAATTGATTGAGAACAAGTTTATTGATTTTTAATGAGTCTAACAGTT